>VZQC01001693.1:2526211-2651835 GCA_009823505.1 Rhizomys pruinosus
AAAAAAAAAAAAAAAAAAAAAAAAAAAACCACTGTTACACTATCAGCCAGGTGGCCAAAACCTGGAGGGCTTGAAAAGTTTCTTTCAGTGTCATGGAATCATTCTCAGTTTTATGGGCTTAACCAAGGAGCTACAATGCCAAAAAGTCATAGTCACCAAAGCTATCCTGAGCCAGGAGCTTCCAAGTTTATTGCCTCATGCCTATATAAAATAAGGAAATATGGATAAGGAATAAGAAGAGAAACTGGAAGGAAAAGAACTCCCAACTGTGGGAGGGGTTTCAAAGAAGAGAATCATCAAGCTTCCATGTCTGGTTGTCTTTTATGGAGTTTCTGTTTGGAACTGGATAGAAGGTGTGGTAATCTGTATTGGAATTGGTCCTTTTTGAGTATATTGGTGCTTGAACCAATACGGGGTCCACATGCCTTATGAATATTTCTTTTATGGCACAACCCAATTGCTGCTTGTTCATTCACAAAATGGTCACATATATTATGTAAGTAACCCATAATCTACCACACACTCTGTTCCTGCAGCCTAAGGAAAGCTAGCTTCTGTCTAATGCCACAGTAGGGATCTCCAGAAATCTGTTTGTGTTCTGAATCAGTATCCAATATATGATACTGTTTCTCCTGTAGTCCAGAATGAAGGGGTTTGTACTGGCAACTTGCCATCACTCTCAGTGACCAGTTTAAAAAAAATCTATGCTCCCTGTTGCCATAACTCTGGGCTATATTGACCAAGAAACCTTGATTTCAGAGGAAGGAGGCCTTGGGTCAGGAGGTACAGTAAACTAAATTCAACCAGAAGCTAAGACTCCTTCCTAGCCACTTTGATTTCCTAATTTCTTTGGTTGAGCTCAGAAAGGAGTTGTGATGTTAACATCCATGATTGACAAAGACTATCAGAGAGAACTTTGACTACTACTCCACAATGAAAATAAAGGTATATGTGTTACCTGATGGTTTAAGGTATCTTTTGGCATTACTGTGTTCTTTGGTTCAGGTCAATTCAACAATGGCCAGAATCTTCAGAAATGAAGAAGAGAGTTATTCCTTCAGTTAAAGAACCAATACTTGCTGAGGACCTTGCTGAAAGTAGAGGGCCTATAGAATATAGTCATTGAAGAAGGTACTTTATGATGAACTAAAGCATGTGATCAGTTTTAGGAACTAGGATTATAATTGCCCTGTTTCTGTCTTATCAAGTATATATTTGTGCATATGTACACATAAATTTAGTAGACTTTTTTTTTTTTTTTGGTCTTTTCAAGACAGGGTCTCCCTGTAGCCCTAGCTGTCCTAACTCACTCTGTAGACCAGGCTGGCCTTGAACTCACAAGATCCGCCTGCCTCTGCCTCCCAAGTGCTAGGATTAGAGGCGTGAGCCACCACACCCAGCTCCATTAGTAGACATTTTTGTTTTCTTTCTTCTAATTCTTTACAATTTAATAAGATATTAAGTGAGATGATAACAGAGTTAAATATTGCTAAATACATGTTATCATAATTATGGTATGATGTATTAAAAACAAAGCTTTCTTAAAAAAACTTTTTATCCTGAGGAAGGAATAGTGAGTTTAATAATATGTAGAATAGTTATATAATGCTATGACGAATTCTGAAATTTTTATTCCCTTCATTTGAAAATTAATTATAAACGTAAGAAAATATAGTGTGAGACGTCAATTTGACAACTAATGGAATAAAATATGAGGCTTATTTGTGTTTTGACTGGTCTGTGAGGACATTTCTAGAAAATACTGAGAAAGGGTGAATCCTTCTGGCAGCAGAGCAGATATAAGAAATCTGCATGTAAAGCAGGGTTACTTTCCCTGCTTTCTTCAGAAAGGGCAGGTGAGTGCCATCTATCCTGTTGCTGCTGTTACAGAAGTAATAAAGTCCCATTGAGGGAAAATTCCTGGTCAAGAGAATATTATCTCTGTTTTTAATAGAGACCAATATTCCAACTGGTCTGAGTCAAAGATATGACAATGTACTACCCCTAAAGTGTTCTCCTTAAGCCATGTTAAAGGTATCGGTGAAATATTAGCTCTTTAATGAGATAATGTACTTCTGCCTAGAATTCTATGCCTCAAACAATATTGCAGACATGCAAGTACATAAGTCTGTTTGGATTTCTAAGTTCTGCAGACATATGTTACATCTCTTTTTCATTTTTCTATCTTTTTTCTAAGTATAGTTGATCTAACAGCCTGCATTACTGCAATATTTGGGGTTTCCCTCCTCACCAAGGGGTTGCTAGTCTGCCATGTATTTGACCTCCATGCTCCTCTAAAAGCCATGTCATTTTTTCCTTCTCCCCTCCAATCTCCACCTCTATGCATCTGCTGAGATTTACAGCTTGACTGCCATGTGAGGGTTTTTTTTTTTTTTAACTGTAGTACAGTTGTCAACAGGCTTCCCTTTGAATGCATTCTTAAACTATTTTATTAATGATACTAAGAACCTGAAGAGGGATGATGACTCCTTTGTCAATTTGGTTGACATTGTCCTTTGCTGACATCTTTAGCCTTCTATTGTAGAATGTTTATCACCTTGCCTGCCTAACAGGCTAAACCTGTTTGCACACCTTTAATCCTAGCACTGGGGAGGCAGGTGGATCTCTGTGAGTTGTGAGTTCAAGGCCAGCCTGGCCTATGGAGTGAGTTACAGGCCGGCAGCGGTGGCAAATGTCTTTAATCCTTGGCCACATATATACCCCTACCTTCTCCCAAATAAACGAGTCTGCAGCGCACAATCTGCTTGCTTTCACTGGACCCCTGGTGTCTATGTGTTGACTCCATATCTCTCACTCCGACTCCTTGGTTGTGACCTGGACCAGAGAAGTTTGCAACATCCGGTGCCCAACGTGGTCTGTGGCCCCTCCTCCTGGCATTTGTGAGACATCCCCTTTATGGTTTCAAGGAGTAGACCCCTTTCTGTTTTATGTGCTTACGACTGCACAAGGGTAAGTGCATGGATCCCTTCCCTTCACTTTCAATTCGTTTGTCTTCCTGTTTGTTCATTGCTGGGGAGGTACATATCACCACACAGTCCTGTGCTGAATAGCATCAATGCTCCACTTCTTGATGAGTCCCAGCAAGCCCACATAAGAGCTGATCCACTCAGGACTCAGAACCGGGCCCTCTGTACATAAAAGAGACACCACCCTGGAGACACTCTGCAGGCATACTGCCAAGGGTGTAACGGTCCTTGGAAGTCCCCCACTAAGCACAGAACACTTCTGGATCCAATACACACTCTTTGTCTGTCTTAGTTCCCCTCCATGCCTTCATGGGTCCCGTTTGTACTGCCCCATGGATCAGCACTGAAAACTTCTGGGACCCCTCTGTTTGGATGTGGGTCTTATACTTCTCTTGCAAACAGGAGGTTTCCTCAGGTATTCTTCCGATCCTCCTCGCCATAATTGTGAGACTTAAAGGCTCCTTGGCTGAGGATGGTCTGCATGAACATAACTTGGCCAGCCTGCTACAAGAACACTGAGGAGAAGCTGGAAGTGCCCTCTGTCCCCAACTTTCACCTGTATGAGGAATGCCCCCCCATCCCAACCCCGCTAAACCCCCTTCAGCTGCCCCTGCTAGGGATACTCGGTCATCCCCACCAATATACCCTTGGAGGGAGGCCTAGGAAGCTCTCTCCCACACTTGCATGTGTCCCCTGTTAACACGGGTTAAGGCAGCCACACAAACACAGACCCCTCAAGGAGCACCGGAAGGACTAAAGACATTCAGCTGGCCTCATATTTTGGGTATGAGAGTACTTTCACTTTGGTTCTTGTTAAACTCGAGTTTCTGGTCTGGGGTGCTCGGTTAGGTTCGCCTCAGAGATTTGGAATCTGGGTAATGGTTGTCCAGATTTTTGGTTCCAGGACCAATAGGGGGTCGGCTCTGTGCACACAGTGTTTCTTCATGTCTATGTCTTGTGTTTAAGGTAACTGTTCTTCTGTGTGTCTAAGATTCATGTTGTCCTGCTCTTCATGTGTCTAAGTTTTTGTGTGGGTTTATAATTCAGTCCTTACAATTGTCTCATGTTGGTTCTGTTAAACAAAGTGGCCACATCAAGTTTCCATCCTTTATGTACACAGAAACATTGATTTTGGCATGCTAGACTAGATATGCATGTGCAAACTATAAAATATAAATATTTAAAAACACATTTAAAGGCCTAAAATTTGGATACTTTAGACATCTCTAAACTTAAACACTTCACAACAGGTGGTAACTGTTTATAGGAGTCAGCCTCTGAATTGACTGTTTTCTAGATGACTTTTTGGTTTGCCTTTGCTTTCAAAAGAATTGTGTGAGGTAACTTGCTTGCTTTGGAAGTATTTTTGCTCTGAATGCTCAATCTATTTTGTGTTTTGTTTTTGTTGTTGTTGTTGTTTTTTGAGACCTCTGTGGGCCAGATTCTGTGGGTGGATGCATCCCTGATTTAACATACTAACTTGCCTTCAGGGCTGGGAATAAATTCTGGGATTGGCTTTTGTTCTGGGTAGCTGCCTCTTGGACCAGGTGTGGTGGTACATGCCTTTAACCCCAGTCCTTGGGAGGTAGAGGCAGGCAGCTCTTTGTGAGCCCAAGGTCAACTCATCTGGTCTGCTTGGGGAGTTTCCACCCAGCTGCTACAAGGAGACTATCTCAAAGGATCAGAGATAAACTCACTTATGCTAGCTAGTAAAAATACATCAGTAGTTAGTCAGGAAACTTGGTCTGACGTGGGTGGAGGTCTTAGGAGCTTGAGGGATTCCTGAGCTCCTTAGACTGTCCACGTGGTTCATTCTCTGCTATGGATCCATTTTGGGGTCTGGCACCTGGAGGAGTCAGGGTGCTGCATGGCTACTGGGGGTGCATTATAGGAACTGATCTCCAGGATTGTTTGTGTATGGGTGGCAAAGAGACCTCCCTGGGTCTGTACCTTCCTTGCTGATCTGGAAGGCTGTCCCTCCTGGGTGCTGTATGTTTGTGTTTGTGGAAGAGTTAGTCTCAGATAACTGGGAAAATCGAACTCATAAAAATTGTACTTCACTCCATGCTTTTAGCCTCCATTGGATGAAAGCATTTTATAAAATTTTTGTGATCACTTTAAGATGTTAGAGAAGCCCTCTCACCCCAGGCTCCTGATGTTCAGATGTGTGTTTGAGTCTTTCTAAAACTATGGAAATTTGGTTCAGCTTATGGGTAGGAACCTATTTGGAGGGTGTAAGTGCCTTAAGCCCTCATACTTAGTGAAATCTTATTCAGGCATGCATGATCTGAAATATAAATATTTTAACCTGGATACCCTAAAATATCTTTAAATATCTGTTATTCTCTAAAAGTACTACTTGTTTATGCACATTTGCTCAACTAAAGCTCTAGGCAGTAGAATCTAAAAACCATCACATGACTGATCTATTTCAATACAAAATTATGTGTTTAGATAACTGCTTTTAAGTTTTACTTATTTTTAATCTGAAGCCCTGATATTTCCTTTGATGTCCAAATCTTCTCCCAGCACTTGGGAGAGTGAGGCATGTGTATATCTTGGTCTGGTTTGGGTGGAGAATTGATAACAGAACAGCCTGTGCTGGCACAGTTTCTTGCCTCCAGGGATGGGAGAAGGAAGCCTGGGATAGCTAATGGGCTTTATTGTGTTTCTGCATTGATTTCCTAGCTGTTCCTCCCAGCCCCTTCCTCCTCATAGGAAGTAAACATATCTCCCTGGGCTTGAATTGCTGTCCTGCTGGTCTGGCCACTCCTGGAAGTTTCCCAGCCAGGAGTGGTGGGCCACAGCTTTAATCTTAGCATGCCTTCAATTCCAGCAGAGCCAAGGTTTAGGTTAAGGTCAGAAATACTGATTTCTGAATAAAATGGAGTTTATCTGGCCGATCTCATTTTCCACATCTTATTAAGTTGGAAGCCCAGTTAGAGCTATTTTCTACATTTCTGAAAAAGCTCAGTTTTTGCAGTCCACTCCTGGCTTGCTTTGGGACTACCTGTTACAGGTTTGGATTAAATGGGCACGACAAATAGTGGGTTATGTATGAGTACTGAAAATATACTATAAGTTTCTTGCAAGAGTTGCTTTTGATATTTCCTTTGACCTAACCAGATTATTTCTTCCTGAACCAGTTGCATGCAGTCCAGAAGAAGACAGTTTTGTATGGGCTTAGTAATCCATATCAATTTATTTCCCATCTTCTGGTATGTGGTATAGCTCCTGTATTTCTGGGAAAAATATAAATCAGGATGGGGCCCTGAAAAAGAAAGAGATTTTCCCTGTTTGTACATTTAAGATAAACCTAAAATTGTTTAATTCTATCTCATGGGCCATGCCTGCTTAACTTGTTAAGTCCCTCCCCCAGTCAGTATTATATGGGACTACTTGAATTTTTGTCCAAGACTTATATAAAATATTAAACAGTAATTAAAAGTATCAGGATTGTGTAAGTTAGCCTTTCTGGATGGATAATGACCATACTTAATGTCCATACCAATTTGGACATGAGACTTAAGGCTCAACTTTGTTTCTTTCCCTGTGAGATCAAATAAGTCCCAGGGTACTATGTCTGGTGGCATCTCCTGAAATGTCTGGCAATTGTGAGTCACCATTCCTCCTGCACAGAGAGGTCTTGGAGATCCACTAACAGTACACTAGCTAGTGTCAAATCTATAAAGAGCAGAGTCTCTTCATGGTTCAAAAGGGAAGCCTAGTTCTGCACTACCTGACTTTGTCCTCCAGTAGATGGAACTTGTAAAATCCGAAAGGAGCCAGAGGCCTCTACCCCCAAAAATCCATGTGACCCCTGAGGACCAGAACCTCAAGTGACCTTAATCTGGGAATCATTATATTTCCTTTAAATTCTGAGAGATTGTTCCTCCAAACACTAGATTTTAAGTCATTTAAAGCCTTATGAGTTCTGTTGTTACCAAATTTTCCTCTTTCTATTTAAGCAACTACCTTAGGGAAAACTGACATCGCAACTATCAAATTTTCTGGAAAGCAGATCCTGAATCCAGACACTATGGCCAAATGAACAAAAGGAGAAGCCCAATAATGGATGCTTCAGAACCCTCTGTTGAGAAATTCTGATGGACTTTTAAGTTAGACATTTAATTCACCCTGTTCCTCTCCTGGTTCCCTGCCTAGAAAATGTACCTAGCTACTCTTGCCTTCACAGGCACCGATCAAGGATTTTTTCTCTCTGTAACTATAATTTTGGGTGTCTTTTAGATAGATCCACTGAGCAGGGTTACCTCAGTCACCACCCCCTCTGCCTTCTCCTCAGTCCTTCCTCCCCTCGACCTGCCTACTGTCAGACTGCTGGTCCTCTGCTCTTGGCAGCCTGGCTGTATTGCTGCAGAGCCCCTTGGCTCTCTGGATCCCTGTAACTAATACCTCCCACTTCTGCCTAGTGGAGCTTATGTGCCCCACCAGCCTTGTGTGTGACTTTGGCCTCACTGCCTTTATTTGCACCACCATCCTCCTGTCCCTGGCCTCTGCAGCCGCCCAAAGTGTTATGACTGCTACCAGTTTGGGTTCCATCCTTGACCGATCTGCCATGGCTCTCCAGACTCAAGATTTGAACTCTCCCTTCTACACAGCCATCCTTGATCTACGGTAGCACTTGGCTTGGTGAAGAGGTCCAGACTCTTTGGTCCAAGCTGCTAGGCACCTTCAACCCCTCAACCCTTGTCGCTTGGGGCCTCCTGGGACTGTTAGCTCTCCTTTGTTCTCCTCTCCTTAGGTGCCTGGTCCACTTCGTCCATGGCCAGAAAAGTGTGAATAAGACCACAGCCCAGGTCCTGACTGCCGTCATTAACAGAGCCCATCCTGATGACATGGTTCGCATTGGGCTCTCTGCCGTTAATGACTCATGGGCGGTAAACCCCCATGCCTCCCCCCCCCCCAGACGAACTGTTACTAGCCTCTTCCCTTGGTGGCTGGTTTGTCAATGATGGGTAAGATTCTGCTGACAAGGACAACCTAAGTCAGGGACAGGCAAATAGAGGTTGGGCCAACAACATCTGAGCTACTCACAGGCGCCCACTCTGTCACTCTCTTTAAAAACAAAAGAGTGGAAATGTAGAGTGCTTACCAGCTTGACTGCCAAACAGGCTTAATCTGTTCACACACCTTTAATCCTAGCACTGGGGAGGCATGCTGATCTCTGTGAGTTCCAGGCCAGCAGTGGTGGTACACACCTTTAATCCCCGTCCTTGTGATTAAACCCACTCTGGGTGTGGTGGCACATGCCTTTAATCCCTGACCACATATATTAATCCTACCTTCCCCTAAATAAAGGAGTCTGCAGCAGTTTGCAATCTGCTTGCTTTCATCTGACTCTCAGTGTCTGTGTGTTGACTCCATGTCTCTTACCCCCACCCCTCAGTTGTGACCCGAATTCCTCTGGCTGGATCGGAGAAGGTTGGAGCATTCTATCACAAATTAAATATCAGTAGTCAGTAGCTCTCCAGGAATCCTCTACACCTAGAGCACCAGGTTAGGACAGAGTGATGAAGCATCATGTTTCATGTTCTGAGCAGTTATTGGGTTCTCAGCCTTACCACCCTGCTTGGCCATAATTGGGCTATGCAGCTTATACCATGTAAGGCAATGTAATAAATCCCATTTCATAATGTATTTTTATTCTAACAATATTGTTCTTTTATAGAACATTAACTATAAAGCATAGAGAATCATTGAACCTTTTTACATATTCATCTTTCCAATGCGTTTGCATTAAATAAATTTCTCTGTTTTTCACTATTGTTTATTTATTTTTTAAAATTATTTATTTATTTATTTATTTATTTATTTATTTGTTTATTTATTTATATGAATGTATTGTCTGCATGTAGGTTTGTGCACCCGTGTCGTGCAATGCCGTGGAGGTCAGAAGAGGGCATAGGATTCCCCTGGAAATAGAGTTCTCCTGGAATTGGAGTTATAGACGGTTCTCAGCTGCCATGTGGGTGCTGGGGATTGAATCTGGGTCCTCTGTAAGAGCAGTCGGCATTCTTAACCACTAGGCCATCTCTCCAGCCCTATTTGTCTCTTTAATTGGCCATTTGTGGACAGGTAGCCAAACATGGGTTGTTAGGGCTGCAAGATTCAGGCTCTTACTATAATAATTCAGATAACACTCCTATTGAAATCCATGTTTACTCTATTTATTCTGTAATATATTTTGAAAGAAGAGAGATAAACTAAAATATTTAAAAATCAAACAAAATCTCTGTTTCCTATGCTAAATATCTCTCAAATAGATCTTATCTAATGAATCAAGTAGTTCAAAGGAGATATAGGGATGGATTAGGGTCATTTTGCAGATAGAGAAAGGATGGTTATATCATGAGATATTTTCATTCATTTGGCCTTGGTTACTTAGATAATGCTATTAAAATTAAAAAGCATCTCACAAGCCTAGTAATAAAATCATAAACAAACAAGGACAAGTATTTCTTGTCAATGACATGCAGTTGTTTATGAGTATGCCTTAACCCACAAATTGCTTTCACTTAATTAATTAATGTTTGCAAAGCACTCAGAGGATGAAAGGAATTATATAAATGCTAGAAATTTTTAATGGGCTCAATTCTCTTTTCATAGACCAAGAGCTTATGAGTTACTTATATTCCTAGATGAAGACAGAATATATTAAAATTTCTTCAGGGTAGAAAATCATGAGCCTGAGATATTCTGCCATTTAATCTTGATGCCAGTTTGAGAGCTTTGCCTCATCTTCTTTTGTATTTCACTAAAGACGAGGTACTCTCAAAGAAAATAGGGAAGACTATATTCAAACAGTAAAACATGCTTATTATACTTTCACCATTGTAAGTTAAGAGATAAGGACTCTATCCTATCTGTCCCACCTAGGGCATCCTGCAGAATCTCCAATTGTTACCAGCCTTAACAATTCAACAGTAAGAAGCTGGTTTTAATGTGGTGTCATGGAAGATTTTTGTATGTGTCAGAAATATCTAATTAATTACCAATTGTACTCATTTTGGTTTTGAACATTATCACCTTAACTGATCTTCCTTTTAGGTTTTCTTTCTAAAGCAACATGAATCATCATTTTAATCCAGGATTCTAGTCACTGTTTCATTAAATTCTGTAAGTGATGACATATTCATATTAGGATCATGAACTGATTTTTAACATTTTTAAAACCCAGAGAAGTTATTTTAGATGTCTTAACACCTCACATTGATTCTCAGGATAAAACTAATATCTGTTTTGAAGAAGTCTAGATTTTAACCCTAACAGGATATTAATTAAAATATTAAATATTACTTTTTTCCAATAAAAAAATCTGAGCCGAGAGTAAAAAAAAATAAAATCATGACTTTATTTATCATTCTCCCAAGTGAAACGTCAATATTTTAAATATAACTAAGTAATAGATACCATTTGTAAAGCATACATACATATAAAGAAAAGTTAAATACATATATTATTATCTTTTCACAAAAGTGAAACAGATGGGATAATAATCAATAGTTTCTGATAAATTTGCAGTCCTTCCTGACCTACTTGAAATCATTTTTTTAAAACTAAGATTGCATATGTTGTAAAAAAATGAATGTTTTACTCAAATAGAATGTACTCCAAGGTGATACATGCTCTGTAATTTACATTTCAGAGTTTGCTGTTGGGAAGGGACTTATGGTATGCTATAAAAATAAATTGGAAGAACAACCCAAAAGCCTCTGTTGATGTTCAATATTTCAGAGGAATATTTCATTCAATAACAGACAAATCCCTCAGAAATGATCTTTCACACTTTAGAAAGAAAATGTTGTTGAATATAAAAGAAATAGAGCTACCACATTCTAAGTTATTTAATTTAGATCTATCAAGAGGAAATCCATATTATTCAGAATAAAGCTGAGCATATAAAAAGTAATAAACAGTTTGATGTTAGACAGTATTAGAGGATAGGGCCAGAAAGTCAAAGTTTAATTCAGATTTCTTCTTCATATTAAATAAGAAACTTAAGACACAGAACTTTTGCTTATGCATGGAAGTGATTTTCAATTTTGAAAACTCATTGCTGGACATAGAGGTTAGTATCTTTATTTCTGGTACTCTCGGGGCAAAGGCAGGTGGATCTTTACAAGTTGAAGGCTAGCCTGTTCTATGGACTGAGTTTCAGGCCATCTGTAGCTACATAATGAGACCATGGAGAGGAGAAAATGGGAGGGAGGGAGGGAAGGAGGGAGGGAGAGAGAAAGAGAGAGAGAGAGAGAGAGAGAGAGAGAGAGAGAGAGAGAGAGAAAGAGAGAGATTGTTTCTAATTAAAACTGAGCAAATTGTATTTTTCCAGTAAGGGTTTAAAGTGCCAATACTACTGGCTTTTAAAAGCATGAGATTGGGAATGCAAGTGACAGATTTTTATCTGTGTCATCACAACTAACTAGTTAGCACCATTGAAAAAATTCCAATATTACATCATCATCAGAAAACAAACTTAATTCTATAAGCTCAATGATGAGCTCTAAAGAAAATAATACCTGTCTAGTACTTCAATCCATGCCTACTATTTTGAGAAAAGGTAAGCAATGCCACTCATTTTTCCTTGTAGGAAAGCTAGTAAAATGTATTAAAGAAGAAAATAGAGACTGGTTAACATTCCAAGAGTCTTATGCTTAAAAGAGTCTCTGCCCATCCCAAAAGCAGAAGGATATCAGTTGATAAAACTTAGGCTCAGTCTCTCTCTCTCTCTCTCTCTCTCTCTCTCTCTCTCTCTCTCTCTCGATAGACAGATAGATATAGATAGGTGATAGATAGATAGATAGATAGATAGATAGATAGATAGATATTGGACTAGAATAAATTAGGTGAGAGAAATAAATAGATACATAGTGGTGTGGATAAGGGAGTAGATTTAAATACCATCAAATTAAAATTTATGAAAATAGAAAAAATTCAATTAAAAATAAAAGAAAGTAGGCACAGGAAGCAGAAATTCAATGACATTTGCTATCTTTAATATCTTGGGCAAATTATTAAACATATCTGTGTTTCTATCATTCAATACCTAAAAACAACTATAGTTCTCAATTTTATTGGTCCAATAATGTGCCATACTGATACATACAATTTATTTAAAATATCATTGCAATTACTGATTTATGGTTGAGGTTAATTAATATTAAATATTAGATAGATAACCAAGTAGTAAGGGATGCAACATGAGTAATAATAAGATAATTTAAGATAGGCTAGATTTTATTTATTTGTTTGGTTAATTAATTAATTTTTGACAGGTTCTCCATAGTCCCAGCCTGGCTGGAAGTCACTATATAGATCTCATAGTAATCCATCTGCCTCTGCCTCCAGAGGGCTAGGATTAAAGTCACTTGCCACCACACTTAGCTAGATTTTATTTTTGCATAATCTAATCACTAATATAGGATGGATTATGTTGAAGAGAAATTAAAGTACTTGATCATATATGTGCAATATTGAGTTCCAGTTGAGACATCCAATTATATTATCAAGTAAACCAATTGGATATACAAGTTCTAAGCTTAAGTCAGACCTACCTACTATAATTTAGATGAAATGGTGTTAGTAAAGTAAAAAATAAAAACGATGTACTGATTCACAGATAAAATTGAAGCTTCATTCCTACATAACACAGCTGACAAAGGTGGTAGAGTAAAATGTGAGACATTTAATTCTAATTTAAATTGCAGCTTCTCAGCAGAATCCGTTTGCATCTTCTTGGAAGGCATTTAGATCAGTTACTATTGCATTTCTAAAAGTTCAATTGGTCATGATAAATATTGCTTTTGCAAAGAGACATCTGCCTAAATATGGATACAATCATTAGAGATAAGAATTCTTCATTTTTTTCCAACAGAACGACACCTGTGGAGTTGTATCCACAGAAAATAGTTCATCAAGGCCTGGGCATGGAGTGAAATAGACTGGTGACTTAGGAAAGATGGGGACCTCTGGAATTCCTAAAAATAAGATGGTGACATAAAATTGAAGTAGAAAGCTGAAAACATGAGAAAATGTGGAAATTTCTATGAATCTGGTAACTTGTTTGTAGATGATCAATCTGTAACTTAAAAATTAGTTTATTTATGTATATGTGTATTAATGTTTTGCTGACAGGTGTCTTCACAACATTTATGCATGCAAAGTCAACAGAAGGCAGAAGAGGGCATCAGATTACCCAGAACTGGAAATATGGATTATTTCTGGTCCCCATGAGGAAGCTGGGAACTGAACCCAGGTCTTCTGCAGGATAAGCCAGTAGCCTTAACACTTGAGTTATGGCTCCAGCGCCCAAGAAGATCTAACTTTTATGAAGCCAATGGATTCTACTTATTCTCTAGATACTTGATTCTTAAATGGATTTGACTTACATGCTTCCTTTTCAGACTCTTTAACATTATGTGTCAGAACAGTTGTTTCTTTCATTTTTCTGCCTCTCAAATTTCCATTATTATTTTATCTTGATTGCAAGTACAGTGCAAGTGTCTTTGAGGGCTTGTTGATATCCTATAACAAAATTAATGCCATTAAAAATAAGCAATAAAACTATTCCTCTTTACTTTCTTAAATGTCTCTGTAGAATAGAAAAAAAAAAAACTATAGGATAGAAGCATTGGGATTAGGTGATGGGTGGATAGGTATGTAGGTACATAAATTGATACATAATTAATGGTAGGTGATATATAGATAATAGATTAATGATGAATTTCTAAGAATGGAGTCAAATTGTAGTTGAAAAGTCTGCATGAAATTTACGGAGGCAGAAAAGTGCTGAGGGGTTATGAATGCAAAATGTGGCAGATCCGAGAAAGTTCTGGTGATGAGAGATATAGGGCACTGAGGAAAGAAAGGGATCTAATGGCCCCATTTCTCTCTTTCCTGTTTGCTATTTCAGTAGTCTTCAAGACATGCAGTGAAATCCTAATATCTTCACACACCTCTGTGTACATATATACACTAGACTAGATTACATTGGTGCTTTGAATGATACATCTTTATCTTATTTTCCACACATCTAGTACATGATGCCAAGAAGCATGCAACGGTAGCAGACTGACTTTCTATTTTCTTGCTGCCTAAAAATGAGCCAAATATTGATTTTATCATAGTCTTAATTACTGGCTTTATGCACATTGGCACCACAAAATTTGCATTTGATGCAATTTTTTTTTATTTTTTTTTATTTATTTTTTTAATTTATTATTTAATTTTTTATTTATTATTTTTTATTTATTTCTGTATGTGCATCAATGTACTGTCTGCATGCAGGTCTGTGCACCCGTGTCGTGCAATGCTGCGGAGGTCAGAAGAGGGTCTCGGATTCCCCCTGGAGCTGGAGTTCTCCTGGAATTGGAGTTTCAGACGGCTCTCGGCCGCCATGTGGGTGCTGGGGATCTAACCCGGGTCCTCTGCAAGAGCTGTCGGCGCTCTTAACCGCTAGGCCATCTCTTCAGCCCCCATTTGATGGTCTTTTACCAAAGTTTGGGACCATTTTGAGTAGCCTTCCATCTGCCCAGAATCATGAACCTGAAATTAGGAATTAGTCTGTGAATGTTTTCTTTTGGTCATTCGCTACTCGGGGACTAAGGAAGATTTATAATTGGAAGTTAAGCATTTTAGAAAAACATTAAAAATCTACAGAGGCTTTAAATATATGCATGTAGTTGTTTTGATCATGACACTTTAGGTTAAAATGCAAACTCTCAATCACCTTCTCTTGAAATGGTAATAATTGTGACTGCTACTCATACATAAATAGTAAGACAAAGAAGACTAACACACTGCATCAGAACCTAATAAAAATAACTGGAATGTGTGGATACTGTAGTAACAGGATGCTTAGTAGACTCTAGAGGTTGGTATGAGCAAGGCCTAATAACTAATGAAGAAATAGGTTTAATATTTGACAACTAATGGTGAAAATAAACTATCATGTGCATGTACTTATTGAAAAAATAATCTTTAAAACATGAGTTGTCTTTCTAATTTATCCCTCTTGTTCTTCCTTCTCCCATTTATCATCTCATTTTTCCCTCATATTTCATTTAAATACTTGAATTTTCACCTATTACTTATTTTTCACTGCATGTTGAGTACTGTTTAAGCCTTGGGAGTGGGCCTATTCCTCCTAAGAGAAACTCTTCCATTTTCTTTTCATAACATGGCAGCTTGAGACATCTGATATTTATCCTTCTAACCATTAATGATTCTTTAAAAATTTCAGTACTTCTGTGTAAAAGGCAAGAGCATGATGTTCAGATATGTATTACAATTGCAAGTAAGAAAACGAATACAAAAATAAAATATGAGGAGGGATAAGTTACACACTTAACTTTTAGCATTTTCTTCACTCTCTCTCCGGTGTCTAATGTAGATTTTGTAAGACAGATTCATTCAGGAGCTGTGGTTAATTACCAGCTAAGCCATGATTCTTAATAGAATCATTAGCTGCTTATAGTAATTCCAATTTCTTCTACTGAAATCCCTTTATCTTGATTCCTGCCATTTATTTGCTGTGTCATAAATATAATTTAATTAATTAATTAATTAATTAATTAATCATACAGGTTGGCCTTTATCTTCCACAATTTGTGCATGAAAAAATGAGAAATTTCAGAACCTATAAACCAATGTTATTTAATATATACATATTTACTTTTACTAAGTCTTAAAACACCATGTAACCTGTAGACAGAGTCTGGGCAAAATTGGATACTTGTTGAACTCACGTCAATTAAATATGCATTAATCGACTATACACCCATGTCCCTTTCCCACCTCTCCCACCCCTCCCGATTCATCATTTCAGTTTTCTGATGCAGTCTTTCTGTTGTTGTTCTTTTAATATACATCCCTCTCCACAAGAAATATTTATAACTGGGTTATTGATGCTAGCATCCACATATGAGGGATACCATTCATTATTTGTTTTTCTGGGACTGTGTTACTTCACTTAATATAATGTCTTCTAGCTTCATCCATTTACCTGAGAAGTTCATGATGTTGTCTTTCTTTACCACTGCATAGAACTCCATTGTGTACATGTACCACATTTTCTCTATCAACTCGTCAGTTGAGGGGCATTTGGGTTGAATTCCAGATTTTTGCTATTGTGAACAGAGCTGCAATAAATATAGTTCTGCATGTATTTCTGCAGAAAGATGAGTCTTGTGGGTATATACCCAGGAGTTGTATGACTGGGTCAAATGGCAAACTCATTTTGAGTGTTCTAAGGGTTCTCCACACTGCTTTCCATAGTAGCTGTACAAGTTTACATTCCCACCAGCAATGGATGAGTGTTCCCCTTTCCCCACCACCTCTCCAACACTTGATATCGTTTGTTTTCTTGATCCTGGCCACTCTTATCAGAGTGAGATGATATGTTAGAGTGGTCTTGATTTGCGTTTCCCTAATTATTAGTGATGTTGAATAGTTTTTAAGATGTTTCTCAGCCATCTCGAATTCCTCCTCTGTGAAGTCTCTATTCAGTTCTTTGCCCATCTTTTGAAATTTCTTTTCTTTCTTCTTTGTTTTTTGAGTAGCTTGTATACTCTGGAAATTAATGCTTTGTCAGATGTATCTGCTGTGAAGGTTTCCTCCCACTCTGTGGGTTTTCTCTTCATTTCCTTTATTGTTTCTTTTCATGTACAGAAGCTTTTGAGTTTAATGAGGTCCCATTTATCAGTTGTTGATCTTATTTCTTGTGCAGCTGTTGTCTGATTTAGGAAGTCTTTTCCTATGCCTATGTCTTGTAGTCTGCTGCCAAGTTTTTCCTCTATCACCTCCAGAGTTTGGGGTTTCACGTTGAGGTCTTTGATCCATCTGGAATTGACTTTTGTACAGGGCGAGAGGTAGGGGTTTAATTTCATTCTTCTACAGGTGGTGATCCAGTTTTGCCAACACCATTTACTGAAGAGGCTGTCTTTCCTCCATTGTGTCTTCTTGGCCCCTTTGTCAAATATGAGGTGGTGAAATTGTATGTGCTCAGGTTTTATTCCATTGGTCAACTGGTCTGTTTCTGTGCCAATACCAAGCTGTTTTTATGACTATAGCCCTGTAGTATAGTTTGATGTCTGGTAGAACGATCCCCCTTTTATTGCTCTTTTCACTCAGAGTTGCTTTGGCTATTTGGGGTCTTTTGTTTTTCCAAATGAAATTGAGGATTGTTTCTTCCAAGCCTGTGAAGAAGCTCTTAGGGATTTTGATTGGGATTGCATTAAATCTGTGCACAAGTTTGGGTAGAATGGACACTTTTACTATATTTATTTTCCCAACCCATGAGCATGGGTGGTTTGTCCATCTTCTGATGTCTTCTTCAATTTCCTTCTTTGGGGATTTGCACCTGAGTTAATTGGAAATATAAATTGTTGTTTTCCACATTTGTTTTACTTAAAATCTGTATATCATAACTTTGGGATTGGCACATACAAACGTTCTCTATAATTTTTCTGTTGTACAGTATCACCTTCTAGCATTCTCTTTTACCCGTAGGATGATTTAACTTAAAAAATTAAGTTTGCTTCCCAAGTTAACCACATACAGTCACCCAAGACAGCATGGGTGAATTTGATGAAATCTGTGCCTTGATTCCAGCATATAGACATGTGTGAGACCTTTTTGAGACCCAGGGGTCAAAAAACAAAAACCTAAAATAAAAAGGGGGATAAAGATAGATATTAAGGGGGCTGGAGAGATGACCTAGTGGTTAAGAGGGTCAACTGCTCTTACAGAGGACCCGAGCTTGATCCCCAGCACCTACATGGCACCCGAGAACTGTCTGAAACTCCAATTCCAGGAGAACTCCAGTTCCAGGGGCATCCAACACCCTCTTCTGACCTCCGCGGCATTGCATGACATGGGTGCACAAACTTGCATGCAGACATTACATTCATACACATACAGAAATAAATACAATTTTAAAAAAGATAGATATTAAACCTTTTTGTCAAAAACCTTGCAATTCAAATCTTAAAACTTAGTATGGGAAAATATTTGTATGTTCCCAAAGGTTAAAATTTCAACAACTTAATGGATGAGAAAGAAAAGATATAGCTTTGCATTGTGTAGGATGCACCAGGAAGTGCCAGCAGAATGGTTGGCCTGTCTGAACATTGAAAGGAAGAAAAGCCTCAGATTGCTAAAGACATCAAACCCCTCTGTGGATCCTACAAAGTTTTAATACGAGAGACTTTCTTACCCCCCCCCCACTGAACAAGGAGAAATATGATGATGAGGTCATTCTCTAGCTGTAAATTGGAGCCAACTGTTATAGAGGTAATATCTTATAAAACCGGTAAAACTGCCTTCTTTAATTGACTAATAGACATAGGAACTATGAAAACGATTATTATCAATTCAGAACCAAATATAATACTAAAGTCTCTTTAAACTATGAACTTAAGCAACATATATTAATACAGGAGAGCTCTAATATCAGCAATGGATTATTCTACCAAGGAGTTGTTGGCCAGGGGATCCAAGCATTTCCAAAAGGTAAAGGCTTCTTGCCTGTAAACTGGGATACCTGCAAGAAGAGAGGTGATAAGGCCCTGCTGTTAAAGACCTGATGTAAGCATGGGAAAGATTTATTGAGACTGCACTTGCAAGTGTACAGTTGGTCTCTGGAATACCAGAGAGTGTTACCAAAGGCCACTAAACCAATAAAGCAAATACAGGTCTCCTTGAGTCAAGCAAGACTCCTCCATCAGCACCAGCTACACCTCACCTGCCTGGAAATATTGTGCAGCAGTGGCAGCCATATGCCTGTATATCCCAAGTCTAATTGGCTATTAGCTCTCTCCTTGGAGGAATAACCCATGGCTGATGCCACAAGCTTACATCCTCTAGTGGTCAGGAGATGTTATAAGCCACAGTAAGACCCTGTCACATTTAACAGAAAAAATTTAATTCATGGATTAACATACCATCCAAACATCTGTGTCTATACCAAAGTAACCTACCATAACAATTAGTACTGTTTAAATACCTATATATCTAATCGCTTGCGCTTCATTAGTAAGATTGAAAGGTTATTCCTGGACAAACTTTCAGCCCATGAAAGGAAACAGCCAGAATTGACCAGAGTCCAAGACAACAGCTCCAGAGAAAGTAGACTGTTTTGCTTCTCATCCACCTGTGCCCCTTTTCTAAGCCTAGGGAACAATCTGCAGAAGAGGGGGTGTGGTAGAATGTAAGGGCTGTGATTGGGGTGAATGGTGAAACTACAGCAATATAGTCTGGATACTCATTTGATCAACTTGATTGAACATACAAGCCCCCCCCCCCCAGCTGGATGGTTGGACCCATGGGCTGTGTGGGTTTGGGCAAAACTGCTTGCAAATTGGTTTACATGAAGGATGTTTGTACTCAAAAATTATTACTTATTGTTAAACAAAGAAAAAAAGAAATAAAAAATGAGAAATTTCTAGTTCTCTGACAAGAATTGAATATAGTACTTTCCTACATATAAATAAAAGTTCATTAGGTGCTCAGACATAGTTAAAACAAGCTGATTTAATGAGACTTAAACATTCTATTTGTTCCAGTATGTCTAGACTTATGCCTTCTATTTAACAAAGAAAAATAACTACATTCAAATAATTCCACACTAAGTATAGAAAGTCAGGTAGTTATCTATTGTAAAGGATACCCTGAGTAAAAGAAAATGGTTCAGACTTCATTGAATTGCAAATAACCCTTACTTGCAGTTATGAATAAGTGATCACATTTATTTCTACCATTATTTGTTTTATTACTAATAGCAGGCTTTTGTGCCTACCCGTGCGAATGATAATAGCCAAGGAAACAATCACTGAGAAAAACACAGACTTTATATAATATTAACATCGTCACCATGCATTAAATGTAATTGCAATAAATTATAGTTGCCCACAAAATAAAGTTTTTTCTCCAATGTTCCAAAAGGAAGAGCAGATTTATCAAATAGTTTCTGTTTTTCAATGAAAGGTAATCATTATCAATTTGGTTAGACCACTTAAACTTCTTTAATAGTCAAAAATGTTTAAGTCCTTTGGAGGCTTTGTAGTTAATAGAATTAACCTATCGTGTAATTAGACATGTCTAAATTAAAGTACCTTTTCAATGATAATACCTACAGTAGAAATGGTCTCCAGGGAGAAAAAGATTAGCATTCACATTAGTGGTAAATTCATTATGAGAACCACATTTATTCTTCTGGTCTCTCATTCCTGAAGGATAAGACAGTTATATATATTCACAGGTTTGCCCTTGGCCAGCAGTTGTTTGGCTTGTTTAAATTAAAGGGATATTGTCTTTCATTATAATTTCTTAACCTGAAGTTCAAGAAAATTAACTTTTTTATACCTTTTTCCTCAGCCTTTTTGAGAAATGTAGGGATGACTCACATTAAACACAGGCTACTCTATATACCTTGGTGAGGACCAGCAAGGGTGTGGTTAAGGAGTCAGTCTAATCACTGCCAAACCTCATGCTGGCATTTTTCAAGATGGAATTAAATATCTCTACCAAATCTTTATTTCTTGGAGGCAATCTTCTCAAACTAGCTATAACAGCATAACTTTGCTATATATTTCAACTAGTGGCATTTTTGAATGGCTAAGAATGTATACTTATGTGTTCCTAATAGTCATACACATAAATAAATAAGTGAAAATAATTCCTATATCTTAATTCTACGCTTTACTCATTTTTTTTTTTTTTTTGGTCTTTTTGAGACAGGGTCTCCCTGTAGTCCCAGCTGTCCTGGAATTTGCTCTGTAGACAAGGCTGGCCTTGACCTCACAAAGATCCGCATGCCTCTGCCTCCCAAGTGCTAAGATTAAAGGCGTGCGACACCACACCCAGCTGCTTTGCTCATTTCTAAGATTTCAAAGGTATTTCGTATATCCTCTTTTTATAACTCCTTTCTGTATTGTATCTGTCGGTAAAGGTCAAGGGTTTGGCAATGGATGGTACTTGCATATTGTTGACAATGTAAGCCATGCATTTTCCATTTTGTAATCCTTTGAAAAGCATACCCCTGCACCCATTTGCCTTAGGAGAACCTTGTATGTATTACTCACAACCATAATTTTATTTAGCACAGTAGCATAGACTATTTGAAAATTAAAATTCAAAGGTTATATTGCTTCATAATACAGTTATGATTTTAATCAGTTAATTTCTGATGTACATTTTATTTTCTCTGGTTACATCCCAGTGAGGAATAAAGAGGTTCTTGGGGCTGGAGAGATGGCCTAGCGGTTAAGAGCACCAACCACTCTTGCAGAGGACCCGGGTTCGATCCCCAGCACCCACATGGCGGCTAAGAACTGTCTGTAACTCCAATTCCAGGAGAACTCCAGTTCCAGGGGAATCCGAGACCTTCTTCTGACCTCCACGGCTTTGCACGACACGGATGCGCAGACCTACACGCAAACAGTACATTCATACACATAAATAAAAAAGAATAAAATTAAAAAAAATTCAAACTAAAAAAAATAAGGAGGTTCTTTAACTATAGTTATAAATTTCAAGAAGCTTTGGGATAGGGAAAAAAAGAGACTTGAAAAGTGCATAGGGATAGGTTAGAAAAACGTATAAGTAAAGTGTGGCAATTGATGCTGATGAGGGCAGGAGAAAATAAAAGTAAAGTTAGATGAAAATTAGAATGTCATTGAAAAGTCAAGTACTTTGCTGAATTTTGCCCATGCACTAAGATTTTAGGGAGTAGAGAATATTCAGGCTATTGGTTGGGTGGGATCGGCCAATTTCTGACAGTTTTATAGTACAAATCAAATAAGTAGAATACAGAGATTTAGAAAATTCACAATATTACAAAAGGAACATTGAAGATAATATGGGTCCCACAGGATGACCAAGCAAATGGCTATATCACCTGTGGGTTCAAGTGGGCATAGGCCACTTGTGTTCAGAAAATGCCAGATATGGAGCTTTAAAGCTTTAAGATTTAATGTCTGCTTTGCTAGGTTATTGTACTTTTTGGATCACTTACTAATTTTCACTATTCTATTTCTCCCTTTTGGAATATGAGTGTTATCCTGTTATCTTTTTTCTGAATGTTGGAAATATGAATTTGAATTTGAGGAGATGGATCCATGGGTCTGAGAACTTACTAGACAAATGTGGTGACATAAGATCAGGATCTAAGATGATTATCAAAACAGCTGGATATAGTTGCTTACAGGCCTGTACTCCAGTGCAATGGGAGCAGAGACAGGAGGACTCCTGGGAGTTGTTGGCAGACCAGCATACCTCCCCATTCAGTGGGGAAAGAGCCTCAAAGAATAATGAGAAGGGTGATAGGCAGGGCACCCAATGCTCCTCTCTGTTCTCTGTTTGTGCGTAAGTATGTAAACCCACACAATAATATGGGGTACCATATATTAGTATGGAGTACCATACCTCCACTTCCTTTATCTTTCACACACACAAAGACCTTTGTGAATTTTTTAATCTTGTAGAGTCTACCATTTCAATGAGTTTTCTTTAAACTTTAGATGACACTTTGAAAATGGGTTTTTGATTGTTAATGTAACAAATTAAGCCTGGGAAAATTAGGACACTAATTCCTTTTGCATTATGAAACAGCAAGGTGGAAAGCCATGATTTAGACAATTTTAAGCCTGTTGGCTAATTTTTCATATATTGGACATGATGGCTTTAGTATGACAGTAACTAGAGGTAAGGGGAACTTTAAGATTTAGAGTCAATTGCAGAGTACTTAGGACAAGGGTGAACATGTGGAATTCAGTAATATAAAATTTGCAAAGGTCGTAGTCACCAGCATCTCACACTGGCTCCCTGGCTTGCCCACATTTATGATTTTTACACTCAATCCTTCAATGAAAGTATAACTTCTCCAGAAACAAACAAACAAACAAACAAACAACTGCAGTATGCTATTAAGTATTTTAGTTTCCAAAATCATAACAAAAACAAGTTGCTCTCCTTTTATAACGTTCCAAGTATGGCATAATTTGTTATGTAATAGAAGCAGGACTAATACTATGGTCACATCCATATTGTGGAAGCAAATGACTTTTTAAAAAGGGGATTTCAAATAATCACAATGATTTCTTCTCAGAATCTTTATTGGAAAATTATATTCATACTGGATTAGCCAAAATTTAAAGAAAACTATATATTAGAAAAAAATTAGTAGTTCTGGGCACCAGGGATTAGCTAAACCTCTTTTGGATGCTAAAGGGGAAACAGTGTTTAACAAAACATTGTGGCAACCTTCATGAGAGAACTTAAATACAGATTAACAAACTGTGTCCCTGAATGATTTCTGGTGTGACTCCATCCACTGGACATGTGTCAGCATATCCAGTGCCACCTCTGGAAAGAAAACTGACCTCCTCTCCCAGATTCCACTGGTTGTCAATGTCTGTAGCTAGCTCTAAGGTGTGCTACACACCTCCCCAGCTCCATTCTGGGAATCTGTTTTGAGTTTGCATGGGTCTTGTGATGCTGTCACCATTGTTATGAGTTCAAATGACCAACTGCGCAGCTCTTTCAAAAGCACTGTTTCCTTGCAGTCACCCACCTTTGCTGGCTCTTACAGCTCTTCTTCCCCCTGTTTTTCATGATCTCTGAGCCTTGGTGGTCAGAAGTTTAATATAGTTTCCCTATTAAGGAAAAGGTAGTCTGCAGCCTCTTATTCTGCAAATCTTGACCAGTTGTGGGTTTTTGTGCTAATTACCATCTGCTATATAATTAATCTTCTCTGGTGATAGTTAAGAGATGCATTAATCTATGAGTATAACGTAGCATTGTTCTAGTATTGCACAGGGGGCATACATTGCCAGGCCAGCTGTTGTAACTCACAAGATTCACAGCTAGTTAAAGTGTATTCTAAATTTTCTCTTCAGCAAGATTGCATAGCACCTCCCAGTACTGTGAAAAAAGAAATTAGAGATGAGGCTTTCAGTTCATTACCAGTTACATTTCTCTTGTTTAGTCACACATGTATGTAGTGTCTTCAAGAGAAAGGTCTTATTATCAATTACTGATTAGTGATCAAGAGAAAGATAGCTAGTCAGTATCATTTTAGGGTCTATGGGTCCTGGGTCAACAGCTTCAAAAGAGGCAATCCATTCCAGAAATTGAGGTTTTTCTTTGATACTCTAGGGTACCCAGTAAGGAGAGTGTCTCTCTTCTATATTGTAACTACTTTTAATCCCTTCCCCCTTTTTGGTTACTTTTTTTCAGACACAGTCTCCCTGTAGCCCCTTCTAGCACTGGGATGAGGTCGTTTCACCTGCCTAGCTTTTAATCTCTTTCTGTATTGTGTTCATACGAAATTTAAGAAACTTTTTAGTGGTCAAAGAAAAACTCACAGCATTCCCATTATAATCAGGAGCAAGACAATGTCTACTGTGTCAATTTCTGTTCAGTATAGTACTCAATGCCTTAGCTAGAACAATAAGATAAATGAAAGAGATAAGGGAGATAACAATTAAAAAGAAGTTGAATTAGCCTGATGTGCAGATAATATGATCATATATATATATATATATATATATATATATATATATATCCATAAAGACTCCATCAGAAAATTCCTAGAGTTGATAAACATATTCAGCAAAATAACAGGATATAAAACTAACAAATAAAAATCAGTAGTAGCTTTCCTATAATAAACAAAAAATATATACTGAGAAAGAAATCAGGAAACAATCTTATTCATGTCCTCAAAACCATAAAATATCTTTGAATGAATCTAACCAATGAAGGGAAGGACATAAATTAAAGAAAACACTGGAGAAGATAGAATGTTCTTCCATACCCATGGATTGGTAGGATGGATGATGTGAAAATGGTCATACTGTCAAAAGCAATCTACAACATCATTATAATTGCAAATAAAATTCCAACACAAGTATTCTCATAAATTGATAAAAATTCCTCTTAATTTTTATACGGAATCACAAAAGACCCAGGAGAGCCAAAACAACCCTGAACAATAAAATAACTGCTGGAGACATTCAGACTTGATTTCAAATTATAATTTAGAATCATATTAATAATAAACAACATGGCATTGGCATAAAAACAGACACATTGATCAATGAGATTCAAGTGGAATTTCATATTTACATCCCTGTACTTATAGTCACCTGATTAATCACAAAAGACCAAGGAGAGCCAAAACAACCCTGAACAATAAATGAACTGCTGGGGACATTCAGACTTGATTTCAAATTATACTTCAGAATCATATTAACAATAAACAACATGGCATTGGCATAAAAACAGACACATTGATCAATGAGATTCAAGTGGAATTTCATGTTTACATCCCTATACTTATAGTCACCTGATTTTTGAAAATTGGCCACAAACACTCATTGGAGAAAACAGAGAATGTTCAACAAATAGGAGTAGCTAAGTTTAGTAAATAATTGTATCAGAATGAAACTAGATACATATCTCTCCTTCACAAACTCAACTGCAAGCAGATGAAGGACCTGAACAGGACTTCAGTCACTTGGGCATTAAGACCAACTATTGATAAATGGTAGCTCATGAAACTAAAAGTCTTGTGTAACAGAGAGAACACCATTGTTTGTGCAAAGAGACAAACTACAGAATGGGAAAAAAAAACTTTACCAGCTATAATCTAACAGTAGGTATCTAGAATATAAAAGAAATAAAAAAAAACCCTCAATGTCAAAAAAACCCAATTTTGAGAGTATGTTTAATATTAAATATCTTTAGTCATAAGGAGAATGCAAATTGAACATGAAATTTCACTTAGCCCCAGCCAGAATGAATTATGTCAAGAAAACATAGTGACAAATACTGGTGAGGA
Organism: Rhizomys pruinosus; assembly: GCA_009823505.1. Classification (NCBI taxonomy): domain Eukaryota; kingdom Metazoa; phylum Chordata; class Mammalia; order Rodentia; family Spalacidae; genus Rhizomys; species Rhizomys pruinosus. The sequence continues at coordinate 2,552,057 of VZQC01001693.1, forward strand.
TGTGGGGAAAGTAGAATATTTACACAGTGAGGTCCAAACTTGTGCAGCTGTTATGGAAATCAATTTAGAAGTACCTTAAAAAGTTAAAAATAAATTTCTTCCATGATTCAGCCATACCACTCTTGAGCATAACCCAGAGGAATCAGTATCCTACTGAAGAGTTACATATTCATCCACATTCATTGTTGCCCTATTCACAATATCCACGAAATGGGAACAACTTAGGTGTCCATCAACTGTTGAATGTATTATGAAAGCATAATGTATTTACCCAAGGAATATTTTTCAGCTATTAAGGCAAAGGATAATGGGGGCTGGAGAGATGACTAGGTGGCTAAGAGCACTCTCTATTCTTGAAGAAGACCTAAGTTTGAATCTCAGAACTCACATGATGGCTAACTACTGTCCATAAATCCAGTTCCACGGGGATCTGATGCCCTCTTCTGCTCCCCATGTGCATTCTGGGACACAGTTGTACTTACATACATACAGGCATAACACTCATACATGTAAAAAAAAGCTAACAAATAATAAATAAATAAGGAAATTATGAAATTCACAGTTAAGTGGTTGGAACTGGAAGTAATCATCCTAAGTAAGGTAAAGAGAGAGACATCCATGTTATCTCTCACACAAGGATGATAGCTTTTAATCATTTGATACCTGTGTTTCAACTGGAAATTCCTTTGCAATCAGGAAACTAATAAGGGACCATAGGAATTGTTGACGGGAGAGTTGAAAGAATGCAGTGATATAACTTGGAAGGGATAAGAAGATAGTACAGGTTAAATTCAGTGAGAAAGACACAGTAAGACAGAAGAAGCATCAAGAGGAGGGATAACTAACACTAAAGGAATTTTGAAAATACACAAAAGCAAACTATAGAAGGATCTTTCAAAATAGTCACACAATATAAAATGAGTTTAAATGTAGCTTCCAAATAGGTATTTAACAGCCTCAAAAAATAGCATAGGCCTCTGGGTGTGGTGGCACACGCCTTTAATCCTAGCACTGGGGAGGCAGAGGCAGGTGGATCTTTGTGAGTTCAAGGCCAGCCTGGTCTACAGAGTGAGTTCCAGGACAGCTGGGGCTACAGGGAGCCCCTGTCTTGAAAAGACCAAAAAGGAAAATAGCATAGGCTAGCAAATGAAAAGTCCAATCCCAGAAATGCATTACATCTTTGCAATACTGACCTTGAAGCTACATCTTGGATGGGTAGCTTTCACAGCACTAGAAGAGTTAGGCATCTTCATTGGCATGGAAAGGTAAACATCAGCCTACCCAGCTATCAACCCTGCCAGATACTATAAAAACCGGCTTGGAAAAATATGGCACTGGTGCAATAGTGGTACAAATGGATATGAATAACCAACAACTGTTTGAATTTAAAGTTTGGTTTTTAATAGTCCATACATGAAAATGCCATCAGGTCCAAGGTCCTGTAGCTAGACAGGTCACAGATAATCAACAACTTAATACTACCATTTTAACTCATAGATATATAATATGAAACTGACTTATAATGACTTATTGCTATAACAATATATTAGTGCATCTCAGATTATATTAGTGAAAACTCAAGACAGACAAAGTTCTTCATGCAGTAGATCGGTGAATAACACAGAAACTCACAAATAATTATTGTGTAGAAGATAAAAGAATGTAGATCGCCCAGACTTAAATGGGATATCTATATAACACCTTCTCCCCCAAAGGCTCAGGGACACTTGTGGAAGGGGGTGAAAGTTTGTAAGAGCGGGTAATAGACAGACCTGTACAGAACTAACATGGATTGGGAAGGTGGACAGAAAGCCCCATTATTAGCTGAGTATCTGTTGGCAATTGATAGATGCTTCAAGAGGGAAAGTCACTATTCCCTAATACTGTGTCAACTGACCAGAGCCTCAGGGATGCCTGACACACCTAAGAATAATTAGAAAACTAGATTCCACTCAATAGACTTAAAATATATCTAAAGGAACATAGAGTAAATAGAGGACATGATGTGTGGTGGGGTGTACCAATTTGACTTCAATTGCTGTGACAAAACACTCTGACCAATACCAACTTGGGGAAGAAAGACTTTTTTTCATCTTTACATTTCCCAGGTTACAGTTCATAACTTAGAGAGTCCAAGGTAAGAACTCAGGGCAGGAACCTGGGGGCAGGAGCTGAAGCACAGGCCATGGAAGAATGCTGCTTACTAGCTAGCTTGCCCGTGCTCCAACTGCTTCATCATACAATTCAGGACTACCTGCCCAGGGGTGGTACCACCCACAGTGGGATGCCCCACCATATCACTCAATCAGAAAATACTCTGTAGTCATGGCCACAGGTCAGTGCAATGGAAACAATTCCCCTATTGAGACTCCTTTAACCCAGGTGTGTCAAGTTGACATAAAAGGTATCTAGTACAATTGACCCCTCTTCAACTTGACACAAGATACATCATTACTAAGCCACAGTGTTTCCATTTCTTGTCCCAAAGATATGATGTTAATGTTAATATTACAGCATAAGACAGTGCAAACTTTTTTTTTTAATTTCTGTATGTGTATGAATGTACTGTCTGCATGCAGGTTTGTGCACCCATGTCGTGCAATGCCGCAGAGGTCAGAAGAGGGTCTCAGATTCCCCTGGAACTGGAGTTCTCCTGGAATTGGAGTTTCAGACAGTCTCAGCCACCATGTGGGTGCTGGGGATCGAACCCGCGTCCTCTGTAAGAGCGGACTGCGCTCTTAACCACTAGGCCATCTCTCCAGCCCCAAGATAGTGCAAACTTAAAAGCCCCACAGTCCTTTAAAAATCCAGTCCTTTAAAAATCAGTCTCTTTTAAAATCTCTTAACTGTGGGCTCCTATAAAATCCAAATCAAGCACTGTCTTATTTCAAAGAGAAGAATCAGGCACACCTAACCAGAACCTAAGTCCAGCAAAGTAGCTCAAGGCTGGCGATTTGAGATTTACTCCCTATGTTCTGGGCTCCAAAGTGTTTTGGCAGCTCCACTTCTCTAACTCTGCCATCCACAGAACACACAGCTCACCTTGCATGCCCAGGTCAGCTCCCTTCCACACCTGCTACTGCTCTTAGTGGTCATCCCACGGTCCTGGCATCTCCAAAAAGCTGGGATCTCTACTGCACCTTCACTGATGGATGCTTCTAACCTCTCCAGTGGAAAACCTTAGCTTCTCTTCATGACCACTGCAATCCTAGGGTCTTTACTGCAATTGAGGTGCACTTTCACCAATGGCCTTTCCTGGTCTCTCAAGGTGCCAAGCCTCTCCTTCTCTGTGTGACTCCTTCATGGTTCAACAGCAGAACCATATAGGATACTATTACACATTGCCAACTTCTTCTTATGGTTTTGCATGGAGGTTTGGGCATCCTCTGGAACACAGCTTCTGGGTGCTGACCCTGAGGAAATTCTTCCCAGAAAATTTCACCATAGTGATGCTGATCTCTTGTTTCTTACAGTGGATTTTTCACCCCCAGCTAGGGCTTCAAGTGTCCCACTAAAGTAATGGTTTCACTTCAGAGTCTTGTGTCTTCTTAATCACAGCTGACCAGAACCCACAGACTCACAGTTCAAAAATATCATACGAACAGCCCTGATATTCTCTGCTTCCCTTTGGATCTTCACAAGCCAGGCCTCATCATCTACAACTCTTCAGTATAACTGTTCCATGTTCCACAGCAATAAACTCTAAGCATTCAATGTCTTTTCTATCCCAAAGTTTCAAAAGCTTCCACAATCCTCCACCAAACACCAAGTTCAGGTATGTCACAGCAAATCCCTACTCCCAGTATTAAACTTTGTTCAAGTTTGTCTCCAATTGCTTTAACAAAACACTCCAACCGATACCAACTTGGGGAGGAAAGGGTTTATTCATCTTACATCTCCCAGGTCACACTTCATCACTTAGGGAACCCAAAATGGGAACTCTGGGCAAGATCTTGGAGGCAGGAGCTGAAGCACAGGCCATGGAGAAATGTTGTTTATTGGCTTGGTTGCTTTTCTAACACATGCTCCAACTGCTCGCTTATACAATACAGGAACACCTACCAAGGGATGGCACTGCTCACAGTGGGCTAGGTCCTCTCACATCACTCAACAATCAAGAAAATACTCCACAGATGTGGTCAAAGGGAAGTCCAATGGAGCCAATTGCACAGTTGAGGCTCCTGCAACCCAGGTGTGTCAATCTGACACTAAAGCCATCTAGCACAGGGAGGGGGAGTAAGACATCAGGGTTGCAAAGGGGTGAGGCTGGTTCAATATGATCAAAATTAATCATATTAAATTCTCAAATAAATAAAAATATTAAATATATATGACTGTTTTTCATTCAATAATAATTTATGTTGTAGAGTTTATTTTCATGTTATTTTATTTATCATTTGATGCCTAACAATTCAAAATATATATTTGCTACAATTCTTAAAATTTGGAGCTGTGCAAGCTGCTAAGGAAGAAAATTAATCAATGGTCCAACCCAAACCCGAAGGCTAAATAAACATAACAGTAAAAATCCTCTATCGGTGAAGTAGTGACACTGCTACCTGTGGAGTAACCTGAGGGTCCCTTGTCAGCTGGTCGTAAGTAAACAAGACAGCACCTAAAGGAAGTAAGGTAGGTGCAGCCAGGCTTGTTTTGAAACTTTTCTGATTGGCTCTAGCTATTTCTTTACTCATGGACAGCTCATGATCAGCTCATGCTTACTATTAAAGTCTATGGGACAGTCAGTTCATGCAGCCTGCATCCTGCTTTGCCCTTAAAGATGATTGGCTGCCTCTTTCACTCCATGGGAATTCCGTTGTGGTTTTTGCCTTTATAAACTGCTGTAGTGCTTGCAATAAACGAGTTCCTGCTTGACTAAACTCCTTGTCCTGTCTGTCTTCAGGAAAGGAAGGCTGGGGAGTGGAGAGACAGCACACTCACCTTTCCCTGACCCCCACTGCAGGGAATACCCGAGGACCAGCCTGCAGGATGGAGCTGGGATGGAGAGGGAACCCTGTAGCTGGCACCCAATGTGGGGCTTGAAGAAGTGTTCTGTTGGGGCTAATGCTCTGCAAGGTGAGTGAGACCCAAAAAGATGGGTAACGCAACTAATAAGTTAGAGGATCCAGTGCTTAAAGTGCTGAGATATATGCTCAGATAAATATATTTGTTTGAAAAACCTCAAAATAAGGCATTCAAAAACTAGAGAGTGTGCTCAATTGTAGTTGTATAAATTTGGTGAGTTACTGGGATTTTTTTGTTGTTATTGTTTTGTGTAGAAATAAAAACTAGTTTTATTATAGTATAATTTGAGCTACACTATGACATTTCAGAGACTGGCTAATCTTGAAGATTGTCATGATTCTTACTGTTTCACTCCAGTTCAGTAATTGTTAATAGTATTACTCCCTTCATCTGCCCATGGTTATATCATTCAAATATATAGGTGAGACTTGTGAACAGTTGCTTGGGTTCCATTGGTTTAACTGATGTTATGAATGTTCAGACCTTTGGTAGGAGAAATAAATAAGAACTAAGAACATATTTTCTATGAAAGAGGGCTTTTAAAACTTATTTCACATGTAGGTTATTTTTTGTTTGGTTTTAGCATCGCATTTACATTTTCATGCTAGATGTCCTAGAAAGTCCAACCTTAACTTTTGACATGGCATCATTGTCCCTTTCATCATTGATTAATAGCTTTAAAGAGTTCACTTTTGTTTAAGAAATGTGTCATATCTGAGCAGCCCAATATAAAGCATAAGTAGTTTCGGCTGGAGAGATGGCCTAGCGGTTAAGAGCGCCAACCGCTCTTACAGAGGACCCGGGTTCGATCCCCAGCACCCACATGGCGGCCAAAAACCGTCTGAAACTCCAATTCCAAGAGAACTCCAGTTCCAGGGAAATCTGACACCCTCTTCTGACCTCCGCGGCATTGCACTACACGGGTGCACAAACTTGCATGCAGACAGTACATTCATACACATACAGAAATAAATAAATTTTTTTTTTAAATAAAGCATAAGTAGTTTCAACTTAATGAAAGGAAGAAGCTTTAATTTGGTAGTACAAAGCATGGTACTGATTCAGTTGTTAGAGGGATCCACTGAATTTGTGAGAAATGGAGTATTGTTTATATTTTGGAAACAGAAGGCAAATCCACCTAAATAATATGAAGTAATTACTTTCCTATGTCAGTTGCCAAATCTTTTCAATATTTACAAAACCCCAAAATAGATTCGAGCTACCAGGATTTCAATTTTAATTGGAAAGCAAAATAAATAAGTTTTATAAGTATTAGATTTTTTAATGACCTCATTTTGCAGTTTTAGAAAAGGGAAATATTGTTAAGCATTTATCAAACATACTTCCCCCACATAACAAACAGGTTAGGAATTTTGCTGAATGTTTTGAGTTATTTCTAAGTATTTCATGGATATCGTGCCCATGAAGTGTTTGAACAAGATAGAAGGAATTGTTTTTTCAAAAAGGTTAAGTACCAAAGGTAGTCTAGTCTACAGAAAAAAAATGAGTTAAGTATCAGCAATTACAAAAACAAAAAGAGGGAGTAAGCTCCCATAAGCAATTAGACATGGCCTTGCTCACTATTAATATTCTCAATTTTTAGAAAAATCAACTGGAGTCCCAATTCCAAAAACATTGGGGATGCCAGGAACAAAGGCCAAAGGAGCAGGTAAAATGGAAAGACCCTCTTACGGGGCAATGGAGAGGCCCAGATCCATTATTAACTCTGGGCAGAGGGTTTGGCTGTGTCTACCCTATAGGAGATCCAAACCATATATGGGTGTCCACTAGAGATCTCAACTTCTGTTGTCAGGGGGAAGATGACCCCGACCAATCAAAGCAACCCACTTACAAAGACAAATAAGGGGAGAAAAAGGGAATGGTGGCTGTGCAATAGACTCAGCAGGCTCCTGACTAATACCCACAGGAGAGGAAGGAAAAGAAAAGGAAAAAGAAACAAACAAGGGCATAACAAGTTCCATGGGCACAAACGCCCTTGAGATGGTATTTCTATTTGTGTCTCCATAGGAGGATGTCAAGGCCTGGATGGGTGGTGTTGCTGGTCATGACAGCAAAGGACATCATAGCGGGACTCATCCTGATAATGACTCTGATAGTTTTGGTTGTGGTGGAGGAGCTCGTCGGAACCATGGCGACCCCTTAAGGACTGATAAAATTGCTTTCCTGTTCTGCTTCATCTGGATGCACCTTCTCCTGTGCTCATGCATTCTCAAAAAAAAAAAAAAAAAAAAAGAACAGGGGACTGCAAACTGGCGGAGGTTTGGATTTTGATACTCATGGGATAAGCATGGTGGGAGTTGCTTTGGAGTTAATCAACCCTGGGGTACCATAACTGATTGAGTGAGATTTAGACTAATTTGTTAAACAGTACCAATTGTATTAAGAGCCCTTTCACCTGGGCAAATTTGGGCCTGCATGTAGTTGTGGGTCTTATTCTCTTATGGCTTATTTTTGCTGTAAGGAGGATGGTTTATTGCAATATCAGAATTCCGAAAAAAAAAAAAAAAAAAAAAAAAAAAAAAAAAAAAAGACCATGCCCACACAAATACTTGGGGAAGAACCAGCTGACAGTCCTCCAGAACCCTGGGTTCAATTGGTGTTACAGGATGGTGCTGGGAACTGTGAAGTGCTGACACCCCAATGGTAGTAGCCACCTTGCCCAGGTGCTCCTAAAGGGGTTTGCTGCAAGGAGACCTTGAAGCACACTTTACAAAAACAAAAAGGGGGAACTGAGGGGCCCTTGTCAGCTGGTCTTAAGTAAACAAGATACTACCTAAAGGACATAAGGGAGGCATGGCCAGGGTTGTTTTGAAACGTTTCTGATTGGCTCTAGCTATTTCCTTACTCGTGGACAGCTTGTGATCAGCTCATGCTTACTCTTGAAGTCTATGGGACAATCAGTTCTTGCAGCCTGTGTGCTGCTTTGACCTTTAAGATGAGTGGCTGCCTGTTTCGCGCCACAGGCATTCCCTTGTGGTTTTTGCCTTTGTAAACTGCTGTAGTGCTTGCAGTACACGAGTTCCTGCTTGGCTTGACTCCCTGTCAAGTCTGATTGTCTTCAGGAAAGAAAGGCTGGGGAGCAGGCAGACAGCGCACTCACCTTTCCCTGACCCCCATCAGGGGGAACTCTCGAGGACCCGCCTGCGGGATGGAGCTGGGATGGAGAGGGAACCCTGCAGTAACCTACTTAATTGGATCCCCAGCACCCACATGGCGGCCGAGAACCATCTGAAACTCCAATTCCAGGGGAATCCGAGACCCTCTTCTGACCTCTGCGGCATTGCACGACATGGGTTCACACACCTGCATGCAGACAGCACATTCATACACATATAGAAATAAATAAAAAATTAAAAAGAAAATATTTAAAAAATAAACATAAAACAAATATTAAAAAAAAAAAAAGCTCTCTCAATGTGAGTGAACACATGGGTTGCACTGTAAATCCAGCCAAATACATATGCCTAGAGAGGTTCATAGATCCACAAGAAAACCCCATCTCTAGACAAATGAAATTTCTTATCATATGCTAAATATGGATACTTATATTTACAGAAAAGTACACTGGATACCACTCATCCAAGAATCTTCTTTCTTTTCTTTTTTTTTTTTTTCTGCTACCGCAGAATCCGACAAATGGCCCCACACAGAGCATAAATGTCTGAGAGATGGCAAGGCCTAGATGAAATATCTACAGTTGAACCTCTACTCCTAAGTCTCATGAAACATAGCAGCATGAGGGGGCATGGTAGAGAGAAAACTAATGCATCCCTCAACTCTTACCAGTGAAGCTTCCTTATATAACACTGGGCAATGCACACAAAAGGTCATAATGGTCATGTTTTAAAGAATAAGAAACTGCAGAGTGTTTGTCCCTGGATAGGACTCTTATAATTAAAACTTACCCACGGTTCAGGGACCATTGGAAAAATGGTGGCAGAAAGATTGTAAGAGCCAGGATTGGTTCATGAATATGGGGGAGCAGAGGCTTACAAGCCACTGGAAGTTTGCGCAGGAGAATTTCCACCAATCATCATATCAAGCACAAGATACATGCTCATTCAATCGGACAAGGACCCAGAGCAGATTGAGGGAAATAGGCAGTGGACAATCCTACTTTAAGAGCAGTTGGAGACTGATTACTACTGGGTGAGGGAGAGTAGACCATACAATCTCCTAAGATAGCAGAACAAAATTTTATGTTCACCTAACTTAATAAGTTAAAAGAACAACCAAAACCTTACATTTGAAATATTTGTTATCTTCCAAATCTATAATATCCTATTAAAGACTGTGATATATTCGAGCAGGCTGAAGCAGGCAGTACCCAAGACCACCCAGCAGAGAGGTTCAGCCCAGGGAGACCAAAGCAGGTGGCACTCTGAGACCACCTGGCAAGGAGGTCTGGCCCAGACAGGCACCAACAGGCACTCTATTGCAGGCAGTGACAGAGACCACTTGAAGGAGAGGCTGGTCTCAGACAGACCCTCTAAGCAAGCTTAAGCAGGCAATGCTCTGAGACCACCCTGTGGAGAGGCCTGGTCCTATAGGCCCATATAGTCAAACAAGAGGAACTGGTACACTCAGAGCAAGGCAGTGTGAGGTTCAACACAAACTGATTTTTCTCTTCTTATGGAACTTTGGAGAAGCTCCTGACTTGAAGGACGAGAACTGGCTGGTCCTTCCAGTTAAAAAGAAAAGTGAAAACCTGAAGCCTAGACCACTCAGCCTTTCATTACTAATAAGAAGACAATGAAAGCAATGAAGAAAACAAGCAAAGACAGCCTTCAACTCAATAAACCAACCCTTGAGTTTTATAACAGAATACAAACAAAACAAAACAAATCCACATGCCAAAAGACAGAAAAAAAATAATAGTAACTTGGGAAATCCAAATAATAAATCTGGTCCAAATTCTACCAGTCCTATGGAAGACTCCTACAATGAGGACTCTCTGGAGTTAACCCAGGACACAGCTCTTAAAAGAACTCTCATAAACATAATAAAAAAAACCTCAAAGAAATAAAGTGAAATAAAGAACACTCAGTCAAATGAATCAAAGAACTACAGGGAGAGGATGACAAACACTGCAAGAAAGTGGAAATACTAAAGAAATCTCAGGCTGAAATTAAAAAGGAAGCCAAACAAATCAAAGAACTAGAAGGTGAGGGCCACAAACTCTGGAAGGAAGTAGCAATACTGAAGAAATCTCAGGCTGAAATAAAACAGGCATCCAAACACTCATTCAGTCAACAGGAAAGCCTCAGGAACAGAAGAGATGTAGCAGAACATAGAATATCTATCAGGCTTGAAAGGTAAAATGGAGTGCTCAAACAAAGATTATGAAAAATTAAAAAAAACAAACACAAACAAAAGAGTGGGATGATCAGGAAATGTGGGACACCATGAAAAGACCAAACCTTTGTCTCATAGGTATAGAGGAAGGAAAAGAATCCCAGGTTAATGGTATTGACCAGATCGTCAACAGAATTATAGGAGAAAATTCAGTTCCCCAAGTTGAAAAAAAAAAGCCATATCCATACAAATACAAGAAGCACATGGAACATCAAATAGACAAGACCAGAAAAGAAATTCCCCATGCCATATCATATTAAAAATGATAGATACTCAAAATAAAGACAGAGTACTAAAAGCCTCAAGAGAAAAACAAGTTACATATAAAGGTAAACCTATCAGAATGGCAACTGAATTTTCTTTTTTTTCAAATATTAATTTATTGGGGTTGCAAGTTACTTAAAATTTCCACATTGTGTTGAAACATATCATTTCCATAAAAGTAATCTCAAACATAAAACAGTTTTCATAAAACATTTACTTCCCCCCACACAAATTGAAACTTGCTTTTTGGGTTAATCAGTACAGAATGTGCCAGTCTTACCAACTACCCAATGGTCAGAGTGATCTCACACTACACAAAACCTGCTGAGTTACTAAGCCTGTGATTCTGGCCTTACTCCAAAACTGTTAACTAATTACTCCTTATTTCATATTCTTATGACTTCCAATTTGGAAAATTATTTTTTTAATTCTTTTCTTTTTTATTGCTATTAAATTTTTCTCATAAATCTTACATCACTTCTCAATCGAATCTAGAATTACTACCCTTTCCATGCCCCCCACCCCACCCAAGTCCCTGCACTCTGCCATACATGTCCTGCATCTTTTTCTGCATCTTTACAGAGTTTTTTTTCTAGTTCTTTTGTTGTTATTGTTCTCTCCTACTTGTATTGCTTCAGTATATATAGATATATATGCATACATAAATATATACAAACGTACAGATATCACCTGAGTTGGAGGATTTTTTTTTTTTTTTTGCTAAAAGATGTCATGTTTTCCTTAGGGAATTGTTCAGAGGCTCCTCCTTGGCAAGCCTGAGCAACCATCAATCCTGCACTTGTGCTCCACATTGGGGTCTTTCCCTCTCATAGTCCCCCAAATGAAGTCCAGTAAGCACAGTTCCTGTGTTGATCCCCCTGCACTTGCCTCCATGATACAGCCAAGGTAGTCCAACAATGGCAGTGCATGTTCTGACGAGGCTGAATTCCCATTAGCTGCTTAGTTCACAAGATGGGTATCTCAGCAGTCATCAGTCCACATTGGAAGGTTAAGAAGCTGTATCTCGGGGCTGAAGAGATGGCCTAGTGGTTAGGAGCGCTGACTGCTCTTGCAGAGGACCTGGGTTTGATCCCCAGCACCCACATGGTGGCTGAGAACCGTCATTAACTCCAGTCCCAGGAGAATCCTACACCCTCTTCTGACCTCCGCAGCATTGCACAACACAGGTGCACAAATGTACATGCAGGCAGTACATTCATACACATACAAGAATAAATTTTAAAAAAATTTAAAAAAAGCTGTATCTCATGTCCTTGAGGAGTGCCAAAAGCAGTAGCATCCATAGAGCAGATGCACCTGCCTGTAAGAATTGAGGACAGGCCAAACAGCAGTGCTCTCTTTTTTCATTTTTGTCTTTTTACTAAGATTTCAAGTTTTATGTCTGCATTACAATCTTGCTGGTCTTATTGATTATTTATTTCTGGTTGTACTTTCTTTCTCGATGCTTTAGACCACACAGTTAGCCCAGGTTAACCAAGGTTTTGTTTTCTTGAGGTCAGTTGAGGATCTGGTCCTCAGGGGTCATTCGGGTAATTTGTTTTGGGGGGGTTCCCTTTGCTCCTTTCAGCTCCTCACCCACTAGTTCCATCCACTTGAGGACAAAATCAGGTCTTGCTAGACGAGTCTTCCTTTTCTGAAGCATGAGAAGACTTTCTTCTTTATGGAGTCGAGACTGACTGAAGTCCCCTTAGTGACTTTCCAAGATCTCCCTGAACAGGAAGAATGGTGATCCACCTCTGTAGGACATTTCAAGAGATGCCCACATGCATAATCCCCTAAAACTTGACTGACCTCTGAGGGCAAGGAACAAAGTTATCCCCCAGGTCCTTTGGCCATATTGGTATGGACTTCAGGTAAGGTCGTTAAGCACCCAGAAAGGCTAAGTTGCACCAACCTGTTACATTGCACCTATATTAACATTGTATCCTTTGGAAACAAACTGTATGTTATTTCCATGTCATATTTCTTGATTTACTTCTTTCCATTTTAATCCCATATTACTCTAAAAGATGCAGACATACCCCCATCATATACTAAAAATCCAGTGTCCAAAAATAACTGTTAGGTCAGCTCTAGAACCTTTGTAGGGACTCCTAATGCAAGAACACAGTTGTCTTTAGATCGTGAGGAATATAAAACTAATGTTACTTATTTTGTCTTACACCTAGGCACTTGGTACTAGCATCCACAGATGAGGGATACCATTCGTCTTTTTTTTTTTTTTTTTTTTTTTTTTTGTCTTTTCGAGACAGGATCTCCCTGTAGCTCCAGCTGTCCTGGAACTCACTCTGTAGACCAGGCTGGCCTTGAACTCACAAAGATCCCGCCTGCCTCTGCCTCCAGTGCCAGGATTATTGGCATTCACCACAACGCCCGGCCTCGTCTTCTGTTTTTCTGGGATACAGAAAATGTGGTACATCTACACAATGGAGTACTATGCAGCGGTAAAGAACGATGACATCATGAAATTTGCAGGTAAATCGATGGAACTAGAAGATTTTATTGGAAGTGAAGTAACACAGTCGTCTTTTGTTTTTCTGGGACTGTGTTACTTCACTTCCAATAAAATCTTCTAGCTCCATCCATTTACCTGAAAATTTCATGATGTCATCTTTCTTTACCGCTGCATAGTACTCCATTGCGTAGATGTAGCACTTTTTCTGTATCCACTCATTGGTTGAAGGGCATTTGGGTTGGTTCCAGCTCAAAGCAAATGATGAAAGCCAGAAGAGCCTGAACGAAAATATTCCCAATACTAAATGACCAGATGCCAACCCAGGGTACTTTGCCCAGAAAAAGAACATGTCAAATATAGTCAAAGAAGAAAGAAAAGTTTTTCATTAAATAAACGAGAAGAAAGAATACATATCCAGAAAATAAACCCATCAGAAAGTACTGGACGTACTTCAAAGGACAGAGAAAAGGCGCAACTATCCCTAAATGTCAATAGAGAGTAGTTAATGAATGTATGACTGTGGTAATACAAACCTAGACCAAAAATGCAAGCAGAAAATAAAGGGAAGCAATCTACATCAGTCAATAATAACCTTAAATATTCATGGTCTGAACTCCTCAATCAAGAGACACATTCTTGGAGAATGGATTAATAGATTAAATCCATCTTTTTTCTCATTTGCAAGAAACTCATCTAACTTTAAAAGACAGGCATCATCTTATGGAGAAAGGATGGAAACAATATTCCAAGCAAATGGTACCAAAAAAGCAAGCCGGAGTTGCTATTCTATTATCAGACAAAATAGACTTCACATTTAAACTAATAAGAGGAGATGGAGAGAGTTTCTACATTCTTATAAAAAAAAAACAGGTTAACAGTGAAGATTTCACAAACGTAAACATATACAAACCAAACTTTGTTGCCCTGAACTTCATAAGTACAATAATGCAGAAAGGACTTCAAGCCAGAGATAAAACCCTCCAAACTAATAGTGGGAGACTTGAATACCCAACTGAGACCAGTGGACATGGAAATTGGATAAAGAATAAAATGAAAGACATTGGAACTGAACAATAAATACACCTACTAACAGATATATACTGAATATTCTATCCAAAAACCAAATATTATACTTTCTACATGGCATTCCATGGAACATTCTCCCAAATCAGCCATATACTGGGACAAAGAGAAAACCTCAACAAATACAAAAAAAAAAAAAAAAAAAAAAAACAAAGAAGCTGAGATAATTTCATGCAATCAGTCTATCAGACCACAGTGCAGTAAAGCTTGGTATCAAAACCAGAAAGAGCCCTGATATCTACAAGAATTCGTGGAAACTAAACAACACACTCCTGAATAACAAATGGGTCAAAGGAGAAATGAGACACTTTAAAGGCAGTCCAAAGAGGGAAATTTATAAGTACCTACATTAAGAAAACAGAAAGAGCACAAATAAAGTACATAACACTGCAACTAAAAACACTTGAGAGACAATAACAAATGAATCCTAATCCCAGCAGAAAGGAATAAATAACACCACACGACATAATGAAAAGATCCAGACAATCACTTGGGAATACTTGTACAAACCCATACTCTATTAAATTTGAAAACCTAAGAGAAATGGATGAATATCTGAAAATGTGGAAATCAAGAAAGCTTAACCAAGAAGAGATCGGCAGTTTAAACAGACCCATAATATATGAGGAAATTAAAATTGTAATAAAAATACTCTGAAATAAAAGAAGCACAGGCTTAGATCTATTTACAGCAGAATTCTATAAGTCATTTAAAGAGGACCTGGGGCCTCAGGGTGCTGGGGAGCAAGCAGGCGTGTCGGCCAGGAGCATCTTCAGAGCTGAGGTTGGAATCCCTAGCCTTTGTTGCATACAGGCTGCTGGCCCACACCAGAGCAGCTGGGGCACAGGGTAGTGGTGTAGGCTAAGCAAGCACCCCCCATCCCACCAACTGGAACTCTAGAGGGAGGTTCCAGTAAGCCCTACAACCAACCTAGAGGAACTGGCTGGAGGCAGAGGGAGTACAGTGCTCAGAAGGTGTCATCTGGGTTGTCACCCACCAGATCTTACAGAACAGAAAGGGAAAAGTGAACTATAACTTCCTATATATAACCAACGTTGAAAGCCTGAAACCTAGAAAAGCCAACACTCCATAAATAAGGAGAATACAATGAAGGCACCTGAAGGAATCAAGGAAAGCAATCCTTCAACACAGTGGAGAGGCATTAGAGATTTGCATCAGATTACAGGCAAAAGGCAAACAAAATTCCAAGAGAACAATGAAAGAACAATATGGGAAAAGTGCAGAATAGCTCCACACCAAACTCTCTGGAGCCTGTGGAGGGTTCCTACAACAGAATCTCCCTGGAGGTTGCCCAGGACACAAACAGTAGAAAAATAATCACAGATATATTCAAAGAAATCATAGAACTAAGGGGAGAGAGTGAAAAACTCAGAAAGGACCTAGAGGGAGACAATGACAAACTACAGAAAGAACTAAAAGGAGAAAATGACAGACTCCAGAAAGAGCTAGAGGGAGAAAATGACTAACTCTGGAAGGAAGAGGAAACACTGAACAGATCCTGAAATAAAAAGGAAACAAACAAGAGAAACAAGGAACTAAAAGAAAAGGTTGAGAAGCTCCAAAAGGAAGTGGAAATAGTAAAGAAAACAAAGGATGAAATGAAAAAGGAAATTGAGCACTCATCCAATCAAAAAGAAAGAATGGAAAAAGCTTCAGAAGCAGGATGGAGGAAGCAGAAAAAAGAATATCAGACCTAGAAGATAACACAGAGCACTAAAAAACTCAAGTAAAGACTATGAAAAATTTAAAAATACACAAAAGTGGAACAATCAGGAAATGTGGGACACTATAAAAGATCAAATGTACACATCATAGGGATAGAGGAAGGAGAAGAACCCCAAGAGAATGGTATTCATTAGATCTTCAACAGAGTAATAGATAAAAATTTCCCCAAACTAAAAAAAAGACAAACCCATACAAATACAAGAAGAACATAGAACACCAAATAGACTAGACCAGAAAAGAAACTCCCCTCACCATATCTTAGTTAAAACACTAGGCACACAATACAAAGACAAAATTCTGAAAGCCACAAGAGAAAAACAAGTTACATGTAAGTGGAAACCTATCAGAATTACAGCTGACTTTTCAGTGTAAACTATGAAAGCAAGAAGAACATGTACCAAAGCATTCCCAGTGCTAAACAACTATAAATGCCAACCCAGGTTACTAGATCCAGCAAAAATGTCAATTTCAGTTGAAGGAAAGAGAAAAATCTTCCATGATATAAACAAGATGAAAGAACACATGTCCAGAAAACCAATCCTTCAGAGAATACTTGAAGCAATTCACAGGACAGAGGAGAAGAGCAACTACCCACAGGAAACTTGAAAGAGAAATTCATAATAGCAGAACTGCAGAACTAGAAACGTAGACCAAAACACAAATGGATAATAAGGTCAAAGAAAGCAAGACACATCTCTCAATTATAACCTTAAATATTAATGGACTAAAATCCCCAACCAAAAGGTATAGACTAGGAGAATGGATTAGGAAACAGAATCTGTCGATATGCTCTCTGCAACAAACCCATCTCATGCTCAAGGATAGGCACCAACTTAAAGTGAAAGGATTGAAAAAAAAAAAAAAAAAAACACTTCAAGCAAATGGTACCAAAAAGAATGCAGGAGTTGCTATTTTAATATCAGACAAAATAGACTTCAAAGTAGAAGCAATTAGACAAAGAGGACCATTACATCCTTATCAAAGGGAAAAATAATCATGAAGACTTCACGATCATGAATATATATATGCACCAAACTCCATTGCACTGATATTTGTAAATACAGGCCCTCAAGGCACAGATAAACCCCAGCACACTCATAGTAGGGGACTTCAATACCCCACTGAGTCCTTTGGACAGATCAACCAAAGAATAAACAAAGAGATATCTGAACTGAACAATACAATGCAGCAAATGGACCTCACAGACATCTTCCAAATATTCCACCCAAGCACCAGAGAATATGCTTTCTATTCAGCAACCCACAGAACATTCTCCAAAATTGACCACATACTTGGACACAGAAAAAAAAACTCAAAAAATACAAAAATGAAATAATTTCATGCATTCTATAAGACCATAGTGCAATAAACCTCAATATCAACACCAAGATAAGCCCTGCAACCTACACAAACACATAGAGACTGAACAACACATTCCTGAATAATGAATGGGTCAAGGAGGAAATAAAGAAAGAAATAAAAGCATTCCTGGAACTAAAGGACAATGACAGTACAGCACAATAATACCTATGGGACACTTTAAAAGCATTCCTAAGAGGGAAGCTATAAACTCCCCTGGGTGCCTATGTTAAAACAAAACAAAACAAAACAAAAACAACAAAAAAAACCCCAGCACAAATAAATGAGCTAACATTGCAGCCTAAAACACTTGAAAGACAACAACAAATAAACCGTAAATGCAACAGACAAGAAGAAATAACAAAAATCAGAGCAGAAATCAATGAAGTAGAAACAAATGAACAACAACAACAACAAAAAAAAAAAAAAAAACCCAAAACTCAACGAATCCAAAAGCTGGTTCATTAAAAGAAGAAACAAAGTACACAGGCTTCTATCCCAGTTAACTAAAATAAAGAAAGAACAACTCCATATCAATAGAATTCATGATGAAAGGAGAAATATCACAACAGGCAATGAAAAGATCCAGACAATCATTTGGGAGTACTTCAAAAACCTATACTATACTAAATTTGAAAACCCAAGAGAAACAGATGAATATCTGCAATCCAGAGACTCGGCAAAGCCTAACCAAGAAGAGATTGACAGCTTAAACAGACCCATAATATATGAAGAAATTGAAAATGTAATGAGACCTCCCAACTAAAAAAAGCCCAGGCCCAGATAGTTTCACAGCAGAATTCTTTTTCTGTGTGTGTTTAATATATTTAGAAAATATGGTCTTTAATTATGATTTAATTTCCTTGATATACAAGAATTTTAAGAATATTTGATTAACTTGCAAATATTCCCAAATAAGAAATGTATTTTCTGCTCTAGCTTATTTTTTCTTTTTTTTTTAATTTAATTTTTTTTATTGATGCTTTGTGCATTTCGTACATCATTTTCCAATTCAGATCAGGCATTTTTCCCTTTCCCTTCCCCCCACCCCCACCCCATCCCAGATCATGTATTCTGCCTTAACTGTCTTGCATCTTTCTCTGTTTTTTTTTTTTCTTTTTTAGCTATAAGTGATAATCCATGAGTACAAGCATCCTTCGTGCAAAACCAATCTACAGGCTGTTGTGTCCAAACCCCCACAGCCCCACCATCCAGTGGGGGGTGACATGTTGTTTGTTCAATCAAGTTGATCAAATGAGTGTCCAGACTACATCGCTGTAGTTTCACCATTCACCCCAATCAGAGCCTTTACATTCTACCATGCCCCCTCTTCCTCAGGTTGTTCCCTAGGCTTAGAAAAGGGGCACAGGTGGATGAGAAGTAAAACAGTCCACTCTCTCTGGAGCTGTTGACTTGGACTCTGGTCAATTCTGGCTGTTTCCTTTCATGGGCTGACAGTTTGTCCAGGGGTACCCTTTTGATCCTACTAATGAAGCACAAGCAATTAGATATATAGGTATTTAAGCAGCACTAATAGGTATGGTAGGTTACTTTGGCATAGACACATATGTTTGGATGATATGTTAATCCATGAACTACATTTTTCCCCCCTGTTAAATATGACAGGGTCTTACTGTGGCTTATAACATCTCCTAACCTGTAAAGGTTGTAAGCTTGTGGCATCAGCCTTTCTTTACACCAACAGCAAGCAACTGAAGAAGGAGTACAAGGAGACCTTCCCAATCACAATAGCCTCAAAGGCAATAAGATACCTAGGAAAAATCCTAATCAAAGACACTGATGATCTCTACAACAAAAATTACAAACTCCTGAAGAAGGAGATTGAAGAAGACATTAGCAGATGGAAAGATCTCCCATGCTCATGGATTGGAAAAGATAATATAGTAAAAATATCCATTCTGCCCAAATTAATATGCTGATTCAATGAAATTCCAATTAAAATCCCCAAGACATTCTTCACAGGCTTGGAAAAAAAATTCTTAAATTCATATGGAACAACAAAAGACCCCGAATAGCCAAAGCAACCCTGAGTAAAAAGAAAAATATGGGGGGGGGGGTTCTTTACCAGACTGCAAAATATACTACAGGCCTATAGTCATAAAAACAGCCTGGTACTGGCACAAAAACAGACCTGTAGAGCAATGGAACAAAACTGAAGATCCAAAATTGAGTATATACAATTTCAGCCACCTCATATTTGACAAGTGGGCCAAAAAGACTCAATGGAGGAAAGACAGCATCTTCAGCAAATGGTGTTGGAAAACTGGATCACCACTTGTAGAAAAATAAAATTAAATCCCTACCTCTCACCCTGTACAAAAATCAACTCCAAATGGATCAACATCCTCAATGTGAAACAAATAACTCTGAAGGTGATAGAAAAAAAAAAGTTGGCAGCAACCTACAAGACATAGGTGTAGGAAAGACTTTCTAAATCAGAGAGCAGCTGCACAGGAAATAAGGTCAACAATTGACAAGTGGGACCTTATTAAAGTCAAAAGTTTCTGTGCAGCAAAAGAAACAATGAGGGAAGTGAAGAGAAAACCCACAGAATGGGAATAAACCTTCAATGATACATCTGACAGAACATTAACTTCCAGAATATATAAACTACTCAAAAACAAAGAAATAAGAAAACAAATGACTCACTCTAAAGATGGAATAAAGAGATGAGCAGAGACTTCACAAGTGAGGAAATAGAGAAGGCTGAGAAACAGCTTAAAAAAGTGTTCAACCTTGCTAATAATTAAGGAAATGCAAAGTAAAACCAATTTAAGATATCATCTCACTCAGATAAGGCTGGCTAGGATAAAGAAAACAAATAATACCAAATGCTGGAGAGGGTGTGGGGAAAGAGGAACGCTGCTGCTGGCAATACAAACTTGTATAACCACTATGGAAAGTAGTGCAGAGAACCCTTAAAAGACTCAGAATGAGCCTACCACCTGACCCAGCCATACCAATTCTGGGTATATATCCACCAGACTCTTCCTACTGCAGAGATACATGTACAGCCATGTTTACTGCAGTTCACTTCACAATATCTAAGAGCTGGACCCAACCCAAGTGCCCCCCAACTGAGGAGTGTATAGAGATAATGTGGTACATCTACACAATTCAGTTCTATGCAATGGTAAAGAAAGATGACATCATGAAATTTGCAACTAAATGGATAGAACTGGAAGATTTTATGCTAAGTGAAGTAACACAGTCCCAGAAAAACAAAAGGGGAATGGTATCCGTCATCTGTGATTGCTAGCACCAAGTACCTAGTTGTAAGGCAAACTGAGCAAAATTAATGTTATAGTCCTTGTGATATGGAAACAACTCTGCTCTTATATTGTGTATCCCTAGACAGGTTCTAGAACATTTATTTTCAGACCTTGGATATTTGATATATGATGGAGGGCATCTGTGCATCGTTCAGAGTAATATAAAATTAAAAATGGAAAAATGGGAATCAAGCAATATGATATGGAAATAACATACAGTTTGGTTTCAAAAGATACAATTTTAATATAGGTGCAATGTATCAGGCTGGTGTAACTTAGCCTCTTTGGATGTTTAACGACCATAGTTAACAATCATACCATTTTGGCTGAGGGACCTAAGGTATAACTTTGTTCCTTGCCCTCAGAGTTCAATCAAGTCTTAGAGGACTAGGCATAGGGGCATCTCTTGAAATGTCCTACAAATGTAGGTCCCCGGACTTCCTGTTCAGGGAGATCTTGTAGATCCACTGGGACTTCAGCAAGTGTCCAGTCTATAAAGAGGAAAGTCTGCTCATGCTTCAGTAAAGGAAGCCTGATTTAGCAAGACCTGATCTGTCCTTGAGTGGATGGAACTGGTAAATGAAAAACTGAAAGGGGCCAGGGGCTCCCCCCTCCTCTCCTCCCCCAAATAAAGAACCCCAAGGGACCCCTGAGGACCAGATCCTCAGTTATCTTTTGGATGCTTAAGGCCAAAGAGTTATCCCAGATTAAGCAAGGTTTTTGTTTTCTTGAAGTCAATATATTGAAGCAATATCAGATGGAGAGAACAACAACAAAAGAACACAGAAAAAAAATTCTGGAAAGACTCAGAAAAAGATGTAAGACATGTATGGTAGAGTGCAGGGACTCAGGAAGGGTGGGGGTCATGGAAAGGGAAGTAACTCTAAATTTGATTGAAAAATGATGTATGATTTATGGAAAAGTTTAATAAAAATAAAATTAAAAAATAAAACAAAGTTAAATAGCAAAAAACAGACCTACAACCATTATTACTCAAATAATTCAAAAGGATAGAAACAGATGGGAATCTCCTAAATTCCTTGTATAAATCCAGCACCACTCTAGCAAAAGATACAAGCAAAAAAGAAAATATAGACCCATTTCATTAATGGATGTAGATGCAAAAATTCTCAACAAAATACTTCCAAACCATATACAGGCACACATCAAAAAGATCATCCATCATGACCAAGTTGGATTCATACAAGAGTTGCAGGGATGTTTCAACCTATGTAAAAAAATAAATGTCATAAAGCTCATAAATGGACTGAAAGACAAAAAACACATGGTCATCTCAATTGATACAGAAAAGGCCTTCCACAAAGTTCAACAGGTCTTCATGTTGAAAGTCCTAGAAGGAATTGGACTGGAGGGGAATATTCCTTAACATAATTAAAGTCATATACAACAAACCCACAGCCAACATTATTGTAAATGGGGAAAAATTGGAAGCATTCCCTTAAAGTCAGAATATGCAAAGCTGCTCCCTATCGTCAACAGCTTTTTTTTTTTTTTTTTTTTTTTTTTGGTCTTTTTGAGACAGGGTCTTCCAATAGCCCCAGCTTTCCTGGAACTCGTTCTGTAGACCAAGCCAGCCTTGAACTCACAAAGATCCACCTGCCTCTGCCTCCCAAGTGCTAGGATTAGCACCATGCCTGGCAACTCCTTTTCAGTATAGTGTTTGAAATGCTAGCTACAGCAATATGACAAGAGAGGAAATTCAAGGAATATTAATTGGAAAAGAGGAGGTCAAGCTATCCGTTTTTTGCAGATTACATGATCGTTTACCTAAGAGATACCAAAATCTCCAACAGAAAACACCTAGGAATGAATAACAGTTTCAGTAAAGTTGTTGGGTATAAAATTAACTTAGAAAAATCAGTAGCCTTTCTTTATACCAATAATAAACAATTGGAGAAAGAACACAAAGAGACATGCCCTTTCAAAATATAGTAAAAAACAAAAACAAAAACAAAAACAAAAAAAAAACAAAAACAAAAAAAAAACTGTTGGAACAAATCTGAACAAAGACTTTAAAAATCTCTACAATGAAAATTTTAAATCCTTGAGGAAGAACACACCAGAAAGTGGACGGACCTCCCTTGCTCATGGATTAGAAGAATTAATATTGTAAAAATCACCATCAGGCCCAAAGTAATATACAAATTCAATGCAATTTTGGAATAATTCAACATACATAAATCAATAAATATCATAAAACACATAAATGGTCTGAAAAAGTAAAATCGCTCAATAATCTCAATTGATGTAGAAAAAAGCCTTTGATAAGAGACAGCATCCCTTCATATTTAAAGATCTAGAGGGAATTGGACAGAAGGGAATATTCCTCAACATAATCAAAGCCATCCATATACAACATATCCACAGCCAATATCATCCTAAATGGAGAAAAGTTAGAACCATTCCCCTTAAAGGCAGGAACCCAGCAAGGCTGCCCCCAACACCACTCCTCTTCAACGTAGTGCTTGAAATGCTTGCTAGGGCAAAAAGACAAGAGAAGGAAATTAAAGGAGTACTAATTGGAAAATAGGAAGTTAAACTATCACTTTTTGCAGATGATATTATAGTTTACCCGAGGGATGCTAAAAGCTCCACCAAACAACTCCTAGAAATGATTAAGAGTTTCAATAAAGTGGTGGGACACAAAATTAACCTAGAAAAATCAGTAGCCTTTCTTTACATGAACAATAAACAAGTAGAGAAGAAATATAAGAATACCTTCCCACTCACAATTGCCTCAAAAAATTACCTGTGAAGAAACTTAACCAAAGACACCAACGATCTCTACAACAAAAATTTTAAAACCCTGAAGGAGATTGAAAATGACATCAGCTGGGCATGGTGGTGCATGCCTTTAATCCTAGCCCTTGGGAGGCAGAGGCAGGTGGATCTCTGTGAGTTCAAGGCCAACCTGGTCAGCCTGGTCTACAGAGTGAGCTCCAGGCCAGCTGGGACTAAAGCGAGACCCTGTCTCAAAAATACCAAAAAATAAAAAATAAAAAAAGAAAATGACATCAAAATATGGAAACACTTCTTATGCTCATGGATTGGAAAAATTAATATAGTTTATTATAAAAATATACATTTTAAATGTCCATTTTACCCAAATTGATATAGAGATTCAATGCAATCCCAATCAAAATCCCCATGAGTTTCTTCACAGACTTAGGAAAAAAAATCCATAAATTCATATGGAAGAACAAAAGACACTTGGATGTTAATGCTCTTTCAGATATATCACTGGTGAAGGTTTCCTCCCACTCTGTGGGTTTTTGCTTCACTTCATTGTTTCCTTTGCTGTACAGACGCTCCTGAGTTTAATAAGTTCCCATTTATTAATTGTTGACCTTATTGTTTGCACAGCTGCTGGTTTAGAAAGTCTTTTCTTAAACCTATGCCTTGTAGGTTACTACCAACGTTTTCTTCTATCATTTTCAGAATTTTGGGTTTCACATTGAGGTCTTTGATCCATTTGGAGTTGATTTTTTACATGGCAAGAGGTAGGGGTTTTGTTTTATTCTTCTACAAGTGGTGATCCAGTTATGCCAGCACCATTTGCCAAAGATACTGTCTTTGCTCCATTGAGTCTTCTTAGCCCCTTTCAAGAAAATAAAAGGGGGTGCCAAATACTGGAGAGTTGTGGGGAATGGGAATGCCCATGTGCCTCTGGATGGAATGCAACCTTGCACAACCTCTATGGACAGCAGTATGGAGAACTCTCAAAGGTCTCAAAATGAGCCTACCACCTGACCCAGTTATACCACTCCTGGGTATATACCCACAAGATTCATCCTATTGGAGAGATACATGAACATCCACATTTATTGCAATTCTCTTCACAATAGTGAAGAGCTGGAAGCAAACCAACCTATGAGTGGATCAAGAAAATGTAGTACATTATATCTACACAATGGAATTCTATGCAGCAGTAAAGAAAGAAGACATCATGATATTTGCAGGTAAATGGATGGAACTAGAAGCCATTATGCTAAGTAAAATAGCACACCACTAAGGAATAAAAAAAGGATGTATAGTGTCCCTCATTTGTGGATGGTAGCACCAAATCTCTATTTGTAAGGTGAAGTGAAAAATTCTTTTTAATATATACAATAGCTGATGTTACTCATCAACTTGCTATGTAATGTAAGAATGCAAAGTAATATTTTTCTTTATCTGAATACAACTCTACTGTTAAAATGTGAATCCCTAAACATGTTTTAGTATTAACTTATAGTTTATTTTCAGACATTGTGATTTTGATATCTGTGATATATATATATATATATATATATATATATATATATATATATATATATATTAGAGTAATTCAAATTAGTAGAACAACAACAACAAAAAGATTGGTTTAAAGAAGTGACTGAAACAGTAACCTTCTGCCCCAAACCGTAAACGTGTGCATTGAAAAATTTTAAAGAAAGACACAAGACACGTATGGCAGGATGCATGAGATCTTGTAGGGTGGGGACATAAAAAGGGGAATGGGTCTAAATTTGATTAAGAAATGTTGTATGAAATGTACAAAACTTCAATAAAAATAAGAAAAAAAGATTATCATAAAATCTCAAAAACATTTCCACAGAGAAATTTCAAAACTGTTTTGGGCCAGTGTTATCATGGTTTGATAAATCAGGTTAGCTCTGAAGGTTTATAATTGAAGAAAGAAAAATCATTGCAATTTTATGTCTTATAGCAGATTGAACAACCTCTTTTGCTTTACTTTATATTTTTTCCTCATATTTCCTTATTCTATTTTGGGATATTTAACAGGGGCTATGCTACCTAAGCTGAAATCCACTGGGAGGGCTCCCAAAACACAGATCGCAGCTTGGAAAAAGGAAAAATGACTATTAACTCCCAAATGACTGTTCTGTGCTGCTCGCATCTATGATTTCACTTCAAAGGGGTGCCCCAATTGGCTACTCCATCCTTAGACAAAGTGACTAATCTAATTCCACTTCTATATTACTTGGAGAAATTTTTCCTCATCAAATAGGAGTGATTTCCAAGATGTATACACATACACCCTGCCTGTAGATCACCTTAATAACATAACAATAAGTAAAATATAACCTCTATATTTTCAACTTATTCTAAATCAGTTGATATAAGACAGAAGAATAGATGTTGCCCTCCACATAACTTTAGACTTAATACATAGTTTTGTCCCAAATGTGGCATTAAGAAGATATTTGGAGGCCTGGAGTAATGGCTCAGTGTTTAAGAGCACTGGATGCTTTTAAGAGCACTATAAGATCCAGGTTCAAATCTCAGTATCCAGGTGGTGGCAAATGACCAGTTTCAGGGGATCCCCAGCAGGGGATTCTGACACCTTCTGGGATTGCACAACATTGGTGCACCTACAAGCACGCAGCCAAAACACTCATACACATAAAATAAAAATAAATAAAGGAATTGCACAACATGGGTGAACCTACAAACATGCAGCCAAAACACTCATACACATAAAATAAAAATAAATAAAATTTAACAGTGAAAATATTTAGGAAGGAAGCTTCTTGATCAGTTCCAGCTCTGTTGTTCCAAATCCTGCATTAGGAGTATGTCTGTAGCTTGTTTAGCAATAATGTCTTAACTTTCAATTCTGGGTAGAAATCAAGGGTTATGAAAATTATCCTGTGATAATTTGGGAGTCTGTTGATCTACCCTGACAAACAAGACAAAGGGAAGTTTCTCCTCTCCAGTACTGTATTTCTTTTTGTATAGACTTCAGCTATACGCTTGCACTCATGTAGAGATAGTATATATGTATTTCTCAGTAGGCTTTTGTGGGCCTTCATACGACTGGTCCTTGGTCCTCTCTCTTCTGAGGGTAAGTGCCATGGAGCAAAACCCACTTGAGGAGTGCCCCATTGGGCAAAAGTCAAAGCTTTTATTTTCCAGTGCAGGGTATATAGGAAGCTTCTACCAATCAGCAGAGAGCATCAGAGCACACCCAATCATTGAAAAGTCAGCCTAGTGCTAGTGCACACCTTTAATTCTAGCACTTGGCATGCAGAAGCAAGAGGATCTTTGTGAGTTCAAGGCCAGCCTGATCTACAGAGCGAGTTCCAGGACAGCTGGGGCTACAGGGAGACCCTGTTTCGAAAAAAAATAGAAAAGGTCAATCTAATCACGCAGTTACATAGTCCTCAGCTTGCACATGTTTCTCTAGATGTTTACATGCTGTTTACCAGTTCAGCGCAGGGGGCAACTAATCACAGCGAGGGAGCTGCATGCAGCTGTTTCCAGGAAGAGCGCCATGCTAATGGCACAGCAAGAAATTCAGTAAAGTGGCTTACTAATCAGGCCTGGGAGTGGCCTACAGGCTTTGGAACTAAAATATTTCCCTCTAATATTTTATACCACCTAAGCATTATTTATTTCTTCTCTTTCCCTCACACACAATCTAACTATCCCTCCTACATTCCCAGTTAGATTACCACCATTTTCCCTACTTTATACAGTATTATTTGGTAGCATGAAATCTTCATCCCCTATCCCTACCTCCCCTCACACACATAGATAGATGACAGAAAGATATAGATGATAGATAGATAGATGATAGATAGATTATAGATATCTTCTAGATTCTAATTTCTGTCCCCAAACATCCTTCAGCATGGGTCCATCATTCATGCCTGGTTAACCTAAAAATGTTCCATCCTAGAAAAAAAGACTGTCTATCCCCTTCCCAGGAGTCATCATTTGCCAGACTTCCTTAGAGTGGATTAGGGTGTGTTCCTATCTCCTTGTGTCTGTGCTAGGATTTTTCTCTGGTTTGAGCTTACATGGGATTATTTGGATTTAAGGTCTGCTTCATAAAATGGATCTCAAAGCTGAATCTATAGGAAATATCAAAATTTTAAAAATCACGAAATGAAAATAATACAAAAATTATTCCTAAGAGCTAGTATAATATCAAATTGCAGTGTGTATGTCATAGAGCTAAATATAAAAGGCACTGGCCACTTTTGAGAAATTTAGGAACAAGCATGTGTGGCTCATCAAATGCCTAAATGAGGGTGAAAACAGTTCTTAAAGATTCACAGAATGAGTGAACACCGTGTTGAGATAGACATTAAAGATGAAAGTGAGATAAAGCTTTATGTATAAGATTAAGGAAAAAGTGGGGTGAAGTTCAGCCATTTTCCCAACCAGAGACCAGTTACACCATGTACATTGTCACAGTGTACAAATCTGAGTCTGGCCCAAGAGACATGGAAGGGGAAAATTGATTCAAGTAAAAGAGGAACTTTTCAAGTTGTGTTTCAAGTTCTATTTGTATTTTACCTTTATGGAATGGAAAATTAATGACAAGATTTACTCTATGTAAAGACCTAACTGGTTAAAAAAAGAGATGATATATTTTAAACAGAGTGAACTGAACAATATGAACATGAAGCAAGGTTCATGCATTGAATTCACAAATTATTAATTTGTATTGGTGAACTTCTCTTTACACTGGGAATAAGACTATCTCCTTATGTTTTTGACATGATTAAATAACTTAATTCTGCTTAAGCTGTGAATAAAATACCATATCTCTTACCTCTTCTAAAAATAGTCTCATTTAGTTTTAAATGATTTTATTGAGTTTTTGTACATTTGGTCCAATAGTCCTTAATTAAATTTAGATCTCCAGATCCATCCATGCCCCCACACTCCAACCCCATGGATTTCATGCATTCTGTCATATATGCCACATCCGATTTGATCGACCATTTGTACCCAATTCTCTTTCAGTGCAAGTTTATCCACTATAGTCTCCTTTATTTTTATCAACAATAGTTTATCTTTAAGTCTATTATCAATAAAGATCTCTCTAAGAGATAAATAAGATAGAAGATAGATAGATAGATAGATAGATAGATAGATAGATAGATAATAGATAGATGACAGTGAATATCACTACAGGAAGGGCTTTGCCACTTTTTAGGCAGACATTGTATTTGCTTGTCAAGCAACCCCTGTGGGACTCAAGCTCCTCTTATTCCTCATCTGCCTCATTAATGCATGTTGATATCTGTTTTATTTTTTTCAAACATCACAATTCTTTGTCAATTTTCTTCTGCTTCCTGAAACTGTCACCAAAGACACTGCCTACATTCAAAGTCTGTTTTAATTTTATTTAAAGGGAGCCCATAGTGAGGCTTTGTCCCATGTTATTTCAAAAGTATGTATCTCATGGTTTTAGAATATCAATTTAAGTTCTTATGTTTCACATTCAGTCTATGTAGCATAATCTGATCTATCACATTAGTCTTATCTGTGCAACAATTCAAGTAAGATTCTTCTTAGATTATTTTTAATTACACTATGCATTTTTATGCATTTCATGTGATACATCTTAATTGTACTTAGTCACCTTCCACTATCTGCAGCACTAAAATTCCCCATCAGATTTCTTGCTTTCTGTCATAAGTGTTAAGGCCTATTGAGTCAAGTTTTTATTGACAAAGGTCCCTCAGTGTAAGTTCTTCCACTGGAGACAGCAGCCTATACAGCATCACTTCCTCAAAGAAGACCAAAGCTACACCACACTGATCAGCTGCCAATAGTTCCTCAGAAAAGGTTCAGGATTCTTTTTCTTCTGTTTGNGAAACTAAGGCTTGACAGCCCACAGGCCATGAGAGAAAGTCTAATATTACTACTCTGTTAAAGAGAGACAATGTCATATTGATTTCTAATGACTTACTGGGTTTTTTGTTTTGTTTTGCTTTTTTCAAAAGCCAATTTTTATTGAAGATTTGTGCATTTCATACAAAGTTTCCCAATCAAATCTAGGCCATTCCCCCTTCCTTGCCACACACCACCCCATCAGAGCTTGTGCATTCTGCCAAATATGTTTTTCTTCTTTTTCTCAGCCTTTCTCAAAATTCTTGATGTGAAAGTTGACTGTTTTGAGCAGAAGTTCACCATTTCAGTAAGTTCTTTGATGCAGTCTTTTCTGTTCTTGTTGTTGTTCTTTCCAATATGCATCACTCCCAACTACTTGGACAAAAGCTCAAGGGGCCATGTACTAAAAATACTTACAATTAGGTAATTGGCGCTAGCCCTCACAGATGAGGGATACCATTCATTGTTTGTTTTTCTGGGACTGTGTTACTTCACTTAAGATAATATCTTCTATTTCCATCCATTTAAGGTTTCAGGATTCTTACATGTTTCCTCACTACTATGCTGGGTTTTGTCTGGTTTGAGTGTGTATGGGTTTTCTTAATACTGTCAACATTGCTGTTATTTAATATGAGCAAGTTATAAGTTGCCTAGAAAATCTGGTTTCTTGTAGTCACCCATCAGCTCTGTCTCTTATATTCTTTCTGCTCTTTCTTGTGCTATGGTTCTTGAGTACACGCTTCATATAGGTGTCCTATCTAGTGACACATGCTCTCCAGTATCTTACTCTCTACCTTTTGGCCAGTTGTGGCTTTCTGTATAAAACTGTCCTCTGTTCAATGAGGAAACTTTGATGGTTTAAGAGTTGAAAGTTGCATTAGTATTCTCTCTACATCCTGTTCTGCTATGTTTCATGAGCCTTAACTGGAGATGTTTCATTTTAGATGTTTTGCTTAAGGCAGGGCATAGATCAGACACTTATTCTGTGCTTTTAACCAGTTATGGAGCTCTGTAATAGTTTCCCTATGTTGCGAAAAGAAGCTTCTTTGATTAGAGGTGAGAGTTTTAATTGTCTATAAATATAAGGATACGTATTTAGTATAGAGAAAGAAATTTTGTTTGTCTATAGATATTACCAAATTGTGGCTTTCTCTAGGATATATGACCTCTCCAGCCATGTGTATTTGGGTATGTTTACTACACCACACATCAATTCCTTCTCATTGACCATGCTTTAAGCCCAATTAGATAACTGTTGATTCTCCCCAAGATAAAAGTACCACTAATGCACCAAAGAGAGAGTTTGCTGTTCCTGCCATTATTGTGATTATGAAGCTTTAGAGATGGTGTTGGATCAGTGATTGATTTCTCTTACTTAAGAGTTTTTTTTCAACATTTTCTTTTTATTAATGCTTTGTGTATTTCATACATCATTTTCCAGTTCAGTTCAGGCATATCTCCCCTTCCTTTCCCCCCCACCCCCACCCCAACCGAAATCATGCATTCTGCCATGACTGTCCTGCATATCTCTCTCAGTTATTTTTTTCCATTTTTTAGCTATAAGTGATAATCCATGAGTACAAGCATCCTTCATGCAAAACCTATCTGCAGGCTGTTGTGCCCAAACACCTACAGCCCCACCATCCAGTGGGGGGTGACAGGTTGTTTGTTCAATCAAGTTGATCAAATGAGTGTCCAGACTACATTGCTGTAGTTTCACCATTCACCCCAATCGCAGCCCTTACATTCTACCACGCCCCCTCTTCCGCAGGTTGTTCCCTAGGCTTAGAAAAGGGGCACAGGTGGATGAGAGGTAAAACAGTCCACTCTCTCTGGAGCTGTTGACTTGGACTCTGGTCAATTCTGGCTGTTTCCTTTCATGGGCTGACAGTTTGTCCAGGAATAACCTTTCGATCCTACTAATGAAGAACAAGCAATTAGATATATAGGTATTTAAGCAGCACTAATAGTTATGGTAGGTTACTTTAGCATAGACACATGTTTGGATATGTTAATCCATGAATTACAATTTTCCCCCCTGTTAAATATGACAGGGTCTTACTGTGGCTTATAACATCTCCTAACCTGTAGAGGATGTAAGCTTGTGGCATCAGCCATGGGTTATTTCTCCAAGGGGAGAGCCAATAGCCAATTAGATTTGGGATATACAGGCACATGGCTGCCTCTGCTGCACAGTATTTCCAGGCAGGTGAGGTGTAGCTGGTGCTGACGGTGGAGTCTTGCTTGACTCAGGGAGACCCATATTTGCTTTATTGGTTTAGTGGCCTTTGGTAACACTCTCTGGCATTCCAGAGGCCATCTGTACACTTGCATGTGTGGTCTCAATACATCCCTCCCATGTTAACGTCAGGTCTTCGGCAGCAGGGTCTTATTGCCTCTCCTCCTGTAGGTATCCCAACTTAGAGGCAAGGAGCCCTTACCTTTTGTGGGGCCTTGGATCCCCTGGCCAACATCCACCTGGTAGAACAATCCATTGCTGATGTCAGAGCTCCTGTATTAATATATTTTGCCTGAGTGCATAGCCCTAGGACTTTAGTATTATATTTGGTTCTGAACAGAGAGTAATCCCTTCCACAGTTCCCATGTCTAGTAGTCAATTAAAGAAAGCAGTTTTACCGGTTTTATAAGAGATTACCTCTACAATAGTTGTCTCCAATTTACAGTTGGGGAGCGACCTCATCATTGTCATATTTCTCCTTGTTCTATGGGTGGGAAGGCAAGGAAGTCTCTCATATCAGAACCTTTGTGGCACCTAGAAGGTAAGTTTCATTAGGACTCATTATAACTAGTTGTTACATGTAGGATCCACAGAGGGGTTCGATGTTTATGGCAATCTGAGGCTTTTCTTCCTTTGAATGTTCAGACGGGTCAGCCTTTCCGTTGCCACTTTTTGGTACATCCTACTCAATGCAAACCTGTATCTTTTCTTTCTCAGCCGTTAAGTTGGTGACGTTTTGTCCTGTTGGAACAAACAAATCTTTTCCCATAGTTAGTTTTAAGATTTGAATTGCAAGGGTTTGATGAAAAGGTTTCATGTCTTTCTGTATCCCCCCCCCTTTTTTTTAGCGTATGAGTCTCCAGAAGACAGTTGTATTATACATGACTATAGGGTGGAGTCAAGGCACAGATTTCATCAAATTCACCCATGTTGTTTTGGGTGACTATATATGATTAACTTGGGAAGCAAACTTAATTTTTACGTTAAATCATCTTAAAGAGAATGCTACAAGGTGATACTGTACAACAGAGAAATTATAGAGAACATTTGTATGTGTCAATCCCAAAGTTCTTGCTCTACAGATTTTATGTAAAGCAAATGTGGGCAACAGCGAATTATATCTCCATTTAATTCAGATGCATTACCATTTTTATCAGATTCTGTAAACCAATGTTGTTTAATATACACATGTTTACTTTTACTTTTACTAAGTCCTAAAACACCATGTGTCCTGTAGACAGTGTCTAGGCGAAACTGGGTACTTGCTGAGCTCACGTCAATTAAATATGCCTTAATCGAATATACACCCGTGTCCCTCTCCCACCCATCCCCCCTTTCCAATTCACCATTTCAGTCCATTTTCTGATGCAGTCTTTCTGTTGTTCTTTTACTATGCCTCCCTCTCCATGAGAAATATTTATATCTGGGTTGTTGGTACTAGCATCCACATATGAGGGACACCATTTGTCGTTTGTTTTTCTGGGACTGTGTTACTTCACTTAACATAATGTCTTCCAGCTCCATCCATTTACCTGCAAATTTCATGATGTTGTCCCTCTTTACTGCTGCATAGTATTCCATTGTATACATGTACCACATTTTCTCTATCCACTCGTCAGTTGAAGGGCACCTGGGCTGGTTCCAGCTTTTTGCTATTGTGAACAGAGCTGCAATAAACATAGCTGTGCATGTATCTTTGCAGTAAGTTGTGTCTTGTGGGTATATACCCAGGAGTGGTATGACTGGGTCAAATGGAAGGCTCATTTTGAGTCTTCTAAGGGTTCTCCACACTGCTTTCCATAGTGGCTGTACAAGTTTACATTCCCACCAGCAATGGATGAGTGTTCCCCTTTCCCCACAACCTCTCCAGCACTTGGTATCATTCGTGTTCCTGATCCTAGCCAGTCTTATTGGAGTAAGGTGATATCTCAGAGTGGTTTTAATTTGCATTTCCTTAATTATCAGAGATGTTGAACACTTCTTAAGATGTTTCTCGGCCATCTCTAATTCCTCCTCTGTGAAGTCTCTATTCAGATCTTTGCTCCATCTTTTGAATGATTCATTTGTTTTCTTTCTTCTTTGTTTTTTGAGTAGCTTGTATACTCTGGAAATTAATGCTTTGTCAGATGTATCTGCTGTGAAGGTTTCCTCCCACTCTGTGGGTCTTCTCCTCACTTCCTTTATTGCTTCCTTTGATGTACAGAAGCTTTTGAGTTTAATGAGGTCCCATTTGTCAATTGTCGATCTTATTTCTTGTGCAGCTGCTGTCTGATTTAGGAAGTCTTTTCCTACACCTATGTCTTGTAGTCTGCTGCCAAGCTTCTCTTCTATCACCTCCAGAGTTTGGGGTTTCACGTTGAGGTCTTTGGTCCATCTGGAGTTGACTTTTGTACAAGGTGAGAGGTAGGGGTTTAATTTCATTCTTCTACAAGTGGTGATCCAGTTTTGCCAACACCACTTGCTGAAGATGCTGTCTTTCCTCCATTGTGTCTTCTTGGCCCCCTTGTCAAATATGAGGTGGCTGAAATTGTATGAGCTCAGGTTTGGATCTTCAGTTTTATTCCATTGGTCAACTGGTCTGTTTTTGTGCCAGTACCAGGCTGTTTTTATGACTATTGCCCTGTAGTATAGTTTGATGTCTGGTATAGCAAGTTTTCATAGTACCATCTGATACTAGGCGAGCTAGTCTTCACAGAGGAGGCTTTCAAGTCAGTTCCACCTTGATTGCTCCAATCCTGTGTCAAAAGTATGCAATGTATTCAATAACAGAGTCTCACTTCTGAGAGAAAATCATGGCTGTGTTATTGTTGGAGTGTCTTGGTCTACCTAACCAACAACTTAAAGGGAGGTTTCTCTTTCTGGCATTGTGTTCCTGTCTATCTCTTTATATTTTTAATATTGTATTGTATTTTTGTACATTTCATGTAATAAATCTTCATAAAATTTAGACCCACTCCTCATTTGCACTGAATTTCATACATTCTGTAATGTATGTTAAGTCCAATCCAGTCAAGCGTTTGTATCCAGATATCCCTTGGTGTAATTTCATCCACTGATGTCAGCCTTAGTCTGTCTCTCTGGAGTCACTGCCTTAAAGCAGATCAACTCTCCCCCACCCCAAAGTAACCAGTTGTCTTATAGTTCTTCAGCTAATGTTGGGGCCTGATGCCCATTTCCTAAATTCTATGCTGGGTTTTTGTCTGATTGAGTTTTCCCTGGGCCTTTTGTATGCTATAACAATTGTTGCAATTTCATGTGGCCCAGTGACCTGAAAGTTTTTGTTTCCTTATGATCCTTCACCAATCTTGGCTTTTAAAACTTTCTGCACCCTCTTTTCCAATGGTCCCTGAGTCATTGGTGGGTGAGGTTTAATTTGGGAATTCTATGCAGGGACACACACTCTGCAGTCTCTTATTCTCTAAAACTTAGCCAGTTGTGGCCTTTTGTGTATACTATGCTCTGTTGTATGAAGAAATATCACAAGTGAAAGTAGAGGGATGTTACAAATAGTGTTCTCTCTACCCTCTGTTCTGCAATGTTCCATGATCCTAATTTATAGACGTTCATCTGTAGATGTGTCACCAATGGCTGGGTGTGTGTTGATAGGCCAGCAGTCCTGGGTTCAAGCTGCATTGTGCATGTGCAGGCAGGCATGCTTGGCACCATAAACCTGCCCCTTATCCTGCACATTCTTTTTCTGGGTCTGCCCCACCACGAAATTGGCTTGTGGTGACATAGAAATCTGACATTAACTACTGAGAAATGATGTCATTCAAAGTGAGGTCTGCCTGTCCAAACCATATATAGCAGTTTGCCCTGTTTGAATAAAAAGGATTCCTACAAGCTTTGAGATCTTTGAGTTATTATGCAATTATCATGGAACTATTGATATTTCAGCTAACTTTCTGCTTTGAGCAGATGTGGGCCTGGTTCCCACAATTGGTTGGATGGTTGTAAAGGCTAAAAGCCTGGGCCACAAGGTTATGCACTCATAAGGGTCATGGAAACCAGTAAATTCCTGGCCAGGTGTGGCTGGGGAGTTATCACCTCCCTGGCCATGGGCTTGTCCACAAAGTCATCAGCCTCATGGGTGTGTGTTGATAGGCCAGCAGCTCCCTGGATATTCTAGCACTTACAGGAGCAGAACCACAGCGGGGCAACTCTCAAACATATGTTCTCTGTGTATTTTATACTACAGCCTTCAACTATACACATGCACTCATACACAGACATTGTTTATGTATTTTTCAGTCAGCAATTGATCAGATATATTTGCCTCTTATTTTTCTCACTGTGTATGCCTTATTTTTCTCTCTGCTTTCTTTTTCCCATTGTAATCTCCCTACTTAAGTATTGTCATTAAATTGTTTATTTAGCTTGGTTGCTTTTTGATATGGTGGGAATATTTTTTTCTTCTTCTTCTTGACTTCAGAGTCTCTCCTTTTTATGTTTGTTTGTTTGTTTGTTTGTTTTTGGACAGATGAGAGGCCTCCAAGCAGGTTCCTCAAGGAATATCCAGGAAGGCAAAACTGAGTAGGCCCAGTTAAAACTGATGGGTATCATTTGTGTTGGTTCTCATTAAGAAAGCAAAATGTTATGAATCCTTGTGGCATGTGACTGGGGCTGGTCTTGAAGCAGGAGAATGGTGACAATGCCTATCTCTCCCAGCTAATTGAGCACTCTCTGGGAGCCTCAGCAAGGTGCAGCTTAGGCCCAAAGAGAGCAGATGGAATAGGATGAACTGCTTCTTACTAGGCAGCAGAGAAACCTTGAGCTTTCATGCAGTGGAAGGGACCGGCAATGGGTCACAGAGCAAGGACCCTGTTTTTTTGTTTTTTTTTTTTTCTTTTTTTAATTATAGTTATCATAGCTGATTTGGAATTCTATTACAGTGTCGGTTAGAATTCTCTTGTATGCAATTTTCCATGTTTTCTTTTGGCTATTCTTTTTGGTATGTGTCAACTCAATTACATTGCCCAATTTTGAATCATCATATGCATACTTTATGAATTGCAGTCTTCAAAATATATTTTTGGATATATATATCAGAAGATAATTCACAAAGGGTAATCCTTTATTTCTGTGATGAAACTAACTTACAGAAGGAACAACTTATTTTATTTACAGTTCCAGGTGGATAACAGTTCCTGATGGAGGCAAATCATGGCAACAGAGGTGGGATGAGAAGAAAGCTGATTGCTCACATCTTCAAGCAGGAAGCAGAGAGAGTAACTTAGAAGTGGGTCATGTCTTTGAACCCTCAAAGCCTTACCCAGTGACATGTTTCCTACCGCATGGCAACAACTTCTCAATGTTTCATGACTTCCTAAACAGTATGTGAAAAACTATGGATCAATATTTAAAATACTTGGAGCCTATGAGGGACATTTTCATTCAAACTACATTACATTCCCCAGACCCTGAAGTTTAAGACCATATCATACTGAAAAATGAATTTATTCTAACTTTAAAAATCCCTAAAGTCCCTTATAATTTCAATGCTATTCCCAAGTGCAAAGTTGCTTGTGAGAATCAAAGTATTCTAACTATAGCCACCTGAGAAATAAAAAATCCAATTTCATACTTTAAGCATACAGTGGAACTGAATACATGTTCCCCCTACAAAAGGGAAGGATGGTGATTTGGTGAGGAAATGATGGTCCAAAGCAAGAGAGAAAGATGTCAGTGCATACAAGCAGCCAATCCAGTAGCTCCATGTCCACTGTCTGGAGGTTTATTTGGATAATGTTTAGGTGGATTTGCTACTCCGAAAATGATGCTGGCTTCAGCTGGTACCACTCCATGAACACAGATCTTCTTAGTAGATATCCTAGAGCTCTAGTTCTAACATCTTTGAGATTCCCCTGACAACCAGCCTTTCCCTTCACAACTTCACACAGTGGTATCTCAAGATCTCTTGGTCTCCCAGAGATTCTCTTAAATAGCACTGGCCTTAAATGTTGTCTGGTCTGAACTGCTCTGTGAAACCACAGAGGAAAGACCAATGACCCCTTCACCCCTGCATCTACCAGGCTTATTTTAGCCAGCTGAAAGTCCCTTAGACCTATTATTTCCACAAGGAAGCTTACCTGACTAGAGTCTTGCCCTGAGGCTGAGCCTACGCTTACAATAGTTTGAATATAAACCTGGAGACTTTAATGGTTCAAATCTCTTTATCAAGGTATTTCCTTTGGTACAATCTAGCTCCAATATTATTAAGGTTCATAGTGCTCTTTTTCTCTCCAAACTGCATGTTTCATATATTTTTCTGTCCCACTTACTTTTTTTTTCACTGTTGATCTGCACAATCGTCACCAATAATTAGGATGCTACCTATCCTGTTCCTAAGTGCTCTTGAAATTTTCTATTCAAACAAATTCTCTACTACTTTTCAGCATAGTCATGGGAAACTTGTTAGGCATCAGGCTGCTGGACAGTCTCTTTGCAAAAAATATACCATTTGGTGTTTGAGTCCTTATTTCCTTGTTCTTTTGCAATATCTTGAGGTGGAATGTTACTAGAAAGGGCAATAAGTCTGCATTTAACTGCTTCTCTAGTCTGCAATAGAAGTAGGAATGTCAGGAGGAGGAGCGGAGAGTAAGATAGCAAGGCAAGGAACTAAAAGTCAGTTACAACCTAC
Organism: Rhizomys pruinosus; assembly: GCA_009823505.1. Lineage (NCBI taxonomy): Eukaryota > Metazoa > Chordata > Mammalia > Rodentia > Spalacidae > Rhizomys > Rhizomys pruinosus. The sequence goes on from VZQC01001693.1 coordinate 2,590,210, forward strand.
AACTAGCAGACCAGGCTAATCCATCCCACTAAGAATGAATGCAGCCAAAAGGAAAATGCCTCCTTAAAGACATCATCAGTTCCTAATCCTGTTACACTGAAAAATAAATCTCACTTGAGCTTTCTTGGGGATGAAACATACTCATAACTCTGCCATTTGACATTTGGTTTAGTTTGGTTTGAAGAAATATAAAACTATTTCAGGTATTTTCTCAGTAAAGCAGACTAACACAGTAACAAAGTTTATGGGGGAGAAGCCTCCCTACATTGTTGTTATAGTGTCACATTTTAGGCTTCCTCTTTCATTGCAAATCTCAAGGCAGTGTAGTTTTAAACCCTCTAAATATTGGGTTGTGAAATTTGTTTGATCAGTCTTACATCCTGGCTGTTTGCTAGGCACTGTGCTAATTTCATTGAGCCCTTGTTTCCAAGTCTAAAATCCTGTTGTCAGGGCTTGCTTCTTATAAAACATCTGAGGATGAATCTTTTGTTGCTTCCTTGTTTCTGGTGGCTTGTGGCCAGTAACTGTGGGCAGGCATTGGTGCTCCTTAGCTCCCCTTGTAGAACCTCAGTTTCTGACTTGTGACTGTCACTTCATTGTATCTTTGTCATCTGTGCTTGTCTTTTCTATTTGTAGGACACCAGATTAGATTAAACACTTAGAATCTTAAAAAGCTTCCAACTTAATAAATTATATCTACAATGGCACTATTTCCACTTTACATCACAAAAGGTAACATTTTAAATGTATTCTTAGAGAACCTATTTCTGTTTATAGCAGCTACAACATACATACATCTTCTTAATATATTGACCTTTTCGGTTTACAAAATACTCATTTTTCTCATAACACTGTTTTGGCTTGGAGTCTATTTTGTATGATACTTGTGTGGCATATCAACAAATGGTCCTAACAGAGTTATTCCTGGCAGATCAAATTGTGAAAATGTCCCTTTTGATGAACAGCAGAATTATTCTGCTTATTCCACTGACCACCAGGTTTTAGGTTTACATCCTTGCTGCAAATTCTCTGGCTGCTGATAATAATGAGGAGCTGTGAGATTCAGATGGACAGGTGGTAGAGCATGCTGCTGCCCTTCTTGACATCCTGTCACTTTTTCCTGTGGGGGGGAAACTTCCATAGATTGCTGAAATCCTTTCTTAATTCTTTAGTCCAGAAGAGATGATTTTGACAGTTTGTCTAAGGTTTCCAACCTGAAGGTTCTATAGCTGCTGTTTCCATATATTTCATTCTCCACATTGTTAGTCTATGATGTAGGATTCAGACTTTGTTAAGTCATATTTAACACTGATATTTGTTAGATATTCTGCCTTGGATATTTTCTTTAAAATAATTTTGTATGAGTTTTCTTATCTGTAGCAATAGGTATAAGAATAATGTGCATCATAGGAATTTTATAGAATTTAAATATGTGAAGGATATTTAAAAAAATCCCATAAATAATGTTTCTGAAAGAAAAATCACAACTAAATTCATTTAATTTATTATTAATCTATTCTGTAGAAGTTAGATAAAATGTGAACTTATATAATCTCTTGATTTTACTCATGCTAGTTATTTTCAACACATTAGACTATTCTAAGAAACTGGGCTGGAGAGATGGCCTAGTGGTTGGGAGCACTGACTGCTGTTGCAGAGGACCCGGGTTCAATCCCCAGCACCCACATGGTGGCTGAGAACCGTCTTTGACTCCAGTTCCAGGGGAATCTTATGCCCTCTTCTGTCCTCCGCAGCATTGCATGACACGGGTGCACAAACCTACATGCAGGCAGTACATTCATACACATACAAAAATAAATAAAAAAGAAAGATTAGTATATACTTCTGGTGTGTTTGATTCTTTGGCATAACATAATTACTTTTTACTGTCTTTTACTAAAAATGAGTTTATTAAGTGGACTATCTAAGTCTTTGACAAAGTTGTTCAATACACAAATTGAATAGGGTTAGGAATAAAATGAGCAGAACAATAAGAACCTCATCACAAAGAAGACATCCATAGACACTGACCTCATTTCAAACTGGATACAAATATTATTTTATCCACTAACATTCTTTCCTTCAAAGAAAAACAGTCCTGTGGGAAAGAGTTGAATTACTGTGTAGTTAATATTCTTACAGTTTAGGTCAAAGTAAAGTTATAAAAACATTAGTAATTGCTTGTTGCATGGTGCCTGTCTCTCTTTGTAAGTATGCACATTGAATACTATATTAGTTTTATAAAATTTTGTGTTTCACATTAATCCTGTATGAAGTTTGCTTTGAATTTCAAATATACTATTTAAAGTAGGTAAGATGGCTTAGGAGGTAAAGGAGACTATTGCCAAGACTAGTGAATGAAATTCAATCCTTGGAACACACAGGGTTTGAGAACCAGCTCCTGCAGCTACAACTCTGATCTCCACAGGGTGCCATTACACACACACACACACACACACACACACACGCACACACACGCATGCACACTAAGTAAAAATTATAATAACATATTTATGTATAATATAATAAAATATAATTATAATGTAATAAAATATTTAACTCTTAAACAAAATAAATGTTTCAATGTAAATATCAATCTCATTTAAAATCTAAATTTTTATAAGAAATATATTAATAAGTGAGAGATTTTGAGACTTCACATGCTTGCAGTGTTAAGATGAAACCTCGGGTTGTCTGATGCTAGCTGCTTAGTAAAACGTACGGGTAGAGAGAGTTTTTTGAGATCTTCTACACTTGCTCTGTTTGACTTACCTTTACGCTGAGGTTAGCAGAACCTCAGAATGGCCTTTAGAGAACACATTCATTGGAATCCTGTGGGTAATTCTTAATGAAAGTTGGTATTTCAAATATATTTCATCAATGAAGAAATAAATAGATTAATGGAAACAGGGATTTCTACATATTCCTCCATAGTTTATCTGTTTATTTCCAGTTTTCTTTCTTTCTTTTTCTTTGGTCTTTTCGAGACAGGGTCTCCCTGTAGTCCCAGCTGTTCTGGAACTCACTCTGTAGACCAGGCTGGCATTGAACTCACAAAGATTCGCCCGCCTCTGCCTGCCAAGTGCTAGGATTAAAGGCATTCACCACCACGCCCAACTATTTCCAATTTTCAAATTAACTCTTATTTGCTTTGACATATTTCTGATTCAGAATGCTTAATCTAACTGTGCTGGATAGCTTTAGTTTCAACTTGACACACCTGGGTTGAGGGAACTTTAATTGGGGAATTGAATCCATTGGATTGGCCTGTGGCCACATCTGTGGAGTATTGTCTTGATGGTCGAGCAGTGTGGGAGGGCCCAGCCCACAATGAGTGGTGCCACCCTGGGCAAGTTGTTGTGTATGGTATAAGAAGGCAGGCTGGGCATGAGCCAGGGGAGCAAGCCAGTGAACAGCATTCCTCCATGGCTTGTGCTTCAGCTTCTGCCTCAGGTTCCTGCCCTGAGTTCCTGCCTTGGGCTCCCTAAGTGATGAACTGTGACCCAGGAGATGTAAGCTGAATAAACCCTTTCCTCCCCAAGTTGGTATTGGTCAGAGTGTTTTGTCACAGCAATGGAAGACAAACTAGAACAGAAATTGATACCAGAAGAGTGGGGTATTGCTGTGACAGACCTGACCTTGGTGTTTTGGGGAAGGATTGTGGAGGCATTTGGAACTTTGGGCTAGGAAGATCATTGATTGCCTAAAGATTGTTGCTGTGGAGCTTGCAGCAGTTTTGCTGAAGGAGTTGTAGAAAATGGAGGCCTGGCTTGTGAAGTTTCCAGTTTCAAAGGGGAGCAGAGATCATCAGGACTGTGTAATCTGTGGGTGCTGGTCAACTAGGGCTGAAGAATCAGCTGTAAGTAACAAGAGACCAGAACCTGAAGCAAAATCTTTGCTATACTAGGACAATTGATGCTGGTTAGCTGGGGCTGAAAAATCAGCTGTAACAAGAGACCAGCATCACTGTGGTGAAATCTGGGAAAAAAATTCTTCAGGGTCAGCACACAGAAGCTATGTTCCAGCAGGGACATGTCAAGCCAGAAACAGGACTTGGTAATGAGTAAGAGTCTCCTATATGGTTCCAGTGTTGAAAGCATGAATGGGTCACAGAGAGAAGCTGAGGCCTGGCACTATGAGAGGCCAGGAAAGGCCACTGGTCAGATTGCGGCCTTGGTTGCAGTGAAGACCCCAGGGTTCCAGGGCTCAGGAAGAGAAGCTGAGGTTTTGCATCAGGAGAGGTCAGAAGCAACCTCAGTTTCAGTGGTAACCACAGCTTTATAGACATGCAGGGACTGTGGGATGACCACAAGAGCAGTGACAGGTGTGGAATGGAGTCGGCCTGGGCCTGCAAGATGAGCTGTGTGTGCCACAGATGGCAGAGTCAGAGAAGGCGTGCTGCTGAAACCCTTTGGAGCCCAGAAGATTGTGAGTGAGTCCCAGGTGTTCAGCCTTGAGCTACTTGCTGGACTTAGGTTTTGTTTAAGTGTGCCTGATTCTTCCCTTTGAAATAAGACAGTATTTGTTTTGGATTTTACAGCAGCCCACAGTTAAGAGACTTTTAACAGACTGTGAACTTTTAAGTGTTTGGACATTTTAAGGACTGTGGGGCTTTTAAGGTTGTACTGTCTTAGGTTGTGATTAATGTTAACATCATACTTTGGGGATAAGAACTGGAAAGGTGGTGGTTTAATAGTGATGTGTTTTGTGTGTCAAGTTGACAAGGGGTCAATTGTGCTGGATAGCTTTAGTGTCAACTTGACACACCTGGGTTAAGGGAGCTTTACTTGGGGAATTTGCTCCATTGGATTGGCCTGTGGCCACATCTGTGGAGTATTGTCTTGATGGTCGAGCAGTGTGGGAGGGCCCAGCCCACAATGAGTGGTGCCACCCTGGGCAGGTTGTTGTGTACCATATAAGAAGGCAGGCTGGGCATGAGCCAGGGGAGCAAGCCAGTAAACAACATTCCTCCATGGCTTGTGCTTCAGCCTCTGCCTCCAGGTTCCTGCCCTGAGTTCCTGCCTTGGGCTCCCTAAGTGATGAACTGTAACCTAGGAGATGTAAGCTGAATAAACCCTTTCCTCCCCAAGTTGGTGTTGGTCAGAGTGTTTTGTCACAGCAATGGAAGACAAACTAGAACACTAACCTAAATTATTTTGACTTTTTGCATAAAATATCTTAAATTCTCTATTATCCACTTCTTTTTCTCAGTTTATAACACATGACAGATTATCATATAACAATCAATACACTAGAAACATTGCTATCATTAATTTTTTATCACCAAACTTTGTATTACAGAGTTCATAATGCAACAACATCTCAATGGACCTTCTGGAATTAAGAAAAATTTTAAATACATAAAAAATAGTATACTTAAATTTCCAGCTATAACTCACAAGGTTAATATCTAATATATTTGATAAACATGTGAATCAGTGAAATTAAAAATTTTATGTGAAATTATGTCTTTTGCATTATATAAAACTATTATTCTATGTGTAATAAAAATTTACCATTTAATTTGTTTATAAAATTTGCAAACTTCATATGCATTATTTCTATTGATATTGAAGTACTGTATAAAGAAAATAATAAAAATAATTTACTTAAACACAATATGAAGAGTTCTAATGAATTTAATTTCTGTAAAAACTTTTCAAAGTTATTTTTTGTGATATTAAGGAACAGATTCTGGACTTTTCACAAACCAGGCAATCACTCTATTTTACAGCCTTGCTTTACATACCTCCTCTAATTAAATATAATCAAACATTTTAGATATTATTTAGATTCATTTTAGATTTGACAGCTTATGACTGGCCAGTAATAGCATCAAGTGCAACAAATGTAGTAATGAATGATTCTTCACAGAATGCCTGAGTAAATCAATATTGAAATTTGTCTTTTTTGAATTAAGATAGGAATATATTAAATTGTGCTCATCTGAAATTTGGCAGTTATTTCTCCCTCAAATGGAAGTAGAATATTAACTTTTTCCCTAATAATTATTTCACAGATGTATGGATTTCAAAGGGGAATTGGTTATTGGAGACATAGGTCCAGGGATAAATTTAATGATTTTGAAATTAAGGTCTTCTTTGATGTTATTTGATTTTCACCTTATGTGGTTCTTAGGTTGCTTTTATCCACTTTGCTACAGGTAAAATCAATAACATTTACTAGATCAAACATGTAAAAATGAGGCTAATATCATTTTCTAGGCCTTCATGTATTTGTTGACATGAAATTATATCTATTTGATAAATTTTCTAAGTCGAGGGGTTATTATCAAGTCTTATCATAGTGTTCATGCCATATTCAATATTCTCCAATGGGCAGGTTTCTAACTCCATATCTCAAATATGGCAATATTCAGAAATGAACATGAAATGGAAACTTAATAATGAAAAATTAGCAAACATGTTGCACATCCTTTACACTACATGTTTGAGTGAATGCTTGTTTTCATACCACAGCTTAGTTTGTACCCTGACAACTAATGAACACCTGGGGCCCCATCAAGTATGTCTCTTTCTGTTCATATGTCTAAACAAATTGTTCTCTCAAATACCTAATCCAAATTAATTCTGTACAACAAACAGATGTAATTTCTATATCTAGATGTAATGTTTATGCCTTCTACAAATTAGTTGAAGCTAAAAAGATTTGATACCATGAGTTTTTCTACACTTTAAACTCAAACATTTATCATCTTATTTATTTATTTGTTTGAAGCGTGTGCTAGTCTCTTTTTTGTTTGTTTGTTTGTTTGTTTTTGAGATGGAAGGCCTGTAGGTCCAGCTGGTCTGGAAATTACTTTGTAGACCAGGTGGCCTCAATCTCACATATATCTACCTCCATCTGACTCCTGAGTGTGGGATTAAAGGAGTGTGCTATGGGTCCTGATGTGTGTTATTCTCTTGAATTCATTTTTTTCTTCATTGGTATATATTATAAAATATTTTCATGTAAGAAATAACAATTCTATTTTACCACTGAAGATTGTGATGCATAACAGGAAGTAATAGGCCATTTCTCCATATTTATTTTGTATATAACTAGGAAAGAGTTTTAATAATGTTCTGCTTAGATATTTGCTCACAATGATCTACGGTGATGCTATCATGTGGCTGAGCTTTGTGCTCATGATTTTGCTCCAGTAGGACAGATTTATGGCTGAGGTCTAAAAATATAAACTAATGTCTGCCATGGTTAATCTGATAAATGTTCCACAGTGTTGGCTCCACTGTGTGCTTATAAAGAGAAGCCAAAGTTTTCTGTGTTGTCTTTGTAGAAACCATGACTACATTCTGAGGTCTAATTGAGGAACATATCCAAAAGGTAATCATGCTTTAAAATTGTGCTAAAAACTTATATACACAAAGTATATTTCAGATATACTATAATTCCTCACATAGGGTTCATGATGTAGAAAACAAATGCAAATTGACCAGCAAAATTGTTGGCATGCCTAGACTGAAGAGTATAAGAACTAATAGGTTTGCCTGCCAGCTATGCTGTGGTTCTGACTAGCAGGTGATCACTTGGCACCCTAGAACATAGGGATGATTCACTCTACATGATCAGCATTTCACAGATCCTAAGCTGGTACAGGTATGGGTGGGTAATTACTTCAGCCACCCAAGGGGAAAGAAGGGAGCAGGTGTTAGGCTGCTAGAAAGGCTCCAGTTTCAACTCATTTCAAATATAAATGTAGCTATCGGTAGGAGCCAAGAAATTTGGGTCAGTTGAGATTTTTTTGCCATCTCAATTTTGAGAATTATAATTGAGTTTTTGCCTCTGTGACCTGATTCTTTCTAATGCATTTCCCATATTGGAACTTTCAAATTTAACTTTTCCCTAAGCTCTTTGTATTCTTTTAGAATCACTGAGTACAGATCTCACTTGCTGTTTTAGTAACAACTGACAAATTTGTCCTCTGAGAGATTTACTGCATTAGCTTGCTTGACAAAAAGCAGATCACTGAAAGGATAGATAGATATGTCTGCTGGTTTCCTGGATATCTTCATGCCCTGCTAACAGCTATAAGGATATTAAAGAGGGACGCCTGCACTAGTATGTGATTAATAATAAGGTTTATGGGGGAAAAATCCTAAGTGGTAAGAGTAAAGTTTTATAGCCCTATATTTTCTTTTAAGAAAATGCTCACCATAAAGGTTCACTAGTCAAAATCTAAATGTGATTAATACTGATTTATTACTCCAAATGACATATTGTGTCTCATTATTTCATCAAATTTCTTCTCTTGATCACACTTACTACATGTGTTTGCATACTGCATGTAACTGTAAACATATCTCCTTTACCAATTTTCTTTCCTGAAAACTGAGGCTTGTTTTCTAAAGGTCGATGTAGGAAGAAACATGTTTAGAATTAATTCACGATTTAGCTATCCCTAACTAGGGAAAAGAAAATATATAGTCTCTAGGTTTATACAGAGAATATAATTTATCTTTAACAATTACACATTTATTAATTTATCTTAATATATGTGTAAAATTATTAGTATAGTAATATATATGTAATTTCTATTAATATATGTGTTCTTTTAAGAAACTACTGCAAATATATAACTTTAGAGGGCATCGGGTAACTTTTACAAATAGCTTGGCTTTCCTGAGTTGTTTTGTACCTTATTTTAAAATGTATTTTGTCAGTACTAGCATCCACAGATGAGGGATACCACTCATCATTTATTTTTTTGTGATTGTGTTACTTCACTTAGCATAAAATCTTCTAGTTCCATCAATTTACCTGCAGATTTCATTATGTCATCTTTCTTTACCACTGCATAGAACTCCATCCTGTAGATGTACCACATTTTCTCTATCCACTCATCCATTGAGGAGCACTTGGGTTGGTTCCAGATCTTCACTATTGTGAAGAGAGTTGCAATAAACATGGCTGTACATGTATCTCTGCAGTAAGAAGAGTTTGATGGATATATTCTTGAACTGGTATGGCTGGATCAGGCAGTAGGCTCATTTTGAGTCTTTTAAGGGTTCTCCATACTGCTTTCCATAGTAGTTGTACAAGTTTGCATTCCCAGCAGCAGTGGATGAGTGTTTTCCTTTCTCCACATCCTCTCCAGCATTTGGTATCAGTTGTTTTCTTGATCCTTGCCAGCTTTACCAGAGTAAGATGATATCTTAAAGTGATTTTAATTTGCACTTCCTTAATTATTAATGATGTTGAACATTTTTTAAGATCTTTCTCAGCCATCTCTATTTCCTTGCTTGTGAAGTCGCTGTTCAGCTTTTTAGTCCATCTTCTAAGTGGGTCATTTGTTTTCTTATTTCTTTGATTTTTGAGTAGTTTATATATTCTGGAAGGCAATGCTCTGTAAGACAAACTGAGCAATGTTAATGTTATATTCCTCATGATCTAAAAACAACTGTGCATTGTGAATCACTAAACAGGTTCTAGAGCTGACCTAACATTTATTTCCAGACCTTGGGTTTTTGGTATATGATGGAGGGTATGCATGCATCTTTTAGAGTAATATGGGATTAAAATGGAAAGATGTGAATCAAGAAATACGATATGGAAATAACATACAATTTGTTTCCAAATGATGCGATTTCAATATAGGTGCAATGGAACAAGCTGGTGCAACTTAGTTTTCTGGGTGCTTAAGGACCATACTTGACATCCATACCAATTTGGCGGAGGGACCTAAGGGATAACTTTGTTCCTTGCCCTCAGAAGTCAACCAAGTCTTAGGGGATTATGCATGGGGGCATCTCTTGAAATGTCCTACAAATGTAAGTCACCAGTCTTCCTGTTCAAGGAGGTCTTGGAGAGCCACTAATGGGACTTCAGCCAGTGTTCAGTCTATAAAGAGGAAAGTCTGCTCATGCTTCAGTAAAAGAAGCCTGGTCTAGCAAGACCTGATTTTGTCCTTGAGTGGATGGAACTGGTAAATGAAAAGCTGAAAGGAGCAAGGTGCCTCCTCCCCCCTGAAAATCCCGAGAGACCCCTGAGGTCCAGATCCTCAACTGATCTTGAGAAAACAAAAACCTTGGTTAATCTGGCCTAACTGTGTGGCCTTAAGTATCCAAAAGGAAAGTACAAACAGAAATAATCATTAAGACCAGAGAAACTGTACTGCAGACATAAAACTTGAGAACTTAGTAAAAAGACAAAAAGAAAAAAAGAGAGAGTACTGTGGTTTGACCCGTTTTCAATTCTTACTGACAAGCACATCTACCCTGAGGCTGCCACAAGTTTTGGAACTCCTCAAAGACATTAGACACAGCTTTTTATTTATTTTTATTTTTTTATGTGTATGAATGTACTGTCTGCATGTAGGTTTGTGCACCCGTGTCATGCAATGCTGCGGAGGTCAGAAGAGGGTCTCGGATTCCCCTGGACATGGAGTCAAAAATGGTTCTCAGCCACCATGTGGGTGCTGGGGATTGAACCCGGGTCCTCTGCAAGAGCAGTCGGTGCTCTTAACCCCTAGGCTATCTCTCCATTCCCAAGAGACACAGATTTTTAACCTTCCAATATGGACTGAAGACTCATGTCTCTCCAAGAATCCTCCAAACCTTCAATGTCAGATGGGAACTACTGAGATACCCAGCTTGTGGAATAAACAGCTAAGGAGGTTTCAACCTGGTCAGAATATAGACTGTCATTGTTGGCCTACCTGGGCTATATCATGGAGGCCAGTCCAGAGGTGTCAATATAGGTTGTGTGCTTGCTGGACTTCATTAGGGGGACCATGGGAGGGAAAAAACCCCAATTTGGAGCAAAAGTTCAGGATTGATGGTTGTTTTGGATTACCAAGGAGGAGACTTCTAGCACTTCCTTAAGGAAAACATGACATCTATTAGGGAAAAAGTATATATATATATATATACTATATATATATAGATATTAATAGATGTATATATATATATATATATACTATATATATATATATATATATAGCAATGCAAGTTGGAGAGAACAACAGCAAAAGAACTGGAAGAAGAAGAAAAAAACTCTGGAAAGACTCAGAAAAAGATGATGCAGGACATCTGCAGGGCAGAGTACAGGGACTTGGGTAGGCTAGGGGACATGGAAGGGGAACCAACTCTGCATTCAATTGAGAAATGATGTATGACTTATGGAAAAAGTTTAATAACAATAAGACGCGTACTTTCTCAGCCAGGCGTGGTGGTGCACGCCTTTAATCCTAGCACTCAAGAGGCAGAGACAGGTGGATCTTTGTGAGTTCAAGGCCAGCCTGGTCCACAGAGCAAATTCCAGGACAGCTGGGGCTACAGGGAGACCCTGTCTCGAAAAGACAAAAAAAAAAAAAAAAAAAAGTACTTTCTCACTTCAATTTCAAATTGTGGATTTCTGTATTTTTCTCCTGGTATATAAATGTTACATTTTTCCTGCCTCTGCATATTTGCACTCTCAGATATGCTTTAGCTCAGAAAAATGGTAATTGCTGTCCTAGCATTGTGTAGTCATCTCCTTGAAGATCTTTTATCTTTTTCAACATCATTTTATTGCTCAAGAAAACCTTGGGTTTGATATACATATTTCAGCTTTCTTCCAGATGGTAGAGGTTGATGAATATCAAATGTTTAAAAGTGGGATAAAATTCTTCTAATTTTATGGTTTTTAATGTAAACCTTTCTTTTTGAACCTAATATTTAATTAATTTTTGTTAATTTTAGAAAACATATTTATCATAACCCCCCATCCCCCACACACATACACAGCTCTTCTCAGATTCACCTCCACTGACCTACCTGCTTACTTCACATTCTTTTAATTTTCCATCCAGTACACTTTGTGAATAAAATTTTTTGAGAATGCAACCAGCTCTGGAGCATAGTTGATATACTAAAGTCCATGTACTTGAAGTAATTGGCTCTTCTATTTCATATATTTTTTAATTTTTTGTTGTTCTCTTTTATTCCTTTTCCTTTTTAAAACTGGATTTTTGAGAATATCATATAATACAGTTTAAGTATATTTACATGTCCTTCTCTATCTGAATCTGTTCTTTCTATATGCAATGTCATGTTCCTCTCTCTCTCTCATATATATGTATATATAATATATATATATATATATATATATAAAATTTGTGTCCCCAAATGTACTTTGGTATGAACCCATTCATTGAAACCTGGTTAACCTTCCGAGAATCAAGAGTCACATCCTTAAATGATGTGGTCTCCCTCTCCCTTTTCCAATAATGATCAGTTTCCAACAATTCTTCAGGTAGGATTGGGCTTTCTTTCCTACTTCCCCAGTTCTATACTGGAATTTTTGCCTGGCTTGTGCTCATGTAGTGCTGGTACATGCTGTAAACATTTCTCTGAGTCGATATGAATAACTTCTCATCCACCTGGAAACCTTGGCTTTCTGGTGGTCATCCATCACATCTGACTCTTAGAACCTTCATGACCCCTCTTCCACATTGATATCTGAGTCTTTGGAAGTAAGAGCTGGATATAGGTTTCCAATTAAGAGATAATCACACTGCAGTCTCCTATTTTCTGTACACAGGCCAGTTGTGGGTCATGTGCTGCATGTTTCTCTGGAGAGTGTTGAGAGATGCATTAATATATGGGTATAAAAATTATTCATTATTTAACAGAATAACACTATTGTGTTCTCCCCTACATCTTATGGCCTGTCTAGTGACATGTTCCTAGGAATGATACATGGGTTCCATCTGATGAAAGAGACCTCAAAGCTAATTTGAAAGTGGTTGCTAACTACTGTAATATTTGTGCACATTTGTACCACTGGTCATATTTTGCCAGGTCAGTTGTTGATATAAGTAGGATCCACAGCTGAGCAAAGTTAATGACTAATCTTTGATTCTTGTAGCAGGCACAGCACCTTTTAGCACTACGAATCCTACCTGAAAGAGACGCATTTCTTCCTTTTCTTTTTTCTATATTTTAAGTATGTAGTTTCTCCAGAGCAGGGCCAATGTTTACTATTGTTTGCAGTACTATTGTACCCTTGAGCAAAGGCTTTAAAAAGTTGGCATTTGGCTTTTATTTGCTAGCCTGCAGGGTGTAGTATGGTCATGGCTCCCCATTAACTCTTATTCATCACCTATTACAATATATGTGTTTAAGCTTCTATAGTGGTTGGCTTACATATGACTTTTTCTAAAGGCCTTTAGTGTTAGTTTTTAAAATATGTTATTTATTCTTTTTAATATTTTATGTTCAATAATATATTAGATGCATGTATTTATGTGCAGCTGTGCTGTGCAGTGCCTGTGGAGGTCAGGAAAGAGAGTCTGAATTCTTAGAACTGGATTAATCGATGTTTGTTAAAAACAATGTGGTTGTTTGGAAATAAACCCTAGTCCTCTTTAAGAGCAGCCAGTGCTCTTGAAGCCTGAGGCATCTCTCAAGCTGCAGGTGACTTGGAATTTACTATTTAAACCATCTAAGGTTGGCTTTGATATCACAGAGATTCCTTTGCCTCTGTCTTCCAAATGCTTGGGATTAAAGATGTGCAACCATATCAAGATTTTCTGCTTCAAGTAAGATATTCTTTTTGAATTATGGGTCTGGGTATCATATGGTTCTGTGCACATGAGTGCAGCTGGAACCAAAGCCATTGGTTATGTCTGGATCTGAGTTTGAGGCAGTGGTGTACAACCAAAGGTATGTGCTGGAAAGAAATCTTAGGTAATTTACAAGAGCAACATATATTAGTAACAAAGAAAGCTTAGGTCATTTACAAGAGCAACATATGTTAGTAACCACTGAGCAGTGTTTCCAGCCAACAGGGTGGCTTTTAATATAAATACATTTTATTTAGCATCATGCCGTTCATGTCTTTTATTATTTATTTTTAACACTTGAAAGAGTGGTCTTGAAAAGTTTCCTTAGGTTCTTGGGTAGTCTATTTTTCATCCATACAATATCGTTTACAATATTCCTTTTAGAAAATATAATGTTCTGTGCAATCATCTAACCACATACCAAGAATATGGCCATTGCTTAAATAAGCATGCTTTTATTATTTTGCTATTTTAATGTTTTTCAACACATTTCTATTCTGATGCTGTTTTCTGAAGCAGTTTTGCTATGTAGGCCAAGCTGATCTTGAGCTTACTATAATTTTGCTTTTGCCAAAATAGTTCTTTGATTACAGGCATGTACCATCACACCATGGATTCTCAATTTTCATGTTAGAATACTTTCTTTGTATTATTCTCAGAGGATTTGCAAAAGTCAGGTTGATATAACTTTCAAAGTTTGTTGATCAAATTTGATGTTTTGGGTATTCCTTGTTAGGCACAATTATTTCTTTGCTTTAAAATTTTTGTTAATGCAGAAAATAAGGTCGACAATTGACAGATGGGAACTCATTAAACTCAAAGCTTCTGTACAGCAATTGAAACAATCAAGGAAGTGAAGAGAAAACACACAGAGTGGGAGGAAAGCTTTACTGCTGATACATCTGAGAAAAAATTAACTTCCAGAATATATAAACTACTCAAAAAACAAAGAAGAATGAAAACAAATGATTCACTCAAAAGATGGAGTAAAGAGCTGAACAGAGACTTCACAAGTGAGGAATTAGAGATGGCTGAGAAACATCTTAAAAAGTGTTCAACATCCCTAACAAATAAGGAAATGCAAATTAAAACCACTTTAAGATATCATCTCACTCCAATAAGACTGGGTAAGATCATGAAAACAAATGATACCAAATGTTGGAGAGGTTGTGGAAGGGGGAACACTCATCCACTGTTAGTGGGAATGTAAACTCATACAACCACTATGGACAGCAGTGTGGAGAATTCTTGAAAGACTCAAAATGAACTTGCCACCTGACCTAGTCATACCACTCTTGGGTATATACACACAAGACTCATCTTACCACAGAGATACATCCACAGCCATGTTTATTGCAGCTCTCTTCACAATAGCAAAGAGCTAGAACCAACCCAAGTGACCCTCAACTGATGAGTAGATAGAGAAAATGTGGTACATCTACACAATGGAGTTCTGTGCAGAAATAAAGAAAGATGACATCATGAAATTTGCAGATAAATGGATGGAACTAGAAGATATCATGTTAAGTGAAGTAACACAGTTCCAGAAAATACAAATGATGAATGCTATCCCTCATCTGTGGATGCTAGTGCCAATTACCTAGTTGTAAAGCAAAATGAGCAATGTTACTGTTATATTCCTTGTACTCTGAAAACAACTGTGCTTTTATACTCTGAATCCCTTAATAGTTTCTAGAACTAAGCTACCATTTATTTTCAGAGTTAGGAATTTTTGGTATATAGGTGGGGATATGTATGCATAACTTAGAGTAGTATAAGATCAAAAGAATGAGAGAAAACTAGTTTGTCATGACATTATATCTAATCACAATATGTATTTTATGAGAGTACTTCTTAATATTTCTTATACAAGCCTGCTTGAGCTTTTGTCTGAGACTTTTCTAAAATATTACACAGTAGTTAAATATATCAGGCTGGTGTAACTTAGACTTTCTGGATGATTAACAACCATACTTAAAGCCCATACCAGTTTAGCCAAGGATCTTAAGGGATAATTTTGTTCCTTGCCCTCAGAGCTCGACTAAGTCCCAGGGGACTATTCATGGGTACATCTCTTGAAATGTCCTGCAAATGTGAGTCACCAGTCTTCTTGTGCAGGGAGGTGTTGGAGAGCCACTAGTGGGACTTCAGCCAGTCTACAAAGAGGAAAGTCTGCTCATGCTTCAAAAAGGGAAGCCTGGTGTAGCAAGACCTGACTTTGTCCTCTAGTGGATGGAACTTGTAAATGAAAACCAAAAGGAGCCAGAGGCTCCCTCCCACCCTAAAAACCTGAGTGACCTCTGAAGACCAGATCCTCAACTAACCTTGAGATAACAAAAAACACTGGTTATGGTGGCATGCGCCTTGAATGCTAGTACTTGGGAGGCAGAGGCAGGTGGATCTCTGTGAGTTCAAGGCATGCCTGGCCTACACAGTGAGCTTCAGGCCAGCTGGGACTAAAGAGAGACCCTGTCTCAAAAAAAAAAAAAAAAAGAAAACAAAAACCTTGGTTAATCTGGGATAATTGTGTGGCCTTAAACATACAAAAAGAAAGTATAACAATAAATAAATAAATAAATAAATAAATAAATAAATAAATAATAAATAGTAAGGCCTGAGAAATTATACTTCAGGTATAAAACTTGACATCTTAGTTAAAAGACAAAAAGTAAAAAAAAAAAAAAGTACAGTTGTTTTGCCTGTCTTACTGGCAAGTGCAACTACCCTGTGGCAGCCACTGCTTTTGCTATCCTTCAAAGAAATGAGACTCAGTTTTTCAATCTTCCGATATAGACTGAAGACTCAGGTCTCTCCAAAAATCCTCCAAACCTTCAGTGCCAGGGGACTGCTAAGACATACAACTTGTGGACTGAGCTACTACTGGGGTTTCAGCCTCTTCAGAGTATAGACTGCCATTGTTGGACTACCCAGGCTGTATCACTCAGACCAGTACAGGATGATCAAAAGAGAAAGTGGTGCTTACTGGACCTCATTTGGTGACCATGGGAAGGGAAAACCCCAGTGTAGAGCACAAGGGCAGAACTGATGGTGGTTTGGGCTTGCCAAGGAGGAGCCTTCAAACGTGATATCTTTCAGTCTAATAAAGAAAAAAAAATCATAAGCTGAAGATGCTAAAACCTATGACATATGTTGAATGAATATTTGCATATTTTGGAGTGATGCATATTGGAAGGAATAACAACAATAACAACAAAAAGACTGGGTCAAAGAACTGACTGAAACTGTGTACTTCTGCTCGAAACAGTAAACTTCTGCATCAAGAATTTTGACAGAGACTGAGAAAAAGATGAAAAACACATTTGGCAGAATGCATGAACTCTGGTGGGGCGGAGGAGAGAAGGGAGGGGGGCACAGGTCTAGATTTGATTTGAAATTTTGAAAAATATGAAATGAACAAAGCTTCAATAAAAATTGGCTTTGAAAATGATTATGTCCTTGTGACCTCATAAGAAAGATGTGGAGAAACAGAAAGTGAACAGAGAGACAGAGATAATAAGCACATTCACTGGGTATCACCTTGTGGTGCCATGTGCTGCCTTGGGGCTCTACTAGCATGAAGGCCTTTGTCAAAACTAAAGCAATACTAGCACCATGCCCTTGAACCTCAAAAACTGCAAGATAAATAAATGTCATTTCTTTGGGAAGTTATCTTGCTTTGGGTAGTTATCTCTGTTCATAAAACATTATTATACTGTCAGGCAGACACAGATTTTTATTTGCTTTGACTCACAGTCTCCTGTAGCCCCAGAGGGCCTGAAACTTAGTATGTAGACCAAGCTCGCATCAAACTCTTAGAGATTGGCATGCCCCTACTTCCCAGCTGCAGGGTTTAAAAACGTGTTCTACTTGAGTACACAGAGCTTAGATTGGAGATTTTCCAGGACCACCTGAAGCACAAGGATACCTGTTTCTCAAGTCTCTGTGGACAGCCAGCCCCCAATGGATCAGAAGTTGAAGGTGAGATGCTGGTCCTTGTCTGCTCTGTGGCTGAAGGCACAGAGGTCAGTTCTTCTGGCACGGAGAGGGCACAAAGTGTGAAAGAAAAGTCAACGTTCCCAGAGAGTAGAGGTGGTCGCAAGGACTAAGGGAAAAATGGAGAGTCCTAAGTGAGTAGGTGAACATAAGGAATCCAGAAAAGGCTGTGAAAAGAGCCTGAGGTAGGGTGTGCTTAAAACATCTGAGGAAGATGAGGGCCCTGGTGGCTGGAGTGGATAAACTCAGGGGAGAGTAGCGGATATGGGGCCAAAGTGACAGGGAGACTGGATCTTGAAAGGCCTAGTGAGTCACCAAGAGAGTGCTGGCTATCATTCTGAAGGCCATGAGAAGCCTTGGGAGGATTTCAAACAGAAGAGCAACATCTGACTGGAACGTTCTCCCCTAATATCAGACTGAGGAGCCATCCAAGAAGAGGAAGAGTGCTTAATGTTGTCATAAAAACAGTCCAGAGAGAGCTCTAGAACCCTCAACTGGGCAGTGGAACACTGAGAAGTAATGAGATCTAGATATTTTGAAAATAAATCCTTTGGAACTTGCAAAAGGATTACATGTAGAGGATGAAAAAAGTGTCAGGGGTGATTTCCAGTTTTTGCCAGAGCAATTAAGAAGGGAGACTTACATGTGCCAAGACAAGACTCCAAGCAGGAAGTTATGAGGTAGAAAAGCAGGAGTTTGGGTTTTAGATGAGCTAAGTTTGAGATGCTAATTAGCTATCCTGGAATGTTAAGTATTTGGGTATATGGGGCTTGAGTTCACATTAGAGGTAGAGGCTGTAGGCTGAGTTCAGGAATCTTGATTTAGAGTCAGAAGAGTACTTAAATTCTAAAGTAATGAGACTGGGTGAGATACTAGTGTGATGTGTATAGACAGTACACACTCATTCTGAGGGCAGAGAACTGGATTTAGAAGAAACTGGAAATATGTGTCCATAAGAGAAACCCAGAAAGCGTGCATGAGACCAGGGGGAGCACCAAGAGTGTGCTGCACTTTGGAAGTCAAAGGACAGGGTTGCCAGGCGGGTGGAGTTAAGTTGTACCAAAGCTGGAGGTAAGCAGAGTAAAATAGAGATAGAACATTGTCCATGGCCCCTGTTAGTGACTGTAAGGACAGTAACTGTCTGAGTTGCCCTGATGAGATGGGGTAAGGAGTTCCAGAGAAAATGAGAGATATGAAGAGAGTGAATAGATACCCTTTCAAAGAATTTTATCATAGAGGAAAGCAAGGAGATCACACCTTCTAGTAGCTTCTCAATAAGAGCTTTATTGGCTGGCCAAGCATATACCTGAACCTGAGATAGAAGAATGGAGGGCCAGTATAAACTTTTCCCTCAGGGCCAAAGGTTGGTGACTGAAAAGCTGGTCTGGCCCAGTGGGGCTTTGGGTGGACAGAGGAAATAAAGGTTATGGATTAGAACTATGGGTCCCTGTGTTGTTGGCTAATCTTGCTTGTCAACTTGACTGGATCTGAAGTTAACAGAAATGAGGAGACTTTCTTGACTGGATCATTTGAAACTGGAAGACCCACCCTAAATGTGGGCATTAACTTCTGATGGCAGCCCATATAGAAGACCATGACAGAAGGCAGCTTTTGTGCTTCACCTGATTTCTTTCTTTCACTGGTGAGTTCTTCTGGCTACTGTGACCAACTTCTTCAAATTCCAGTTTATACTTTAGACTGACAGTTGTCCAGGAATCCTTCAGTGCCATATTGGGACTGTGAGATACCCAGCCTTGTGGACTAAGCAACTACTAGATTCTCAGCCTCTCCAATGTGGTGTAGCCATTGTTGGACTACTTAGACTTTATCCTGTGAGATAAACTAATAAATCCATGTGGTGGTTTAAATGATAATGTTCCCCACAGGCTTGAAGTATTCAGATAATTTGTCCCCAGTTGGTGGTGTTATTTTGGGAGGTCTTAGAAGGTGTGGCCTTGCTGGATGAAGTATGTCACTGGGGGTGGGCTTAGAGAGTTCAACAAGCCTTGCCAGTTTCCAGTTGCTCTCTTTGTGTATTAATCACTTTTCTGTTGCTGTGATAAAACCACCATCACCAAGGGAACTTATAAAAGGAAGAGTTTATTCGAGTTTAGGATTGATGGTTCCAGGGAATTAAGATTCCTTCATGACAGGGAGACATGATGGCAGGGCCTAGAGCAGAAAGCCGAGGTTCACATCTTCTAATGAGCACAGAGGTCAACTAAGTCCCAGGGGACTATGCATGGGGGCATCTCTTGAAATGTCCTGCAAATGTGAGTCATGAGTTCTTCCTGTGATGGGAGGTCTTAGGGATCCAGTAATGAGACTTCAGCCAGTGTCCAGTCTATAAAGAGGAAAGTATGCTCATGCTTCAAAAAGGGAAGCTTGGTCTAGCAAGACCTGACTTTGTGGATGGACCTGGTAAATGGAAAGCCAAAAGGAGCCAGGGGTTCCTTCTACTTCTCCCCAAAAAATCCTGAGTGACACCTGAAGACCATATCCTCGACTGACCTTGAGAAAACAAAATCCTTGGTTAATCTGTTGGCTGTGTTGCCTTAAACATCCAAAATGAAAGTATAACCAGAAATAAATAATCAGTAAGGCCTGAGAAATTGTAATTCAGGTATAAAACTTGAGATCTTGGTAAAAAGACAAAAAGAAAAAAAAAAAAGAGCACTGTTCTTTTCCCTATCTTCAATTCTTACTGGCAAGTGCAGCTACACTGTGGCTGCCACTGCTTTTGCCATCCTTCAAAGATATGAAATACAGCCTTTCAACCTTCCAATATGGACTGAAGACTCATGTTTCTCCAAGAATCCTCCAAACCTTCAGTGCCAGATGGAGACTTCTAAGACACCCAGCTTGTGGACTGAACAACTACTGGAGTTTCAGCCTCTTCAGAGTATAGACTGGCGGAGCCATTCATGAAAGGTTCACTGCTTGACAAAGTTCCAGTGACCTGACCCATCTGGTTGAAGTCTGCTCTCCAGCTGACTTTGGTTTTTAATAATTCTCCTTATCATATTAATTCTTAATTTTCTGGCCTGCTTGACTTTCAGCTTTCTAGCAGTTAGGGTACCTGCTTCTGCCTCAAGGAGTGGAGCTGACACTTTTGCCTTTTCTAGAAATGTGTACTTTTTGAGAAATAATGGCACTGTGTACACATCTTAAAAGCATGATACAGTAGTAATTAAGAACTCTACAGAAACTGGATCATGCACAGATTGCCCAAGTAAAGAAAAGAATTTTGATATCATTGTCAGATTTAAACTAAAAAGAAGATTGTAGGGCAAAGTGAAACTAAGTCCAGTAAAACAGTGGATTCTAGTGATCTGACTTAAAGATTAATAGCCCATAGAAAATCACCTTAGCAGAAAGTGTTAAAAACAGAAACTGAAGAAAACAGAAACTGAGGAAAACAATGAATGACCAGAATATAAACAAGATATGAATCAAAGCTACATCAGCCACAAAATGACTTACAGTTTGAGCGAACAAGGAATTAAAGTGAGAAAAATAAAGTTCTCTATTGTTAAAGCTTTAAAGCTCATTTGTTACACTGTCCAGCACCTATGTAACCACAAGGCATAAAGGATGAAATCCTCAGAGTTAAAAGTTAATATTAACTTTGCTTTGCTGCAAAACTGTTAAATTGCTTAGCTGAATGGCTGTATTATTATTGTTTCACTTTTTTGATGTCTCAACTAAATGATTGTACCATTATTGATTGTTTTACTGGTTTTGATGTTAAGAATAATTTCAAGTGTAAATTTTCTGAAAAATATTTATGGGGAAGTTGGGTTATTTTTTTCATCATTAGCTTAGACTTGCATAACCTGTATTTGTTTTAGGGCATATAAAAATAAACTTTGAAACCTGAGGAGCAGAGAAGAAAAGAGAGAAGTAAAGAAATCAGCAGAGTGTCAAACCTGAAAGGCTCTCTGCACAGGATCAGAGAAGGCAAAACTCTCTGATCCTTAGGTCAGGAATTTGGCAGACTGGCAAATTGGAAAGGCCCTCTGCACAGGATCAGAGAAGGCAAACAGTCTCTGATCCTTAGGTCAAGAAATCGGCAGAGTGAAGAACCCAAGAGGTCCTCTGTACAGTAGCGGGGAAGATAGATGCTTCTCAGGTCACAAAAAAGAAAGAGATTCTTGTGTCTTATTTGATTAATTTCTTCGCCGCCTTTGCAACCACCCACTCAGAAACTGAACCTGCTAGAGCTGGACTACAGCAATAGACTGCCACTATTGAATTACCCAGGCTGTATCATGGAGGCCAATACAGGACGACCAAAACAGGACTTGGTGTTTACTGGGCCTCATTTATTGACCACAAGAAGGGAAGTCCCCAGTGTGGAGCATAAGGGTTGTTTGAGCTTTCCAAGGAGGAGCTTTCAAACACTTCCTTAAAGAAAACATGACATCTTTCAGCCTAATAAAGGAAAATAAATTGTTCTATCACACCCAAATAGAAACAGATTTTACAAATTAGGATGCACTTGATCCTGTCATGGTAAAGCACACATAGTTGTGGTGTCTTAACTATGGTATACTTATATAGCTGGTTCATAGAAATCAGATCATAATTCACCTTAAAATTCAGATCATTACCGACTGAAACTTTTATTATAAATATATCCAAGTCGGGGCTGGAGAGATAGCCTAGAGGTTAAGAGTGCTGACTGCTCTTGCAGAGGACCTGGCACACACATGGTGGCTA
Source organism: Rhizomys pruinosus (assembly GCA_009823505.1). Lineage (NCBI taxonomy): Eukaryota > Metazoa > Chordata > Mammalia > Rodentia > Spalacidae > Rhizomys > Rhizomys pruinosus. The sequence continues at coordinate 2,612,489 of VZQC01001693.1, forward strand.
AGAACCGTCTTTGACTCCAGTTCCAGGGGAATCCAAGGCCCTCTTCTGACCTCCGCAGCATTGCACGACATGTGTGCACAAACCTGCATGCAGACACTACATTCATACACATAAAAAAACAAATAAAATTAAAAATATTAAAAAATATATATTCATATATATTCAAGTAATACAAAATTATTTGTGATGTATCTGGATTTTAAATTCAGCTTGTGTCTCTGTATTTTTCTCTGGGAACAGCATATGGCATAGGTAAAATACAAGAAAGGTATGAATGACTTGATTTAAGATTTCATCTAGACAAGCGAAGAAACTAGCAGGACTTATATGTGATTAAATTTAGATCTTTAAAAAAAACCATACAGTTGACATTGTCAAACATTTTATTGAAGGTTTGGAGATATGGCTCAGCAGTTTAGAGCACTGATTGCTCTTGCAGAAGACGCTGATTCAAATCCCAGCACCCACATTGAGTTAAATAGTTGTCCATAGCTTCAGTTTCAGGCGACCTAATGCCCTCTTCATCCTCTGTGGGAACTGCTCCACAGGGGGGCACTTACAAATTCAGGTATAATATTCATATGCATAATATAAATGAATATGTGTAAATAAATACCATTTTTTGATATTTCTTATTAGTATAGCTCTCAGATAGTAGTGAGAGACATCAAACCATTATTAGTCATGTTCATCACCTCCCTCTCCTTACATTGATAAATACTTAATCAAGTAATACAGACAACAATTTTATTTGAGCATTTATTTTTATCCCTGTTCAGCTCATGGTGATTTGGTCTTATTACTTTGGGACTATGGATGGACAACATATCATGACAGAGATCCAGTGGCAGAGTGAAGATGCTCACCTCATATGACCAGAACATGAAAGAGAGAAAAAGGGAGTCAGGTCAGTTCTAACTATCACTTCAGGGCACAACCTGAATGACCAAAAGAATTGCTGCCAAGCCCCAAATCTTAAAATTTCCACCACCTGTCAATACTGCCAAGCTTTGGACCAAGCCTTTACCATGTGTGCATTTGAGGAAAATATAAATTTCAAGTGATATCATTCTGTCCCTGAATTCTGAGACTCAGGTCCATCTTATAAGATAAAATATATCCAGTCTAGCATGCAGAGCCCCCAAAATCTTTCCTTATTAGAAAATTCCTGTAAAGTCAAATTCCAAAGTTTCTTCTGGAACTCAAGGGAAACTCTGCCATGAATCCCTATAACATTTTACAGGAGAAATACATAATGGGTTAGACTATGCATGTTTATTCCAAAATGGATTAATAGAGTGCTAAAGTGGAAGTTTTGTATTCCTATATTGAACTTCACTTACCTGTGGATGAGGGGCCAATTAGAGAGAGGGGGCAGAAATGTCATAAAATGTCATAAGTGTCTGCTCTCCAGGAGGGTCCTGGCCTCTGGTAGTCACAAGGTTGATGAACTTATGGCCAAACCTGTGTGTAGGCTGATGGCCATGTTATAGGCTGCAGAAATATGACCACTATGACTTGATCAGTGTTTTGAAAGATTTTAATAATGGCCAGGCACATCCCTCATTTCAGGAAGAGGAACGCCCCCTACTGTAAGATGGAGACATCATATATGTGTTTCTTCAGTCTGTCAGGTTATAGGATGTCAACATTAATACAGTATTAGGTAAGCCGAAACTCAAAGGAGATTCCAGTATTTATACATTGGCCCAAGCAAACAGCCACTAAGGAAATCCTACCAGTTATACATAGGCCTAAGCAAACAGCCACTGAGGAAATTCCAGCAGTTATACATTGGCCCTAGCTAACAGTCACTAAGGAAATTCCAGCAGTTATATATTGGCCCCAAAAAACAGCATCTTAACTTTATGGTTGGCCTTGAAGCAAGCAACAAACAGGAACAAAGGGCTAGACTTAAGATGAAGTCAGCTCAGTTCAGATGCTTTATTCATTTCAAGCTCCAGCACACAAACCCATGAAACTGATGGCCATGTGGGTGAACCCGTGGCTGAAGAACTGGTAACTCTGCAGCCATAATGGTCCCATTCATGGATGAACCCATGTCCAGAGGCTGTTGGCTTACATGAACACCCAATCAGTAAGGGGAACCAGCCCCACAACTGTACAAGTTGAAAAGCTAGCTGAAAGATTAATAGTTCCATGCTCAATCTAGTTAAGGAAAGGATGTGCACAATAATCGCCTGGAGATGTCAGTCAGGTGGCAAAGCGTGTAGGAAATTCTCTTTATTCATGCATGGATAACAGCTATATAGGGTTGGGACAGACATTGCATGACATCACCTCCAAATAACCAAGGCCAGACCACTAGATCATTATGTGTTGCTCCAGCTCATGGGGGAGACCCATAAAGGGATGTGCAGGTGAACAAGACAGCTCATGGTGTCAAGTGCATGCTAGCCTGCACACACCCACGTGGAAAGATTGTAAGAGTCATAGTAGGTCCATGAATATAAGGAAACAGAGGCTGAAAGCATTCATGTGAACTTTTCCTAGTGATGACTTCCTACACAAGAATAATGCTAACTCAATCAGACAAGAGATCTTAGTGGTGGGAAGGAAGTGCTTGGTGGGTGACCCTAGCCTGAGAACTTTTAGAAACCGATTATTGCTGGGTGCAGCAAATAGACTTTCTTATGTTATCTAGGTTGCCTGACTAGACTTCAGTGGATGAAATTACACCAAAAGATATCTGAATAAAATGCTTGACTAAATGGGAATTACCATGTAGGACAGAATGCATGAGACCTGTTGGGGGTTGTAGAGCATGAAAGGGGAGGGGATCTAAATTGACTAAGAAACCTTGTTTGAAATATACAAAATGTCAATGGAAAGTATTTTTAAAAATATCAAACCCAAAGAAGAAAATGAATACAATGTGCATCACTATGTTTTACACTTAAAGCTTGTTGGATGTGGTTTCCTGTGAGCTTTAGCAGTTTTGTCCTTAGGTTTTGGTGGCTAGCTGAATATGGACATGCAGTTTTTCCATGGAGATGTATTACATTACTGTAGTTTCTACATTTCTGAGGTAACCATTGAAGCTTTGATTTCACACTCACTGATCTATGTATCTCCCTGTTAATCACTGTTGGTTAAGGTTTTGTGACTGACACAACTATCTGGATTTCCATGCTTTTTTAAAATTTTTATTTTTTTTTTTCAAAATCTTAATGGTAAAGTCTAAGAGTCCATCAATTGTATTCTTCATGTTTGCAAAACCAGTATCCCATGTGCTCATGTCTGGGCCTGCTGGCAGCTTAAACTGGACCTAGGCCTAATGAATTATGCTTGTATCAGTCTTTGAGTGACTCACCAGCTACACAATAAGTATATTGTTATATAAGAAAATATGAACAAAGTTTTTTTCTGTATTTCCTTATTATCAAAGTAGAATTATACTCTCTCAAAGATAATAATGTTGCTGTAACCGAAAAGTAAGAAAGTCCTTGATGGGCTGGAGAGATAGCCTAGCGGTTAAGAGCGCCGACCGCTCTTACAGAGGACGCCGGTTCGATCCCCAGCACCCACATGGCGGCTAAGAACCGTCTGAAACTCCAATTCCAGGAGAACTCCAGTTCCAGGGGAATCCGATACCCTCTTCTGACCTCCGCGGCGTTGCACGACACGGGTGCAACAACTTGCATGCAGACAGTACTTCATACACATAAGAAATAAATAAAAAATTAAAAAAAAAAAAAAAAAAAAAAAAAAGAAGTCTTTTTTTTTTTTTTTTATTCAAACCACCACAATACCTAAATCAGTTCATCTTGAGATGGTGCTTTTATGTTAGTATTGTCAGTTTATTAATTTAATCATTAGTCCTGGAATCAGAATATTTCTGAAAACATTTGAGTAAAAATGGTGGCATGGCTAGTTCCATGATAGGTACAACATAAAAAAAATCAGTGAGTGCTATGATATGTTGATAGGACAAAGAAAAATGTGATAACATTAAATGGTGCAAGGATAAGCATATGAGACAATCAAACATATAGTTATGATTACTAAAAATAATAAGACAACCCTAAAGATCAGTAATATAAGAGAGCATCCTGAGTTTGAAAAAAGAAATTCATGGAAATATTACTGAAATCATCCTTAATGGAGAGTGGTTTAAAGCATCATCTTTTCTTTTTTTTTTTAAATTTGTTTACACATCCTTTATTTTTTTATTGGTATAACCAAAAACTTATTAACCACTTTCATACAATGAAACATCTGGTTCGCATGTTTCTGTTTTAAATGTTGAAGAGTGTAACACGTGTAGATCCATTTTTACAATTTTTTTAAAATTTTTTTTATTTTTCAGGATTCTAGCAATATAAATCGACACCGTTGTTTGCAGATAACACTGATGTTACTCAGTATGTCATACAATTAGGCTAATTGGTGCATTTTGCAAGCATCCATGTCCAAATTTTGAACAACAAAAGGTTCCCATAGTCCAGTTAAAGAAGCTTGTATGCACAAGCGCATGTTGATTAAATAGGAGTCCAGATTATATTCCCTGTAGTCATGCATTCACCCTCATCTCTCTGCAGCCACTTACAATCTACCACGCCTCCTCTTCCGCAGTTTGTTCCCTGGGCTTTGGGAAAGGGGCACAAGTGGGTGAGAAGAAAACAGTCTAATTTCTTTGGAGTTGTCATTTTGGACTCCAGTCTGTTCAGGTTGTTTCCCTTCATGGGTTGACAGCTTTTCCAGTGATACCCTTTTTAGTCATACTAACAAAGCACAAGCTATTGAATGTACAGGCATTTAAGCAGTACCAATTATTATGTCAAGCTAAGCTGTGAGCATAGACACAGATGCTTGGATGATATGCTAATCCGCAAACTGTGGTTTCTCTATAAAGGGTGACAAGTTCTTATTGTGGCTTATAACATCTCCTAACCACTAGAGGACATAAGCTTGTGGCATCCGCTGTGAGTTATTCCTCCAAGGAGAGAGCTAATAGCCAAATAGATTTGGGATATATAAAGGCACTTGGCTGCCACTGTTGCACAGTATCTCCAGGCTGTTGAGGTCATCTTTCTTATACTCAAATGACATTCCCTCTAAGGACATCATACATTGAAATTAAGAAAGAGGTGGGCTTACTTGGCCCTAACTTGACCTCTGAACCACTGGCTATTGCTGGATTCTGGAAAAGGTGTCCTTGGTTTTGTTTTCATAGCTGAGCCTACAAGGCTCCCATACATACATAACTCTAAACCTATGGTCACATAGATCACACTGGTTAATCTTAGTGCTTCAAAAAACTAAGCATTTTATGAGTTGTACAAATGCTCAATTAAAAAAATAAAAATAAAACAATAGACATTTATGTGAGAAAAAAAGATTTGTGGGCAGGTGGGAAAATAGACAAGGCTGGTTGCAATTTGTAAGTTAGCTGCTATGCATTTAGTACTTGCTCAAAGTTGCCTAAAAACAATTTGATTAATAAAAAATTATGAATAATAAAACCAAAACCAAAACCAAAATATGCTCATTTTCATCAATTTCTTTGTCCATTTTCATAAGATGCCTTATTCAGAAAGAATAGTCAAGAAACACAGTGAAAATGTAAATTGGAGCTCAAGAAGAAAAACAATTTCTAATTACAAAAGACATAATCATGTATCTGTATAAAGAAACTCTTTAAAATTACACAAAACATTACTAAATATATTTTTAAAATGACATCCAAGTAAGTTGTGGAATACAAGATCCACATAAAATATAAAATGTATTTCTATGTGACACCAATAAAATGCATTTTTCAGAAGACTGCTGTTCTAAGAAAAAGACAAAAATGCATTTTAATTATGAAAACAATTCCCCTTATTATAGCACCAAAAAGACATTCTACAGAAATAAGTTGAAGCAAGGGGGTATAGGAGTTAAACAAAAAAATAAAAAATATATTTTTAACAATGCATTAAAATATTCTGTTAATAAATGAGAATCATATATTCATGAATTGGATGACTCACTAACATTAAGGTGACATCTGTACTCAATGTTATCTACAGATGAAATTAATACGTAAGTAAAATTCAAAAGGCACACTTGCTTTAAAAAACTAAAGAGCAAATTGTCAAATTTCTATGGAATTTGAGAGTAATTGAGAACAACAAAAAGAATAAGCAATACTAAAGAGGCAGGAGAGATGAATCAGTAGTTACTAGAATTTAGTGAAATTGCGGAGAACTTCTGATTGATTCCTACTATCCAATTGGGTAGCACACAGTCACCTGTAACTGCAGCTTCAGTGAATCTGGACCCTTCTCCAAGCCCTGTGTGTACATGTACAAAGGTGGCATACATGAAAAATACACAAACAAGCTATAATAAATATTTAAAAATATACTGAAACATAAAAAAAAATGGATGACACTGTATTTCCTTGTATTGAAAAATCTATCAAATTCTGATGGAGCACTTAAGAAAATATATTAATACAGGAGAGCTCTGATATCAGCAATGGATTATTCTACCAAGGAGATGTTGGCCAGGGAATCCAAGCCCCTCAAAAGGTAAAGGCTTCTTGCCTGTAAACTGGGATACCTGCAAGAAGAAAGGCGATAAGGTCTTGCTGTCAAAGAAAGACCTGATGTAAGCATGGGAAAGATGTATTGAGACCACACTTGCAAGTGTACAGTTGGTCTCTGAAATACCAGAGAGTGTTACCAAAGGCCACCAAACCAATAAAGCAAATATAGGTCTCCTTGAGTCAAGTAAGACTCCTCCATCAGCACCAGCTACACCTCACCTGCCTAGAAATACTGTGCAGCAGTGGCAGCCATATGCCTGTATATCCCAAATCTAATTGGCTATTAGCTCTCTCCCTGGAGGAATAACCCATGGCTGATGCCAAAGCTTACATCCTCTAGTAGTTAGGAGAAGTTATAAACCACAATAAGACCCTGTCATATTTTACAGAAAAAACCATAATTCATGGATTAACATATCATCCAATCATCTGTGTCTATACCAAGGTAACCTACCATAACAATTAGTACTGTTTAAATACCTATATATCTAATTGCTTGTGCTTCATTAGTAGGTGTGAAAGGTTATTCCTGGACAAACTGTCAGCCCATGAAAGTAAAAAGCCAGAATTGACCAGAGTCCAAGCCACAACAGCTTCAGAGAAAGTAGACTGTTTTGCTTCTCGTCCACTTGTGCCCCTTTTCTAAGCCTAGGGAACAATCTGCAAAAGAGGGGGTGTGGTAGAATGTAAGGGCTGTAATTAAGATGAATGACAAAACTACAACAATAGTCTGGACACTCATCTGATCAACTTGATTGAACATACAGCCCCCCCCCCCAGCTGGATGGTGGGACCCATGAGCTGTGTGGGTTTGGGCACAACTGCTTGCAAATTGGTTTTACATGAAGGATGCTTGTACTCATAAATAATTACTTATTGTTAAAAATGAAAAAAAAAAGAAGCAATAAAAAAATAAAAATAAATAAAATAAATAAAAAATAAAAAATAAAAATAAATTAAAATAAAATTAAAATTAAAAAAATGTTGTGTCCCTGGCATCCCTTTATTATATCTTCATTAAATATTCTCTTTTAGGAATTTTGATATGACTTTAAAGTTTTTCATGTTTCAATAGGTTACAGTTCACATATCTTCCATACAACCTCTTAGAAAAATACATTTACTCTTATTTTTGCACACCATGCATCAATACATTTAAAGATAGCTTGCTTAATGTGTGCCAACCACATGAAAGAGGAAATATTAATTTAACTGAACTTTCTTCCATTGTGCATTTAAAATGTAAATTCATGTTTTTTTCTGCATTCAGAGTACTATAAATATATCATATTACAATATGCATTTTTTAAAGAATAGTGATTATTAATGGGAGATTTATAAGTAGTTCAATGTCAATTTCTGAGTTGTTATATTCTGAATATCATAGAGTAGGTAGAGACTTATTTTAGAATAAGACATAATTACTGAACAAAGGACAATTATTAGTGTAAAAATACAAAAGAAGTATAGTTAACCACAGGGTAGCTGTTATTATCAGTCAGTTCTATAGGGAATGAAGATATACTTCAATTTGCTCTATCTCTTTCTATTCAGCATAAATAAAATCCATATATCTTTTATTTTATTCATGATAAAGTAATGTTGGTCAATTAATCATTTATCAAAATTTGATTTGGGGGTATAATTACTTGAAAAACTATTCTTCATATTTTTTCTATGCTCAGGACATAATTTTATTCTCTGCACACTCAGAATTGTTGCAATATCCCTGTTAACTTAAAATGTTATTAGAATGATTTAGTCTTTTGAGAGTTTATAAATGAATTATTAAATATCGTTTCTAATTATTATTATTGTTTCACTTTTACAAGTATTTTATAAATATTTTTATTTTGTATGTATGAGCATATTATCTGCATGTAGGTATGTGTACCCCTGTAGTGCAATGCATGTGGAGTTCAGAAGAAGGTGTCAGATTCCCTAGAATTGGAGATAAAGTTGGTTGTTAGACACTGTGTTGGGGCTGGGAATTGTGAACCCAGGTCCTATGCAAGAGCAGCCAGGGCTCTCAAACACTGAGCCATCTCTCCATCACTATTTTATTTTACTTTTTAAATGATCAGTTAACAATAAGTGGCAAGATCCATGGATGATAGCACACAGGTTTAAGTACTCAAGAGGCAGAGGCAGGAAGATCACTATAAAATTGAGTCCAGCCTGATCTACCTATCAAGTTGCAGGCAGGCTGTGGCTATAGGGAGACCCTGCCTCAAAACAAAACAATACAAACAAAAACAAAAACAAATGACTACCACCACCATCAACAGCAAAATAATAAAAAAAAATCAGCTGTAAGAATATAAGCTTTTAATCCTAGCACTCGGGAGGCAGAGGCAGGTGGATCTTTGTGAGTTCAAGGCCAGCCTGGTCTACAGAGTGAGTTCCAGGACAGCTGGGGCTACAGGGAGACCCTGTCTCGAAAAGACAAAAAAAAAAAAAAAAAGAATGTAAGCTTTTGTATAGACATGACTGTGAGGAAATTGAAGCATGTCATTTACTTATCAAAGATGCTGAGACCATAGCTGAGTTTCTTCACTTGACAACTCAGTGTCTACATCTCACCACAGATCTTATGAATATAATGGCTTAGTGATGATTTTTACACTTAGTCTAAAGACAGACAAGGAAAAATAAAATATTAAAACAGAATGAGCAGCAATTCACGTAATTCTCAAAACAAAAAAGGCTATACCCAAAGCTCTTTATTATCTACCAGAAACCATGAAGCCCTACTGTTCAGAACAGGACATGTTTCAGGGATGGGGTTTAGATTAATGGAACAGGAATTGACGTGCAACTTTTCTATCTGAATTTAGGCATTCATAATGCTAGACAATGTTCACATTGATATGAGAGATGGTCAATCAATGGTACAGACCAACACCAAACTCTAAAAAGCATGACGAACTGCCCAGCAAAATATTTCTATTGGTGGGATATATTGGTGGGATAACAGTGGAGGCACTGTTATCTGGGGTATGTTCAACACCTAACCAATTGGACTTGGAACCCTCACAATGGCAGTGAATCCATGAGAGCCACTGTGGTGGTTTGAATGAGTGTCCCCCATAGGCTTTAAGTATTGAGACATTTTGTCTCCAGTTGGTGGCACTGTTCTTGGAGGTCTTAGAAGGTGTGGCCGTGCTAGAGGAAGTATGTCACTGGGGGCAGGCTTAGTGAATTTAACAAGCCTTGTGGTCTCCAGTTGCTCTCTCTGCTTCCTGTGCTCATTGGAAGATGTGGCCCTCAGCTTGCTGCTCCAGCTCCAGCCGCCATGCCTCCCACCACAATGGACTCTAATTCCCTGGAACCGTCAATCATAAGCTCAAATAAACTCTTCTTTTTATAAGTTCCTTTGGCCATGGTGTTTTATCACAGCAACAGAAAAGTGACTAATATAGCCACTATAAACTCAGCCAAATGCACAGGGTTGGAAAGGACATAGAGACTAGAAAAAAAAAAAAAAAGCCTATCAAGGTCATATCTCTAAACAAATGAAATTTCTTACCATACACTAACTATGAAATATTGTATTTACAGATAAGCATATCATATGCCACTCATCAAAAAGTTACCCTATGCAAAAGATGGAGGCCACTGCAGAATCCAACAACTGGTCAGGCACAGAACATACACATCTGAAAAATCCACCTTCCTAGGAAACACATCTACAATTAAACCTCTACACACAGAATGAGGAGCCAAGAGAAAATGAGTGCAGCCCTGGATTCTCACCAGGAAAACTTGAGTGTGATGCCAACAGAAGGCCATGACTAGTTAACCGACAAAAAATGGGGCCTGCCCACAGCTCAGGGATCATTGAGGAGGGAGAAGAAGACTGTGAGAACCAAAGACTGCATGAACAGTAGAGAGGCAACGACTTACAATCAACTGTAAGCTTTCACATGTAAACTTGTGGTAATGTGTGTATCAGACAGGGGACCCATGCCAACAAGGACAAGGTCTTAAATTGGAGAATAACAAATGGGTAGGGGACTGAACTCCAAATAAAATCTATGAGACTGAGTACTGTTGGGTGAGGAACAGTATGACTTGCCTAGGATTCCTAGATGTGGTGACTGAACTCTAGCAGATCTATTTGCACAGAAGGACATCTGGGTTTGGGAGTTTGACTGAATAGGGCTTAGTTTGGATGTTGGGATGCATGTGTTCTGATGGAGCATTGGGACATGGAGGGGAAGGGGTTTGTTTGGGTACCATAGTACAGATGCTCAAAAAAAAAGAAAAAAAAAAACAAAAAAACAGAATGAACATAATTGCAACTTACACATGCAGGTAGAGTTTTCTGACTGTTCCATTAAAAATCATTATGATAAGAGTCATGGAAAGAGACTCCCATGGCTTGATTGATACCACTTATATACTCTAAGCTTTTAGTTTTTTTCCAATGTGTATGTCCTGATTCAAATATATTTCTCCTAAGGCCATTATACTTATATAAATATAAATATAAAGCTATAAATAAAAATACAATGTAAAACATATTGTCTGAAATTTAAAAGAAATATTTTCAAGTATTCCAATATCTGGCATGTCTCTATAGTATAAGCTTCTTATGTTTACTGGAATACTTTGTGCATTATGGTTCATTCTAACTGAAAATTTCCCTTTTGTAGGGAGAAGAAAGGGTTAAATGAACAAATAAAAATGAAATTTACAAAGTTCAGGAATCCCAGAAAGTTATAAAGTCTGCAAAGTTTAAAAGCAAGTGGTATGAAAGGGGTCTGGGGAATAATGTAAAAAGAAATGGTTTGGGGTGTGGGGGCAGGACAGATCACAGATTATTGTAAGGATAGTTAACAGTATAGACTTTGAAATGTCAAATGGAAACATGCCAGTGCAGAAGTTTATATATATAATAGTTAAATAGTCTAAAACCCAAGTCAATTTGCAGATAATAGGAGACTGTGATTATTATTATTATTATTATTATTATTATTATTATTATTACTATTATTGTTATTTTGCTTCTAATCAGGACATCGCTATCTCATTCCTCCTCACACAGCTCAGGGACCATTACAGAAATGGGAGCAGAATACAGTTTGAAGAGCCAGAGTGAAGATCCAGATAGATGCAGTGATGTGACAGCAATCTTGCACACATGAACTCACAATGACAGTGACTACATGCATAAGACCTACACAAGTTCATGCCCAACAAAATTCTAGCTTTGATGGGTAAGGACCACAGGATGCCTCATATTTAGCTAAAGAAATCTTGGGAACTGATGTATTCTGGGAGTGGAGAATCAGTTTTCTTCAGGGATATAATATTGAGGGTCTAACCATGCTCAAATGTATGCTCCTACACATTGGGCACACTAAATGAGAGAGAGAGAGAGAGAGAGAGAGAGAGAGAGAGAGAGAGAGAGAGAGAGGAGTTGAAGCTGGAAGAAAATACAGGTGTAGATAAAGGGAGAATTTAGAGAAGAGGGAATGGATAATAGAGATTGGATTTGATCGAAACACATTATATGCATGTATGATTATTAAAATATTATAGTCTGCCAGGTGTGGTGGCACATGCCTTTAATCCTAGCACTTGGGAGGCAGAGGCAGGCAGATCTTTGTGAGTTCAAGGCCAGCCTGGTCTACAGAGTGAGTTCCAGGACAGCTGGGGCTACAGGGAGACCCTGTCTCGAAAAGCCAAAAATAAATAAATAAATAGATAAATAAATAAATAAAATATTATAGTGTGTGCCCAGCACATGGCATGAGAGGACATACACCCGCAGCCTGCAAAACACCAGTGTGCAGCCTAGGGGTGCTTTGCGCACCCCTCCTCCCATGTGGAGGCTTGGAAAACAAGGTACTTGTGCCGGCCAAAGTATCGGCAAACCCCCCCATCCCCAACCTGGTGAAGCTGTGGTGCAGATGATTGAGCAGGCAAAGTATTAGTGACTATATTCTGTTCAGCCAACGTTGAGGCACTAGAATCCAAAGAAACAAATAAACAAATAAATAAACGAATCCATATGCCAAAGACACAAAGAAAAAGCAACATGGGAAAAGATCATAATAAATCCACACCAAACACTACCAGTCCTGTTGAAGATCCCAACAATGAGATCTCCCTGGAAGGAAACCAAGACATGGACCTTAGAAGAACTGCAGACATATTCAAAGAAATCAAAAAATATAAAGATCAAATCAGAGAACTAAAGGGAGAAAATGAAAAACTCAAGAAGGTCCTACAGGGAGAAAGTGAGAAACTTTGGAAAGAACTCAAGGAAGATTATGAAAAATGTTGGAAAGAGCTAAAGGGAGAAAATGACAAACTCCAGAAGGAAGAGGATATGCTGAAAAGATCCCAAGGCCAAAATGAAAACAGAAACTGACCAATGAACCAAGGAGCTACAAGATAAGAATGACAGGCTCAACAAGGAAGTGGAAGTACTAAAGAAATCACAGGATAAAATGAAAAAGGAAATTAAACATTCATCCAATCAACAGGAAAGGATGGGAAAAAAACCTCAGAAAGAGAATGGAAGAAACATCAAAAAGAATATCAGACCTTCAGGAAAACATGGAGCAACTAGAATGCTCAAGAAAAGATTATGAAAAATTAAAAAGAAAAGCACACAAGAGTGGAATAACCAGGAAATGTGAGACACTATGAAAAGACCCAAACTCTGCATCAGAGGGACAGAAGAAGGAGAAGAATCCCAAGACAACACTATTGACCATATCTTCAACAGGATAATAGAAGAAAATTTCCCCAAACTTCAAAAAGGCAATCTCATACAAATATAAGAAGTACATAGAACACCAAATAGACAGGACCAGAAAACAAATTCCTCATGCCATATAATTCTTAAAACACTAGATGTTCTGGGTCAAAGAGATGGCCTAGGGGTTAAGAGTGCCGACTGCTCTTGCAGAAGACCCGAGTTTGATCCCCAGCATCGACATAGTGGCTGAGATCCATATTTAGCTCCAGTTCCAAGGGAATCGGACACCCTCTTCTGACCTCCACAACATTGCACGACACAAGTGCACAAACCTACATGCAGAGAGTACAATCATACACATATAAAAAAAAAAAAAAAACACTGGATGTTCAAAACAAAGACAAAATACTGAAAGCCACAAGAGAAAAACAGCAAGTTACATGTAAAGGTAAACCCATCAGAATTATAGCTGACATCTCAGTGCAAACCATGAAAGCCAGAAGAATGTGGACCAAAGTATTCCCAGGGCTAAATGACTTTAGATGCCAACCCAGACTACTATACCCAGAATAAATGTCAATTATAGTTGAAGGTGAAAGAAAAATCTTTCATGACATGAACAAGATGAAAGAATATATGTCTATAAAACCAACACTTCAGAAAATACTGGAAGCAATCCAAAGAACAAAGGAAAGGAGGAACTCCCCCTAAACAATTAAAGAGAGAAATCAACAAAATCATAACAGAGTAAATACAAACCTTATCCAAGAATGCAAACAAAAAAAAAATAAGGTGAAATGAAGCAACACACATCTGTCAATAATAACCTTAAATACTAATGGTTTAAGCTTACCAATCAAAAGACATAGACTGGGAGAATGGATTAGGAAACAGAATCCTTCTATATGCTCTCTACAAGAAACCCATCTCAGCCTCAAGGACAGATACCACCTTAGAGTGAAAGGATGGAAAAAAATATTCCAAGAAAATGGTACCAAGAAATAAGCCAGAGTGGCTATTCTAATATCAGATAAAATAGATCTCAAAGTAAAACTAATCAGAAGAGACAAAGAGGGCCATTACATCCTTGTCAAAGGAACAATTAACCATGAAGACTTCACAATCCTAAATGTTTATACACCAAACTCTGGTGCACCTAACTTTATAAACAATACTCTGCAGGTCCTCAGATACAGATTAATCCTAGCACACTAACAGTGGGGGATTTCAACACCCCACTGAGCCCTTTGGATAGATCAACAAGACAAAAAATAAAGAGAGAGACATCAGAACTGAGCAATACAACACACCAAATGGACCTCACAGAGATCTACAGAATATTCCACCCAAACACCAGAGAATATACTTTCTACTGAGCACCTCATAGAACATTTTTCAAAATTGACCACATACTGGGGCACAAAAGAAATCTCAACAAATACAAAAAGTTTGAAATTATTCCATGCATTTTATCAGACCATAGTGCACTAAAGCTCAATATGAATGAGAATAAGCCTTACTAGCTATAAGAACATATGGAGAAAAAAACAACACAATCCTGAATGATTAATGGATCAGAGAAGAAATAAAGAGTGAAACAAAATTATTCATGGAACTGAACAATAAAGAAAATACAATACAATAAAACTTGTGGGATACTTTAAAAACAGGCTTTAGAGGGAAATTTGTAACCTTAAGTGTCCACATAAAAAAAAAAAAACATAAATGGAACAAATAAATTATCTAACACTACAGCTAAAAACTCTTGAGAGACAACAACAAATGAACCCTAAACCCAACATACAGGAAGAAATCACAAAAATCTGAGCAGAAATCAATGAAATAGAAACCAAGAAAACAATACATAGAAACAACAAATCCAAAAGCTGGTTCTTTGAAAAGATAAACAAAATAGATAGACCGCTAGCCCCATTAAACAAACAAACATACAAACAAAAACAAAACAGAAAGAGCAACTCCAAATCAATAGTATTCATGATGAAATGGGAAATCTCACAACAGACAAAGAAAAGATCCAGACAATCATTCAAGAATACTTTAAAAACCAATACTCTACTAAATTTGAAAACCTAAGAGAAATGGATGAATAGTAGAAATCCTGGTAACCAACAAAGCTTAACCAAGAAGAGATTGACAGTTTAAACAGACCCATAATATTTGAGGGAACTGAAGATGTAATAAAAAACCTCCTAACTAAACAAAGCTTGGGCCCAAGTGGTTTCACAGCAGAATTCTATAAACCATTTAAGGTCCTACAACTATTACTACTCAAACTGTTCATAAGGATAAAAACAGAGGGAATTCTCCCAAATTACTTCCATGAAGCCAGCATCACTCTAATACCAAAACCAGGCAAAGATACAACTAGAAAAGAAACCTATAGACCAATCCCATTAATGAATATAGATGCAAGAGATCTCCACAAATACTTTCAATTCACATACAGACCCACATCAAAAAATTCATCCATCATGATCAAGTTGGAGTCATACCAGAGATGCAGGGATGGTTCAACATACATAAATCAATAAATATCATAAATGGAGTGAAAGACAAAAACCACATGATCATCTCTATTGATGCTGAAAAAACCTTTGACAAGATCAAGCATCCCTTCATGTTTAAAGTCTTGGAGGGAATTGGACTGAAGGAAACATTCCTCACCAAACTGAAAGCCAAATAAATCAAACCTACTGCCAACATAATCTTAAATGGAGAAAAATTGGAACCATTTCCCCTAAAGGCAGGAACCTAGAAAGGCTGCCCCCTATTGCCACTCCTCTTCAACATAGTCCTTTACATGCTTGCTAGAGAAACAAGAGAAGAGAAGGAAATTAAAGGAGTGCTACTTGGAAAAGAGGAAGTTAAGCTATCACTTTTTGCAGATGATATGATAGCTTACCTAAGGGATGCTAAAAACTCCACCAGAAAACTCCTAGGAACGATTAAGAGTTTCAGTAAAGTAGCAGGATTGAAAATTAACCTAGAGTAATCAGTAGCCTTTATTTACACCAAGAATAAACAAGTAGAGAAGGAATATAAGAAGACCTTCCCACTCACAGTAGCCTCAAAATTAATAAAATACTTGAGAACAAATCTAACCAAAGATACCAAAGATCCCTACAACAAAAAATTTAAACCCCTGAAGGAGATTGAAAATGACATCAAAAGATGGAAAGACCTCCCATTGTCATGGATTGGAAAAAGTAATATGATAAAAATCTCCATTTTGTCCAAATTGATACACAGATTCAATTCAATCCCAGTCAAAATCCCCATGTGCTTTTTCACAAACTTGGAAAAAATATCCTTAAATCCATATGGAAAAACAAAAGACCCTGAATAGCTAAAGCAACCATGAGTGAGAAATGCAATACGGGGGGATTTCCCTACCAGGCTTCAAGCTATATTACAGGAACATAGCCATAAAGACAGCCTGGCACTGGCACAAAAACAGACCAATTGAGCAATGGAACAAAATTGAAGATCCAAGCTTGAGCACATACAATTTCAGCCACCTCATATTTGACAAAGGGGCAAAAAAAAAAAAAAATCAATGTATGAAGGATAGCATCTTCAGCAAATAGTGCTGGCAAAACTGGATCACCATTTATTAAAAAACAAAGTTAAACCCCTACCTCTCACCCTGTACAAAATTCAAGTACAAGTGGCTCAAAAATCTCAACGTAAAACCTGAAACCCTGAAGGTGATAGAAGAAAAAGTTGGCAACAACCTACAAGGCATAAAAGTAGGAAAAGACTTTCTAAATCAGACAGCAGCTGCACAGGAAATAAGGTCAACAGTTGACAAATGGGACCTCATCAAACTCAAAAAGCTTCTGTACAGTAAAAGAAAAAAATCGAGGAAGTGAAAATAAAGCCCACGGAGTGGGAGGAAATCTTCACCCAGTGATACATCTGACAGAGTATTAATGTCCAGAATACGCAGACTACTCAAAAAACAAAGAAGAAAGAAAACAAATGACCTACTCAAAAGATGGATTGAGAGCTGAACAGAGACTTTGCAAGTGAGGAAGTAAAATGGCTGAAAAACATCTTTAAATGTATTCAACATCATTAATAATTAAGGAAATGCAAATTAAAACCACTATAAGATATCATCTCACTTAGATAAGACTGGCTAAGATCAAGAAAACAAAAGAGCCCAAATGCTGGAGAGGTTGTGGGGAAAGGGAAAAACTCATCCTCTGCTGGTGGGAATGTAAACTTGTACAACCATTATGGAAAGCAGTGTGGAGAAGCCTTAAAAGATGCAAAATGAGCCTACCACCTGACCCAGTCATACCACTCTTGGGTATGTACCCACAAGACTCATCCTACCGCAAATATTCAAGCAGATCTTTGTTTATTGCATCTCTCTTCACAATAGCAAAGAACTGGAACCAACCCAAACTCCTCTCAACAGATGAGTCAATGACAAAAATATGGTACATCTACACATGGACTACTATTCAGTGGCAAAGAAAGTTGACATCCTGAACTTTGCAGGTAAATGGATGGAAATGGAAGCCATTATGGTAAGTGAAGTAACACAGTCCCAGAAAAACAAACAGCAAGTTGTTTACTTCATATGTGGATGCTAACACTAAATCTCCAGTTGAAAGGCAAGCTGGATAACATTATTGTTATATTTCTATTTATCTGATAACTATATTGTTATAATGCAAATCTCTTAAAGGGCTCTAGAATCCACCCACCACTTATTTTCAGACTCTGTAGTTACTATATATGGGTGGAAAGTATGTATTCATATTTTAGAGTAATATAAAACTAATGGAGGAGAATGTGAATTCCTAAACATAAAAAAAAAGACTTAGAGTAAAATTCAGGATAGTTATGGCTGAATGAATTATCTGGGGCGGGGTGGGAGGAAGGAAAAAGGGAAATATGCCTAAATTGAACTGAAAAATGATGTCTGAAATACACAAAATATCAAAATTAAAATATAAAATTTTAAAATGCAGGAAAGGATCAATAGATCTGTATACTATTGGGAAATGTATAATGAAAACCAATGATAATTACAATGTTTTAACACTGTAATCTCTAAGCACAATTTTGGAATTTATTTAGTATAGTAAAACTGAGACCTGGGAATATTTTATTTTTTGCTTTATTGTCATGTGAAGGGCATTTTACATGTTACTCTGCATAGCTCAGACTCTTCCTGAAATACTGCATGTTACTCAATATAAAAGATCATCATCGGGCTGGAGAGATGGCCTAGCGGTTAAGAGCGCCTACCGCTCTTGCAGAGGACCCGGGTTCGATCCCCAGCACCCATATGGTGGCCGAGAACCGTCCAAAACTCCAATTCCAGGAGAACTCCAGTTCCAGGGGAATCTGACACCCTCTTCTGACCTCCGCGGCATTGCACGACACGGGTGCACAAACTTGCGTGCAGACAGCACATTCATTCACATACAGAAATAATAAAAAATTAATAAAGGTTTAAAATTTAAAAAAAAATCATCATCAATGTCAGTTGCTGATATTAAACACAGCAACATGCTCCATTGGAGAGAATCATCTTCTATTTAATTAGAGTGGGAGGTTCCCTTTAGCTGTCAGCCAGCTGTCCACTTGTGTATTGGAGAGTAAACTAGAGGAAGCTTGACAATGGTCAAAATATTCAAGTAGCTTCAAGAATTTAAAGCCAGGATTTTTCAAGTTTCAGATAAATTTCAAGACTTTTATGTAAACAAAATAAAAATGTTGAACAAATCCACTGACGTTCTCATTTTGGCCTTGTGAAAAAAATATGAAGTTTAATATTTTATTACCTTCATTGTCTTTGTCAGATTGATAGAAGTAATTACCCTTATGATACCCTTCATTCACTAATCTCCAATGTTATATCCAAACTCAGAAATCGCTGGCGTTTTTCCCCTCTAATTCACCTGATTAACTATTTCACCCTGTACTTGCTGTAGGAATGATAAAACACACTGGAGAAAGGAAAGAATTACATTGTCCTAAAGGGTTTCTATAGAATTTACAAGTTATCATAGAGAAATTACACTTGCTCAAAAATTTTAAGAAGCATGACTTTGGGTCTATTTTGTAAAACGAAATGTATTCAATACTACTTTATCAAAACATAAACATCGTGAAAAAAGAAATTTGAATTCTTTTAATGAAGTGGATGAAATTAATGATGAAGCTATATTGTAAGTCAAGATTCACTTTAAACTTCAGAAAGGAATTTGGACTTGAGTTCTGTCATTGGAGAGTTTTTAAAAAGTTATATGTATATTTCATAACAGATATTTAAAATAATTATTATATAATTTATCAGGCAGAAGAAAATAACAAAGATATGTTATTCATTTTCATTTAACTCCTGAAAAAGAAATATATCTATGATATATCATAATCAATTGGTATATAGTTATCATTATTAATTTAATTTTATGATATATTTATATATTCTCCTTGCATAGCTTCTACAAGGTATGAATGTTTCATTCTTAGTGGAAGATTCTGCTTGCCACATGAGTTATTATCATAAAAGAGTAATTAAAAAATTTAATTTAGAGCTGTATAATAGCTGTATTGATAAAGTAAGATGAGGAAGAGCTGAGGTCATCTCAGACACAGTGATTAAGTTTGTTGTTTACATTTCTGACTACTTTGCCAAAGCAAGATCCTCTGTGAAAAACTGAAGAATGGATGATAGAACTAAGCAAGTATTTTACTGGAAAGTATCCTAGCTACTATCTCTCTCTCTCTCTCTCTCTCTCTCTCTCTCTCTCTCTCTCTCTCTCATCTATCTATCATCTATCTATCTATCTACCTACCTATCATCTTTTGGGCTGGAGAGATGGTCTAGTGGTTAAGAGCGCCGACCGCTCTTACAGAGGACCTGGGTTCGATCCTCAGCACCCACATGGTGGCTGAGAACCGTCTGAAACTCCAATTCCAGGAGAACTCCAGTTCCAGGCGAATCTGACACCCTCTTCTGACCTCCACCGCATTGCATGACACAGGTGCACAAACCTGCATGCAGACAGTACATTCATACACATACAGAAATAAAAAAAAAAAAAGAAAAAAAAAGGAAAACAAACAGTATCTAGGAACTACCAGAGGAAACAAAATTACTCAATTTTTACCATAGGGCAGTAATTATATTTTTTATAATTTTGTTGTTAAAGCTCACCTGTAATTGTGTTATTGATTAAATTCTGTATGTTCTACAATTAAAAGCATCCAATGGAATATTTTAATATGCTTATGAGATTGTTGACTCATCACCATAAATATAGAGCCTGAGAAGAAATTCCATCCTCAGTGATATCCATTTGCCCCTGTACATTTTGGACAATATGAGCAGCAATTTCTGTGTATGTGTTTTCTTATTCATGATGTGACTATTAACATATGTGGTATTTAATGATTACTTTATTTACTGTATTACATTGTTTTAAGTTTTGTACATATTTTGGTAGCTTTCATTATTTCACTTATTTTTTTTAATTAATTTTATTTATTTATTTTTATGTGTATGAATGTACTGTCTGCATGTAGGTTTGTGCACCCGTGTCGTACAATGCCGCGGAGGTCAGAAGAGGGTATCAGATTCCCCTGGAACTGGAGTTACAGACGGTTTTCAGCCACCATGTGGGTGCTGGGGATCGAACCTGGGTCCTCTGCAAGAGCGATCGGCGCTCTTATCCGCTAGGCTATCTCTTCAGCTCTATTTCACTTATTTTTATTGTTAAACAATATTCCATTGCTTTCTATATCCCAATGTATCTGTTCATAGGCATTTGAATTATTATCACTATTTACTTAATGTAAACAATGACAGGGTTATTAAGCTTTGTATGTTAACATGGCCTTAAGTTTTCTTTTCTCTTCCGTGTACACATAGGAGCTCTGTCATGCACTGATACAATGTTTCAATTTTCAAAGTGGCCACTCTTTTTGCCTAAATGGCTGCAACATTCTTCTCTCCCAGCTGTAATGCATAAATGCCAGAGATTTTTCATTGCTCAACTGAGCTTGCTATTATCTCTATTTAATTATGGAGATCTAAGTAAGTAGTTAGGAATATTTTCATGAGATTTTTGTATCTTTGGTTATCTTCTACCTATTTAAAACATTCAGAATTTAATTCTAACAGTTACAGTGAAGTGCATCAGTCTGAATTATACTTTCAATATTCATTTATGTTGGCATATTATTGACACAACAATACAAGCACTTGAAGCTCTGCAGTAAGTCTCATTATGTCTACTCTGAGGCAGTGATTTCCTCAAAGGTGACCATTGTGTTTATCTGTTTTGATTGTTTATTCAAGACTCTTTTGCTTCCTTTTGTATGTTACATCAATAAAATCACACAACTATGCTATTTTATGTCTAACTCAGTCCTGTCTGATATTTGACCTACTTCTCCTCTTTTCCTGTTACAAATAATGCCATAATCAATAACTTTATACTTAACACACAAACTAATAAATCTTTAGGGGAAATTTGTAATAGGTGTTTTCTACATCATAATTACTTCTGTAGATTTGCATGAAAACTCCAGGTTTATTTTATTTTATTTTATTTTATTTTATTTTATTTTATTTTATTTTATTTTATTATTATTTTTTTGGTCTTTTGAGACAGGGTCTCCCTGTAGCTCCAGCTGTCCTGGAACTCCCTCTGTAGACCAGGTTGGCCTTGAACTCACAAAGATCCACCTGCCTCTGCCTCCCAAGTGCTAGGATTAAAGGCTTGCAGGTTATTTTCCTAAGGAGCATGGCATATTAGAATCTCAGCTAGAAAATATTTAACTTTGGGTTTTGTTCAGTTCTACATGTTTCCCTTATAACTTAATGCTGCCACCCAGAATGGGAGAATTCAGAATAGTAAGGAATTCAGGAGTTTCTGAATGAGCAGCTCAGCTCAGGCAGGGAAATGAGCTAAAACCAGAGCTCTTTTTACAGCACGGTCACTGGAAAACCAGATGGATACAGAGGCTAAGCCCTAAATTCCTTTTTTTTTCCCAGAGAAAGCCATCCAGGGATGGTATTCATTTGGTTCATGTTATTGCTAGTCTGTCTTCCTTGATTTTACCAGAATTGATATATGTTTTTAATGGTTTAATGCCTTCCTCCAAGGTTAATTCACCTAGGTCTTTATCTTTTTATCCTTTGTGTGAAGCACAGCCATGAGTTTTCTCCATATATAAGCCTGTAACAAAGGCATAAGATGAGTTTTGCCATAAAAGCATGTATGATATTTGCCCAAGATGAGATTTGAATAAAGAATCTTGCTTAAAAACTTACACGGGTTTGTGATGTGTGCTTAAAAAGATATTTATGGTAAAAGACAAATCTCCAGGGTCCTGCCCTAGCTGGTCCCTGCCACCACACTCACTGAGACTCCCTGCGGGGGGGGGGTGGTCCCCCACAATTTAAAACTATATTTATCTAATTTTATTAAAGTTGTGACCTGCTTTAGATTGTTACCTGAGTTTCTTATTCTGTGAACTAGTTATTCTTTTCTTTTGCCCTTTATATTTAGTTCTTAGTCTTTTTACCTAAATTAATAATAGGCACATAGATACATTGATATACATACATTTGTATACCAGAAGATGAATTTTTACCTGAACTAAAAAGTACAAATGACAATAGTTTTTTTTTTTCCATTTTTTTGTCTTATCTTGGTCATCTCTTTTGTTTGGTTATTTTATTTCTTACATATTTATTTCATATAATAATAATTACCAGTTTTAGATTTTGTATTTTTTAGCTTTGGAGTCATAAGCAGAAATAATTTCCATCTCAAACTTTCAAAGAATTAACACATTTTATTTTCATTTATTTATTTAAAATGTTTAAATAATAGCAAAACTATAAACTATATCACTTTAATAATAATTTCTAAGCACACACTTCAATACTGAACAGTATTTCTCAGCATTATACAACAGTTTTCTATTTTATTATATTTTGAAAAAGATAGCACTCCATTTTCCCCTTTATAAATCATGGAAGCCATACTATTCTCACTCTAAGAATTGGGTATTCTAAGTAATTCAAGTAAATGGAATCATGTAAGTAAAAAAAAAAAAGCAAAAGAATCATTAGTTTTCTGAGTGATTGATTCTACTAACAATATTATCTTAATGATTCCTTTTAGCTTATTCTGTATATTCTTTAATATGCCCATGCCATTTTCAACTCTTAGATACTTTGAGTAGAGCTGCTATGAACTTAGGTGTTGAATCATCTCTTCAAGAACCTACTTCATAAGAATATATAGTGATTAAAAGTAAATGTAGATATATCTATAGATTCCATTTATATACATTTATTTTAAATAGCTAGTTATAGAAAAATTAGAATTGAGGAATTACTTGGTAATTCATTTTCCAATTTTTTACACATGGTTTCTCATAGAGGTTGCTTTAAGACTCTAAAATACATCCCAATCTACACAGGACATCAAATTTCTCCCATCTTCTTGCCATCATTTTCTTTTATTGTCAAAGGCAATTTTATTGAAACTATTAAGTATAAAAAAGCACAAAACCCCAATAAAAGGCAAATGAGGCTTAGGCCACCCTAGGAGCATGCTTTATTTCCATGTGGGACTGCCAGCATGAGCCGCCTGCAGACACGTAGTGGGACTGGACAGCAAGCAGGGGGCAGAGGCAGGGGGGACGGGGACAGAGAGAGAGAGGGACACAGAAAGAGAGGCAGAGAGAGAGAGAGAGAGAGAGAGAGAGAGAGAGAGAGAGCTAAGTAGAGGCGCATGCATTGTAATCATTCACAGACAGATCTTAATATGCTGTTTTACAATGTCATACACATACACACATTTATCCACACATTCCTTTAAGAGATTTTTATCCTAGCGGTTGTATTGAACCGTCATATGCATTGGAAAAAACACCTTTAGAAGTATTATTTAAAACATGCAGCTCTGATTAATTGCACTGCCAAGGCTGAGATGATGTCTTGCACCTTTGGTTCTAAAACTATGATCTTATTGAAATACTTTAACAAGTGACGGAAAACAGAATTATATAAAATAATTAAAGAACTGACAATTTCAAAGGTACTTAGGCTGTTTCTTTGGAGGGAAGGGATTGCAGGGGAAGCAATGTGCCACTGTCCAAGTATGAGAGTATGAATGAATCCAGGGATTTTTTAAAATGGTCTCTGGTCAGAAGGACAATGACATAGCACAAGAAAGAAAAAAAAAAAAAAAAAAAAAAAAAAAAAAAAAAAAAAAAAAAAAAAAAAAAAAAAGGAAAAAAAAAAAAAATACAAAAAAAAAAAAAAATAACAAAAAAAAAAAAACAGGTCTTCAGACGTCTGGAAACAAGAAAACAAACTGGAAAAGAAAATTTTTAGTTGCAATGCCTGTGGAAGAAATAATTTGGACAGATAAGAAATAAAACCTTCAGATAAACAGTATAGAAAGCTAGGAACCCGGGTTCAAATCAGGCCTTTGAAAAAAAAATTTAAGAGGCATGCCAAAAGTAAACTTAATTTGTTTGTGCACAACATAGAATAAAAAAAAAAAAAAAGTTTGAAGTGGCCACTTTGTTTTGACAAAAAACACAGAACATGGACACATGACAGTTACAAAGACACATTGAAGAACAGTTATAACACACAGATAGGTTTGGACAGTCACATGACCTAACTGTATCCATTAACTCTGGACAGTGGGAAAAAAATCCCCTTTTATCTAAAGTTGTCCTTTGTTGTCCAGGGCTGTAGACAATTATCACATTTACAAAGAATCACTTAGAGTTTAAGACATTTGCTTAGGTGGAAATAGACTGTATGCCCTACTGTGCTTTGCAGCACAGGCTGTTCTTTTACACCTGCGAAGGATGGGGGACTGGGTAGGCAGGAAAATCTGGTGGTTTGTGGATATTACGTGCTAATTTAATGAGAATAAGTTTAGTTAGTGGAAAATCAAAAGATCCCAGCCAAGTGAAAGGTTATTGCCTGAGGGAAAAGCTGGATACAGTTGGGGCAGGGCGTGGTCAACACACCTTCTTAATCTCAAACACAGGGCCTTATATTCTGAAGCTGACAAAAAATGGATTTCTGAAATAAAATGGGGTTTATAAAGAAAAAAACAATGAAATGGTAAATGCCAAAATCTGAAATAATCCTTTAAAGTTAGGCAAAAGTTTGGTAAACAAAATATTAAAAAACAAAAACAAAACAGTTTGTTAAAAAGCCAAATGGTGTAAAAACCTCAAACAAAAGTCTGTACGAATTAACTATCCATACAAAATTAAAAAATGAAAATCATACTTTGAAATATATGAAAAACCAATAAAATCTAAACTTGGTTACTCTGTATAAAAGTGTATTAATGCGCTGGGCGTGGTGGCGCACGCCTTTAGTCCTAGCACTTGGGAGGCAGAGGCAGGCGGATCTTTGTAAGTTCAAGGCCAGCCTGGTCTACAGAGTGAGTTCCAGGACAGCTTGGGCTACAGGGAGACCCTGTCTCGAAAAAGACAAAAAAAAAAAAAAGAAAAAAAAAGGTTATTGAATGCAATTCCAATTGACTTTGTATAATCCAATATAGAACCCAAAAACCAAAACTGTGAAAAGATCAGAATATGCCATTAAATAAATTGCAAGAGAATTAGAATATAGAAATATAGCATTAGTTATTACAAGGTCTTATGTCAATTTAGGCTTTTTGCCATGCAGGAGTAATAGAGGGTGGGGGGCATGTGCAGACAAAGTCTCAAGATGGCAGCTGTGGAGTGGGCATGGATTAGCACGGTTGCCATAGAAACAGTCTGCAGCATGTCTGTTTGACTGTGGGGCTCAGAAAAAATCCACTTGGCGGTGCAGGTGTCGGAAGTGGGGAAGAACCCCATGGCGGGGCAGCTGTATGGCCGACTGGGGAGAGGAGAGAGCTGTAGGAAGGAAGTAAAGTTTTTTAGCCTCAGAAGAAAGGGGAACGGTGTGGAGGAAGCGAGTCATCTAATGGGAGGCAGCATGGAGGATGTAAATCCTCTAGTGGGAGGCTGGTCACAGACTCCAGGTCTGGAGTGTCTCTGAGAAGGAATGGAACGGGAGGCTAAAATGAAGGAAGAATCAGAGGGAAGACAGGCAGAGAAGGAGAGAGAAGGAGATGGAGGGAAGCAGGAGAGGGCAGGCAGAAGTGGAGAAAGAGGGAGAGAGAGAGGGAGGAGAGGGAGAGAAGGAAGGAGGGGAGCAGGAGAGCAGAGTGGCACCTCATCCTGAAGCTGGTTGTCTGGAGAAATACGTGGCTGGCAGGTCCATCCCAGGGGTTCCATAAAAAAAAGGTTAGGTGGTCCTTTTTGGGGTGTGAACTGGTGAGCGCTCTGCCAGATCAAAATCATCAAGCCCCGACCTAGTTAGTCCATGGCACCAATAATATTGAGTATAAAAATCACGAAACCCCAATAAAAGGAACATGAGGCTTAGGTCACTCTAGGAGCATGCTTTACTTCCATGTGGGACTGCCAGTGTGAGCCGCCTGCAGACACGTGGGGGGATCAGTCATCATGGCAGGGGGCAGGGGGTGGGGGTGCAGGGACAAAAAGAGAGAGAGGGACACACACACAGAGAGAGAGAGAGAGAGAGAGAGAGAGAGAGAGAGAGTTATGGTGGCTGGGGTCCACCTTTTATACCCATGGGGCAGGGCCTCAGGGAAGTGGGAAGGGTTCAGAGGATTGGCAACTTCTGGAGAAAGTGGTCACCTGTGTGCCCCTTAGGATTCTGGGAAGCCTGGACCTAACAGAAACGTGCATTTCATTCAAAATTTCAAATAAAATCTAGACCTGAGCTCCTCTTCCTCACCCCCACCCCACCGGAGTTCATGCATTCTGCCAAACATGTTTTTCATCTTTTTCTCAGTCTCTTTCAAAATTCTCAATTCAGAAGTTTACTATTCCAAGCTGAAGTTCACCATTTCCGCCAGTTCTTTGATCCAGTTTTTTTCTTGTTTTTGTTATTGCTTTCGTCGTTGCTATTCCTTCCAGTATTCATCACTCCAAAATATGCGTATATTCATGCCACATATATCATAGGTTTTAACATCTTCAGCTTATGACTTTTTTCTTTATTAAGCTGAAAGATGTCATATTTGAAGGCTCCTCCTTGGCAAGCCCAAATCACCATCAGTTCTGCCCTTTTGCTGCACACTGGGGTTTTCCCTTCCCATGGTCACCAAATGAGGTCCAGTAAGCACTAGATCCTGTCCTTATCTTCCTGTACTGGTCTCCATGATACAGCCTTGGTAATCCAACAATAGCAGTCTATACTATAAAGAGGCTGAAACCCCAGTAGTAGCTCAGTCCACAAACGGGATGCCTCAGAAGTTCCCTTCTGGAACTGAAGGTTTGGAGGATTCTTGGAGAAACATGTGTCTTCAGTCTTTATTGGAAGGTTGAAAAGCTGTGTCTCATGTCTTTGAAGGACGGCAAAAGCAGTGGCAACCACAGGGTAGCCAACTGTGCTCCTTTTTTTTTATTTTACTTTTTGTCTTTTTACTAATTTCTCAAGATTCATCATTTTCAACTGATATATACATATGTGTGTGTGTATAAAATATCTCAACAGAAGAATTGATCACTTGGTGTGATTTTGATTTATAATACCTTATTATATAATGCTCGATATATGTAGCTATGCCTCAAGCCTATACTTCTTTAACAGAATACTCTTATTCTGAGGAAAACTTGGTAATTTGGGTATTCTGGTGGTCATTGCATTGCTTAGATATGTTGATGTCATAACTTTGTTGAGTCTCGAGAGATCAAATGATCAGTTCTCTAAGGATTTTAGTAAGAATAAATACACCATAGATTGTATAATATAAACCCTTGAAATTTTTAGAGCTTTTCATATTCTTAAAGTTTTTAAGAGATATAGGAGGTTGAAACATCTACACTATGGGAATAAAACACATTAATTCTTCCTCAAAAGAAAGAAGACATCATTTGAGCATCTCTTCAGATTTGGGGAAATTATACATATGACTCAGTAATAATGTAAAAATAATTCACTGAGTAGCTTATACAGATCTCTGTCTGTAATGCATCCCAGAACATAAAAAGAGGTTTTGCAAGAGATTTTTGAGTTTCATATAACTTGATCCAGCATCTTGGGAAGGAGGAGGGAAAGATGCCTTGGTGTTGCATATATTTGCATTCCAAAATTATACTAAGTGTATTTGTGAAATGTAAATATGATTAAATATAATTGGGAGAGTATATACAGACCACATATTTTCTGCAATAAATTTTTCACTATTGCAGTGATTTCTTTTCTTTTTATTGCAGTGATTTCTTGTACTTACTACATGTGTTTGCATTACCACAGGTTTCTGCAAATATGTTTCCTCTCCCAAGTGTGTTTCTTGCATCTGGCACTTGTTTTGTTGTTGTTGTTGTTTAAACTATATTTAATTTAATTAGAAAATCTAAATAAAATGGAAAGCCTACTAGATTCAGCTGAACCACCAAATTTAAATAGAGAAGAAATCAATATTTTAAACAGACCCTCAACAATAAGTACTGTCGTCACAAAAGCATAACTCTCATCTCAAAAGGGTTAAGAGTTAATTTATTCTGGAGCCAAATATTAGTGACCTTGGCCCAGGAACACAGACTTATGTTTCCCCAAATGCCATGTTACAGTGTAGTAACAGTTACATTACAGTGTTATAGTGACAGAGCAAAGAAAAGTTATAAAGACCTTCTAAATACACTGCTGGGTATATTAAGTAGGCAGGTCATGACAAAGTTGGGGAGGGGGTTGATGGGGAAGTTCCTACTGTAGGTCTCAGATGCTATCTGAGGGCATTCTTAGCTTTATGAAAAGGTATTTATCTGTTAGTTATATGATCTTAGCTCAGATACAGAGATAGGAAATAAGGGGCTGCTCAGGGGACAGGAACAGGGTCCAAGATGAAGTGTAAATTGGCTCTGAATCTGCAACATTCCAACCCTCCATAGTCCTTGAGGTGTTACTCAGTAGATCAGCCTTGCAGAAAGCTCAGTCCAAGGTGCAGGATTTTTCCTGGGAAGTTTCTTTCACAGTATATATAAAGCCTCCTCACTCAAAAAAGCCCTGGTCCACAGGATTTACAACAGAATTATACCAGATCTTCAAACAAAGATTACAATCAATACTGAATAATTCATTTGACAATATGGGAAGAGAGAGAACTTCAAAAATCCTGAAACTAAGCCATTATTTTGCTAATATTAAAACCAAGAAAAGGCATATTGCTTTGGTTTTTCAAAATGTTTCTTTTTTTGTAATGTGACCCAGAGAGATGGACTTTTTGTTGGATTTTTGTCTGATGTGAAATTCAGACCTGCATTTGTTGAATAGAAGTTTGGTCTGATTTTGTTGTTGTAGCATGGTTGACTCCTGATTAGATATAAATAGTTTGTCATTGCTTCAGATTCTAAATTGATTTTTGATAGGAGGAACAGGAATGGTTCTAGACTAGTCTGGTATGCAAGGACTGTTAGTGTGGAGATGCAAGATGATTAGACAGAGCCCTGCTGACTAATCAGGCTGGTACTGAGGGTGAACAATAAGATCCTGGCTAGTCCTTAGAGTCTAGAGATGGCAGCTGAGTGATCAGGGATGCTTGCTAGCTAAATAGTCAAGCTGGTCTTAATTTCTTAATAATAATAACCTATTATGCAAACATACCCCATCTTTTGTCATCCATTCATCAGTTGATTGAAATCTACTGTGTTTCTGTTTCCTGGATATTTTTAATGGAAGAGCAGTGAATATGGAAAGAAAATATTTCTTTACTAGGTTATAAATTATTTTGTGACCAAGAGCAGTCTTGGTCATAAAATAATTTACTATGAGAACTGAGTCTCATAGTATATCTTGTTTTCATTTTCTGAGGAACCTTCTCACTGATTTACATAGTGGCTGTACTAGTTTGCATTCCTAAGAGCAGTGAGTTCCTCTTTCTCCACATTCATGCCAGCATTTGTACATTTGATCCTAGCCATTTTGTCTAGGGTAAGATTAAATCTCAAAGTAGTTTTAATTTACATTTTGCTGATTGCTAAAAGATTGAAAATTTAAGTGTTTCACAGTGATTTGCAATTCATGTTTTGAGAAATCTGTTTAGTTCTATGCCACATTTAAAAAAAATGGGTAGGTGGCTTACATGTTTCTTTTTTCTTTTTATTTTTTTGTAATTTTCTTTTTTATTTAATTTATTTTGGCTGACATATACAAATATAAAGTTGTACATATTTATAGGGTCACATAATGTTTCACACATATATACATTGTTTAAAACTTAAAACAGCTAAACATGTTTAAATTCTTTGTGGTCTAAAATTCCACAGTTTTGAACAAAATTATACAGTTCTTTCTTTGAGGCTTTTGAAATGCATGCAATATCACATCTATATTGATCCTACTGTAAAATAATACACCAATGCATCATGCTGTATTTAACCAACTTGGTATTCATTGATCAGTTTCATCCACACATCCCTTTTTTTTTTTTTTTTTTTGTGGTGCAAGGGGAACTTTTATTCACTCTTGAGAGTTTAAACTAGTCAAGCTGCTATGAAAATGAATGTGGAAGCTTCTCAAAAAACTAAAACTAGATCTTCCTATGAGTCAGCTACACCACTCCTGCACACACATAAATGACTCTGTACCCTATATTAGAGTTACTTTCTTGTTTTTTTCAAAGCCAATTTTTACTGAAGCTTTGGAAATTTCATACATTTCCCCAAATCTAGACCCGTTCCCCCTTCCTTGCCCCCCCAACCCCACCAGATCTCATGCATTCTACTAAACATTTTTTCACCTTTTTCTGTCTCTTTTAAAATTTTCGATGCAGACAGTTACTGTTTCATCGTTTCAGTCAGTT
Organism: Rhizomys pruinosus; assembly: GCA_009823505.1. Taxonomy (NCBI): domain Eukaryota; kingdom Metazoa; phylum Chordata; class Mammalia; order Rodentia; family Spalacidae; genus Rhizomys; species Rhizomys pruinosus. Next base: position 2,643,681 of record VZQC01001693.1, read on the forward strand.
CCTTGACCCAGTCTTTTGTTGTTTTTATTGTTGTTGTTGTTCCTTCCAATTTGCATCACTCCAAAATATGCATATATGCATGCCACAAATATATCAAGATTATGATGTCATAGGTTTTAGCATCTTCAGCTTATGATTTCTTTTTATCATTATTATTGGGTTTTTTCTTTATTAGGCTGAAAGGTGTCATGTAGAGATACTTTTACAGCCATGTTTATCACTATTCTGTTCACAAAAGCAAGGAAATGGAATCAGCCTAGGTGTCCATCAGCAGATGAATAGACAACTGAACTACGATACATATATACAACAGAACTATATTCATCCATAAGGGAAAATGAAATTTGCAGGAAAATGGATGGAACTCAAAAGGATATGAAGGAAGGTAACCCAGACTCAGAGAAACAAATCCCATGTGTTCACCCTCATATGGGGATTCTAACCTCTAACTGTTAAGTAGATGGATCCAGGTAGGAGGAAATATTTGTAAAATCCAGGAAATTAGGAAGGAGTCCCTTGTTGGTGGTAGTTGTGTGTGTGTGGGGTGTGGTAATGGCAGTGGGGGAGGCAATGGAACAAAGTGGAAGAAAGAATACTGTTGAAGCAAGTCTGAGAGATGAAGGGGGAAAAGAGGGAGAATCAAATAAAATGAAACGTGTGAAAATCCTATACAGAGATTTGTCATTCTGCTATTCTTTAAGATCTCTAGATATTGGGGGCTGGAGAGATGGCCTAGAGGTTAAGAACACCCAGTGCTCTTGCAGAGGACCTGGGTTCGATCCCCAGCACACACATGGTGGCTGAGAACCGTCCTTAACTCCAGTTCCAGGGGAATCCAACGCCCTCTTCTGACCTCCCCAGCATTGCATGACACGGGTACACAAACTTACATGCAGACAGTACATTCATACACATAAAGAAATAAATAAATAAAATTAAAAAATAAGAGTACTTGCCATGCAGACAAAAGGACCCAAGTTTGAATCCTCAACCACCATATGCCTGTGGCCCCAGTGTTGTAGATTCTAAGAATTCATGAAACAGAGCTGGAGAAATGGCTCTTTAAAAAAAAAATCTCTAGATAGGCTGACTAGGCTCTAGTGGATGAACTTGTACCAAAGTTCTGGGTAAAATGCCTGACCAGATGGGACTTAATGGCATGAATGGCAGAATACATGAGGCCTGGGAGGGCACGGATGGGGGAGGGGGGTCTTAATTTGATTAAGAACTGTTGTATAAAATGTACAAAAGCTCAATTAATTTTTTTTTAATTTTTATTGGACATGACTGAACACTAATTTGTTGGCCATACTGAGTGAAATGACACTGTTAGTGTTCTTGGTACCTACTTTCTAGTTTGTTATAAATTTCCTAATCTTTGAATAAAAATACATTTTTTAAAAAAATCAGGTTTTAACCCACACAACATCACAATATTCAGCCACATAAATAAGCACAAAACAAGATACAAAATCCTTAGGCACTGGAGTGATCTTTAAATAGAAAAACAAGAAAACTTTTCCACCTAAGTAAAAAGTCAGCAGAAGAATGGTTTTTGATTTTACTATTAGTGAAACTTCTTAGTAACTTCAAGCACCAGAAGTTTCCTTCCCCAAATCATCATTGTCATATCACACATCCCTTTTTTTATATTATGTTCAGGGATTCAGATTTTTCTTTTAATTTACATTACTCTAAAGTATGAATATGTGCCTTCCACCCAGGTACATTAATTACCATACCTGAAAGTAGGCAGTAAGTTAATTCTAGGGCTTATAATGATATTCACATTATAACATCACAGTTGCTTTCAGATAGAAAGAATTATGACAATATCATTGCTCAGTATTTCTTTCCATTGGGGAATTTGGTACTAGCATCCACAAATGAGGGAAACCATTCTCTGTTTGGTTTTATTGGGGACTGTTACTTCACTTAGCATAATGGTCTCGAGTTCCATCAATTTACCTGCAATTCTTGTGATGTCATCTTTTTTAGCTCTTTGAAATATCTAAATATTAATCCCTTGTGTGCTGGATAGTTTTGGTGTCAACTTGACACACCTGGGCTGAGGGAGCCTCAATTGGGGAATTGGCTCCATTGGATTGGCCTGTGGCCACATCTGTGGAGTATTGTCTTGAAGGTCGAGCAGTGTGGGAGGGCCCAGCTCACAATGAGTAGTGCCACCCTGAGCAGGTTGTTGTGTACTGTATAAGAAGGCGGGTTGGACATGAGCCAGGGGAGCAAGCCAGGGAACAGCATCTCCCCATGGCCTGTGCTTCAGCTCCTGCCTCCAGGTTCCTGTCCTGAGTTTCTGCCTTGGGCTCCCTGAGTGATGAACTGTGACCCAGGAGATGTAAGCTGAATAAACCCTTTCCTCCCCAAGTTGGTGTCGGTCAGAGTGTTTTGTCACAGCAATGGAAGACAAACTAGAACACCTTGTCAAAAATACCTTATAATTTTTTCCCAGTTCTGCAGGCTGACTTCAGTAAGGTGATGTTATCTTTCGTTGTTCAGAAGCTTCTTAATATTTCACATGACCCTTTTGTTAATTTTTGTCTTAATTGTGACATTACTTTGATCCCATTCAGGAAGTCATTTCTTGTGCCTAGAAGATACAGTGCATTCTGTAATTTGTTCATTATCTGATTTAGAATAGTGTTTTATCTTGAGGTTCTTGATCCATTTGTGGTGTGTTTTATGCAGGGTGAGAGATAGTGATCTAGTTTCACCTTTCTCCATATAGCTCTCTACTTTGTGGAGAACCATTTGCTAAAGATGCTATCTTTTATCCAGGTTAGATTTTGTGTGTGTGTGTGTGTGTGTGTGTGTGTGTGTGTGTGTTCTTGATCAAACACAGGTGGCCATATGTTCATGGACTTATATCTTGGTCCTATTTATATGCCACTTCTATGTTGCTTTTTTCCCTATAATGCTATAGTATAACTTAAAATAGGGTGGGGTTGCGATACCTTCAGTATATGCTTTAGTGATCAGGATTGTTTTGGCTATGCTGGTTTTTGTTGTTGCTGTGTGTTTGTTTATTTCCAAAGGAAATGTAAGATTAGGATTTCAATGTCTGTAAAGAATTGCAATGGAATTCTGAGGACAATTGTGTTAAATATATAGATTGTTATTGTTAAGGTGGTCATTTTCATAATATTATTTCTATCTATGAGCATAGTTGTTTTTAATTTTGGAAAGTTCTTTAATTTCTTACTGCAAAGTTTTAATGATTTTATTAGGAAGAATTTCAATTCCATATATATATATATATATATATATATATATATTATCATAAATGAGAGTATTTCCCTAATTTCCATTCTTGGTATGTTTCTCATTTATGTATCAGAAGGCTACTTATTTTTTTCAATATTTTTTAAAATTTTGTTTATTTTTTTATATGTTTGAATGTATTGTCTGCATGTAGGATTGTGCAACCAGGTTGTGCAATGCCACAGAGGTCAGAAGTGGGTGTCAGATTCCTCTGGAACTGGAGTTAAAGATGGTTCTCAGCCACCATGTGGGTGCTGGGGATCGAACCTGGGTCCTCTGCAACAGCAGTTGTCACTCTTAACCACTAGGCCATTCTCCAGCCCCAGGCTACTGATTTTTGTATCCTGCTAATATGCTAGATGAGTTTATCATCACCAGGAGTTTACTGGAGTAGTCTTAGTGTCTTTTATATACAGAATCTTATCACTTGCAAATAAACATGTTATTTCCTCCATTCTAATTAGTATTCATTTTCATATTGCTTTAGTATTTCAAACTATATTGAACAAGAAGTTAGAGAGTAGACATCCTTTTCTTGTTTCTGGTTTAGCAGAAAATCATTGTGTACTTTGGTTCTCATTTAGCATTTCATTGTCTGTGGGACAATCTCTTGAATAAACTAGTCACAAAAATAATCAATAGAATGTTTACAAACTGAATTCAAGAATAGATAAAAAATAATCCTCTATTATCAAGCAGACTTAATTCCAGAAATACAATGATAATTTAGACTACATAGTACAGAAATGTAGTCAACAAACCACATAAAGAGACTCAAAGATAGTAATCATATTATCATTTCACTTTCTGCAGAAAAAGCCTATTACAACATCCAATCTCACTTCATAGTAAATATCATGAAGAATCTAGAGATGTAGGAGACATATCTCTACATTATAACGACAAAATACCACAAGCTCACAGCTAACATTGTAACAAATGAACAAAACCTCAAAGCCTTCTCACAAAATCAGAAATAAAATTAGGAGGTTAACGTTTTTCTAATTAGTATTCATTTTCATATTGCTAAATGATGAACTCCTGTTCACCATTTTAGCTACAGCATTATTACAAGTGAAGGAGATAAAGAGGATATAAATTAGGTTTCGGAATTATATTACTGGACTTTGGTTTTGCTTTAATTTGATTGTAACTGTGCCCAGGTTCTTCTCTCTTGAAGTAAGTGAATAAACTTTGATGTTACTTCATAAGCATTCATAATTAAAAGAATATGAATTTTAAAAGATATTTTGGACTTCTAAATTGTTGGTATTTTAAAGACTATGGGATTATTACTGTTGTACTATATTTTTTATATTAACAAACAATTTTGTGATAAGAAATGTGATGATTTGAGTGACATGCCAGTAAGTTGAGGTGGAACTGTTTGACCCTTGGCGGAGTGCAATACCCATCCCCAGTAATCTAGGCTTGGGCTCCAGACAGGCTCATAAACTTGGTGACATGCCAGAAGGTCAAGGCAGAATTGCCTTAACCCTTGTGAGCCTAATGGCATTTGGGCCAAAGTAGAAACACAATCCCCCCAATCAACCTGGTGGAGCTGTGGTGCAGAGGACCTAGCAGGTGCTGCATTAGTGATTATAGTCTAGGCAGCCAACATTGAGGTGCCAGAATCCAAAGAAACAAATCCACATGCAAATACAAAAAGAAAGACAACATGGGAAAAACTCATCATAAATCCACACCAAAACCCAAGACACTGACCTTAGAAACAACTGTAAACGTATTCAAAGAAATTAGAGAACTATGGGGAGAGAACGAAAAACCCAAGAAGGACCTAGAAGTAGATAACAACAAATGTTGGAAAGAAATAAAGGGAGAAAATGATTGTGGTGGTTTGAATGAGTGTCCCCCATAGGCTGTAAGTATTCAGATATTTGTCTCCAGTTAGTGGCACTCTTTTTGGAGGTCTTAGAAGGTGTGGCCATGCTAGAGGAAGTATGTCACTGGGGACAGGCTTAGTGAGTTTAACAAGCCTCATGGTCTACAGTTGCTCTCTCTGTTTCCTGTGCTCTTTTCAAGATGTTACCCTCGGTTTCCTGCTCCAGATCCAGCCGCCATGCCTCCCACCACAATGGACTCTAATTCCCTGGAATCGTCAATCATAAGCTCAAATAAACTCTTCCTTTTATAAGTTCCTTTGGTCTTGGTGTTTTATCACAGCAACAGAAAACTGACTAATACAATGACAAACTCCAGAAGGAAGTGGAAAGGTTGAAAATATCCCAGGCCAAAATGAAAAAAAAGAAAATGACCAATGAATCAAGGAGCTACAAAATGAAAATAACAGACTCCAAAGGGAAGTGGAAAATCTAAAGAAATCACAGGATGGAATGAAAAAAGGAAATTGAACCTTCATCCAATCACCAGGAAAGGATGGGAAAAAGCCTAAGAAGGAGAATGGAAGAAACAGAAAAAAGAACATCAGACCTGCGGGAAAATATGGAGCAACTAGAAAGCTCAATGGAAAACACACACACACACACACACACACACACACACACACACACACAAGAGTGGAATAACCAGGAAATGTGGGGCACTATGAAAAGACAAAACCTCCACATCACAGGGAAAGAGGAAGGAGAAGAATCTCAAGAAAATACTATTGACCAGATCTTCAACAGGATAATAGAAGAAAATTTCCCCTAACTGAAAAAAGACAATTCCATACAAATACAAGAAGCACATAGAGCACCAAATAGACAGGACCAGAAAAGAAACTCCCCACACCATATAATTTTTAAAACACTAGATGCTCAAAACAAAGACAAAATATTGAAAGCCACAAGAGAAACAAGAGAAACACAACAAGTTACATATAAGGGGAAACCCATCAGAATCACAGCTGACTTCTCAGTCCAAACTATGAAAGCTAGAAGAACATGGACCAAAATATTCCCTTTGCTAAATGACTTTATATGCCAACCCAGACTACTCTACCCAGCAAAAATGTCAGTTATAGATGAAGGAGAAAGAAAAATCTTTCACAACATGAACAAGATGAAAGAATGCATATCTAAGAAACCAAAACTTCAGAAAATCCTCAAAGCAATCCAAAGAACAGAGGAAAGGAGCAACTATACCTAAGCAATTAAAGAGATAAATCAAAAGTATAACAGAGAAAATACAAACCTAGACCATGAATGCAAACAAAAATAAAGTGAAAGGAAGCAACACACATCTCTCAAGAATAACCTTAAATACTAATGGTCTAAACTCCCCAATAAAAAGACAGACTGGGAGAATGGATTAGGAAACAGAATCCTTCTACAAGAATTTCATCTCTCCCTCAAGGACAGACACCACCTCAGAGTGAAATGATGGAAAAAAAATTCAAGTGAATGGTACCAAGAAACAAGCCACAGTGGCTATTCTATCAGGCAAAATAGATCTTGAAGTAAAACTAATCAGAAGAGGCACAGAGGGCCATTTACATCCTTGTTAAACGAAAAATTAACTAAGAAGTCTTTACAATCCTAATTGTCTATGAACCAAACTCTGATGCACCTAACTTTATAGGCACTACTCTTCAGGACTTCAAGACAGAGATTAATCTTAACACACTGATAGTGGGAGATTTCAACATCCCACTGAGCCCCTTGGATAGATCAACTAAACAAAAAGTAAACAGAGAGACATCAGAATGGAAAAATACAAGGCACCCAATGGACCTCACAAACATCTACAAAATATTCCACCCAAACACCAGAGATTATACTTTCTACTCAGTACCTCATGAAACATACTCCAAAATCGACCACATACTGGGGCACAAAAGAAATCCCAACAAATATAAAAGGATTGAAATTATTCCATGCATTCTATCAGACCATAGTGCAATAAAGCTCAATATGAACTATAAGAACACATGGAGACTAAACAACACAATCCTGAATAATGAATGGGTCAGGGAAGATATAAAGAGTGAAATAAATTGTTCATGGAACTGAACGAAAAAGAGGATACAACACAACAAAGCTTGTTGGATATTTTAAAAACAGCCTTGAGAGGGAAATTTATAGTGCTAAGTGCCCACATCAAAAACCAGAAAGGGAACAAATAAACAATCTAACACTGCAAATAAAATCACTTGAGAGACAACAACAATGAACCCTAAACCCAACAGAAAGGAAGAAATCCAAAAAAATTGAGTAAAAATCAATGAAATAGAAACAAAGAAAACAATACATAGAATCATAGAAAAGAAACTCCCCACTCCAAATCATAGTTAAAATGTTAGATATACAAAACAAAGACAAAATTCTGAGGGCTAAAAAGAAAAACAAGTCACATACAAAGAGAAATCCATCAGAATTACAGCTGACTTCTCAGCACAAACCATGAAAGCAAGAAGAACATGGAGCAAAGCATTCCCAGTGTTAAAGGACTATGGATGCCAACCCAGAATACTCTACCCAGCAAAAATGTAGACTATAGTTGAAGGAGAGAGAACAATCTTCCATGACATAAACAAGATGATGGAGTACATGTCTGGGAAACCAACTCTTCATAAAATACTTGAAGCAATTCAAAGGGCAGAAGAGAGGAGCAGCAATCCTCAAACACCTAGGAAAAGAAACTAATAAAAACATAACCATCAGAGCAAAATCAGAGGCTAAAGTACAAATGGATAATAAAGTGAAAGGAAGCAACATCCATCTTTCAATTATAACCTTAAATATTAATGGGCTAAACTCCCCAATCAAAAGGCGTAGACTGGGAGAATGGATTAGGAAACAAAACCCATCTATATGCTGTCTACAAGAAACCCATCTCAATTTCAAGGATAGGCACCAACTTAAGGTGAAGGGATGGAAGAACATATTCCAAGCAAATGGTACCAAAAAGAAAG
>VZQC01001693.1:2653693-2664554 GCA_009823505.1 Rhizomys pruinosus
TGATGCAGAGAAAGCCTTTGACAAAATCCAGCATCCCTTCATGTTTAAAGTCCTAGAGGGAATTGGATTGGAGGGATCATTCCTTAATGTAATCAAAGCCATATACAGGAAACCCACAGCCAATATCATCCTAAATGGGGAAATGACAGAAGCATTCCCCTTAAGGGTAGGAACTCGGCAAGGCTGCCCCCTGTCACCACTCCTTTTCAATATAGTGCTTGAAACCCTTGCTAGGGCAATAAGGCAAGAAAAGGAAATTAAAGGAGTTCTAATCAGAAAAGAGGAAGTCAAGCTATCCCTTTTTGCTGATGATATGATTGTCTACTTAAGGGATGCTAATAACTCCACCAGGAAACTCGTAGAAACGATTAAGAGCTTTGCTAAAGTGGCAGGATACAAAATAAATCTAGAAAAATCTGTAGCCTTTCTCTACACCAACAGTAGGCAAGTGAAGAAGGAATACAAGGAGACCTCCCACTCACAATAGCCTCAAAAACAATAAAATACCTAGGAACAAACCTAACCAAAGACACCAAGGATCTCTACAATAAAAATTTTAAACCTCTGAAGAAGGAAATTGAAGAAGACATCAGAAGATGGACAAACCTCCCATGCTCATGGATTGGGAAAATAAACAGTAAAAATGCATCAAAAAATTTAAAAGACACTGAGAAAAATAGAAAAACATGTTTGGCAGAATGCATGAGCTCTGATGTGGGGGAAGGGGGAATGGATCTAGATTTGATTGGGAAATTTTGTATGAAATGCACAAATGTTAAATAAAATTGGCTTTGGAAAAAAAGTCTTTTCTTATGCCTGTCTTGCAGATTGCTGCCAGTGTTTTCTTCTACCGTTTTCAGTATTTCCGGTTTTATATTGAAGTCTTTGATCCACTTGGAGTTGATTTTTGTATAGGGCAAAAGGTAGGGGTTTAGTTTTATTCTTCTACATGTAGTAATCCAGTTTTGCCAGCGCCATTCAATGAAGATACTGTCTTTCCTCTATTGAGTCTTCTTGGCCCCTTTGTCAAATATGAGGTGGCTGAAATTGCATGTGCTCATGTTTGGATCTTTAGTTTTGTTTCATTGATCTACAGATGTGTTTTTGTGCCAGGATATTTTTATGACTATAGCCCTATAAGACAGTTTGAAGTCTAGTATGCTAATGTAAACTAATTTCCACTGAAACTCTAAGCTACATACATATACTCAGAGAGGAACACTGAAGCACAAACATAGTGATGAAGCAGCTGTGACAGTCTCACAACTTAATAATAATAGATGGAACTGTGATAAACTGAATCTAAAGTGCATTCATAACCTCTGTACTGTCTGCAAGATTAGAATCAGTAAGTTCAAATAGCCAACACACCAAATAAATTAAATTTGCACAAAATAATTAAAATTGTAGTTATGAATTCCTTAATTGTCAAAATGTAATATGAACTCAAATTTCTCCAGATTAAAGTCATTACTAATGAAATATGGTGTAGTTGGATTTGGAATTAGAGTGTTGATTATTGAACAAACATATTACAAAGAATTAAGGGGTTAACAAGGTGAATAAAGAGAAATGGAACATTGATAAAGGTGAGGCACTGGCTTATCAATAACACTTGTGTTTTCAGTTAAAACTTGACTTCACTACCATGGATATACCCAAGACATTTCAGGAAGGCTACTGACTGAATCCAGTGACCCAGTCTCAGGTTCTGGTATTTGGAGTTACTAGTGGCCCGAGATACTGTTGTTGATTCATCTTGGAATTGGATCTAAGGGCAGGTTCATTCAGTATGTGAATGAATTTAGAAGAAAGTATGAGAATATGTTTGGCAATTAGCTCATTCTAATATAGAAGACAATTAATAGGCAAGCTTTATAATTAGAATTGGAGGTCACATTTTTTTGTTCTTTTTGAGACAGGGTCTCAAAATACGTAGCCTCAGCAGCCCTGGAACTCACCATGTAGACCAGGCTGGCCTTGAATTCACAGAGATCCAGCTGCCTCTGGCTCCCAAGTACTGGGATAGCCAGTCGTGAGTGGTCAATTTTTTCTTTTATTGGTCTTTTTGAGACAGGGTTTTCCTATAGTCCCAGCTGGCCTGGAGCTCACTATGTAGACCAGGCTGGCCTTGAACTCACAGAGATCCACCTGCCTCTGCCTCCCAAGTGCTAGGATTAAAGGGGTGCACCACCATTTCTGGCTATCAGTTTTTTTTAAAATATATTTTTAAATTTTCATTTTTTTATGTGTATGAGTGTACTGACTACCTGTAGGTTTATGAACCCATGTCGTGCAATGCCGCAGAGGTCAGAAGAGGGTCTTGGATTCCCCTGGAACTGGAGTTGTCCTGGAATTGGAGTTACAGACAGTTCTTGGCTGCCATGTGGGTGCTGGGGATCGAACGCGGGTCCTGTGCAAGAGCAGTCGGTGTTCTTAACTGCTAGGCTATCTCTCCTGCCCCCTGGCTATCAATTTTTAATATAATAAATTGTTCGCTCTTTTCTCAGCAGCTTGATGATGATGAACTCATTTTTAGAATGAAAGCTAAAAATAAAAAAAAAATCATGAAAATCTTGGTAATACACCAAGAACAGCACTTTATGGTCCTTATTGAACAAACATGATGCAAAGAATGAAGGGGTTGACAAGGTGGATAGAGAGAAATGGAATGTTGGTACAGGCAGGGCACTGGCTTATTAATAACGCTGGCGTTTTTAGTTAAAACTTGATCCAGGAGCTGGAGAGATGGCTCAGAGGTTAAGAGCACCAACTGCTCTTGCAGAGGACCAGGGTTCGATTCCCAGCACCACATGGCAGCTAAGAACCATCTTAACTCCAGTTCCAGGGGAATCTTACACCCTCTTATGACCTCTGCAGCATTGCATGACACGGGTGCACAAACCTACATGCAGACAGTACACTCATACACATAAAATAAAATAAAAATAAAAATAACTTGACTCCACTACCATGGATATACTCAAGACATTTCATGAAGGCTCCTGACTGAATCCAGTGTCCCTGTCTCAGGCTCTGGTATTTGGAGCTACTAGTGGCCTGAGATAGTGCTTTTTGTCCTTCAGTTAAGGAATTCTTGGCTAGGAATGCACACCATGGACAGCAGGCATGGGCCTTGTGTTGAGATTCACAATTAATGGCACACTCCATACTCCATACTCCAAAAGGAATACTGAAGGGAAAAAATCAGAAGTGTGGGAGACCATAAGACAACAGAGAAGAGTTTGCTTTTCACTCATTTGTGAAGAATCCCTAATAGGACTAAAAATGAGGATGGAAAAGGAGAAATTTTAGAGTAGAAGCTCTATGGAAGTGAGGGGCTGCACCTGAGGAACTGATGCTGTTTCTGCTAGTGTGATGTCATTACTTACATTATCATGGGACACTGATAGCAAGGGAAGGCCTAGGTTACCAATGTGGCTTTTTTCAGTAAGAATAGGTCATAAAGCTCTTTGTTGTGGGACAGCAGTCCTGGATTCAGGCATATTTTGTGCACGTGTAAGCACAATCAGCCTAGCACAGTAGGCAATGCTATAATATGGGGTACAACCTGTCACTCGATGCTAGCACTGGGTTGCTACCATGAGGGGACTTATTTGTATGATGCATGATGGTATGGAGGTCTGGAATTGGTCGCTGGGAAGTGGGGCCATATGATGTAGAGGCTGCCCACCCCAGACCTATATAAGCTGCTTATTGCATACAATAAACGGATTTGCACCTTTTGATGTGGTCCTTGGGATGTTACTGGAGTAATCTTATGCTTTACCCTCTTCAGCCTGTTTGATTGCAGGACTGACACCCCCCACATTGGTATATGAAGTAGAAGGGATGTGTAGAAGAGCTTAAAAATAGAGTTTGATTATAGGAGGCTTGTATGCATTATTGGGAACTGAAGCCTTGTAAGTAGGGGCTGGGGAGATTATGGAGGTTTTGGTAGAGAAGAGGTATCCTCCTGCTGACTTTCCTGGACAGCAGTGTGGAGGAGAGATTGGATGGGGGCATTCTACATCAGGAGCTTGTTTACCCCAGGTGAGGTTTGATGTGGACTTACGGGAGGCAGTGGCAGAAGGAACATACAGGGGAAAACAAATTTAAGAGCTTCACATAGAATCTTCAGAGTTGGTAACTCTGAAGATGCAGATGCAGAGAGTAGAGGAGAGTCTGTGGGGTCTCAGGCTTCATCTTCTGCCATGTCTCCTTATTTACCTTGGGCTGTAACCAGGCCAAACCACTATGGTTCCCAAGCACCTCCATGGGCTTTCAGACCTTCAGGAACTGCTTCATTCACCCATAAGCCCAGCCATCCTTCAAGACACTGCTCAAAGGTATCTCTTTTTTAAATTCTTCACTATAAGCCTGCACACATTCACTACTAATTATATGTTATTTTAATTATTGTATAGCAAGGTCTTCAGCTGTTTGCACTGTGGGAATCAGGCACACTTGATAGTCCTGTGGGCCAAGCAGATCTTCCAGAAATGAGTTTGTACAGGGAGGGATCTAAGGGCCATTATGGAAGAAATCTCAGCACGAAGCAAGAAACGACAAAAATATTAGGCATGTCCTATAATGAAGCCTTAGTTGGTACAAACCAGGGCAATTTCAGGACCACGTTATGTTTATGCACCATTTTCTAAGCTCTTCTTTTTTTCCATTTTGATTTTATGTTACTCTAAAATATGCATGCATACCCTCCACCCATATACCAAGATTACAAAGTCTGAAAATAAGTGGTAGGTTAATTCCAGAGCCTGTTGAGGGATTCACATTATAAGAGCACAGTTGCTTTCAGGTAAAGAGGAATATAACATTGACATTGCTCAGTTTGCCTTACAACTAGGTACTTGGTGCTGGCATCCACAGATGAAGGATACCATTCATCGTTTGTTTTTCTGGGACTGTGTTACATCACTTAACATAATGTCTTCTAGTTCCATTCATTTACCTGCAAAGTTCATGATGTCATCTTTCTTTACAGCTGCATAGAACTGCATTGTGTACATGTACCACATTTTCTTTATCCACTCATCGGTTGAGAATTAGGTTGGTTTCAGCTCTTTGCTATTGTGAAGACAGCTGTAATAAACATGGCTGTGCATGTATCTCTGTGAGAAGATGAGTCTTGCAGGCATATACCCAGGAGTGATATGACTGGGACAGGTGATAGGTTCATTTTGAGTCTTTTAAGGGTTCTCCACACTGCTTTCCATAGTGGTTGTACAAGTTTACATTCCCACCAGCAGTGGATGTTTCCCTTTTCCCACAACCTTTCCAGAATTTAGTATCATTTGTTTTATTGATCCTAGCCAGTCTAATCAGAGTGAGATGATATTTTAAAGTGGTTTTCATTTGCATTTCTTTAATTATTGAACACTTTTTTTTTAATTTTTTATTTTATTTTATTTATTTCGGTATGTATATCAATGTACTGTCTGCATGCAGGTTTGTGCACCCGTGTTGTGCAATGCCGCGGAGGTCAGAAGAGGGTCTCGGATTCCCCTGGAACTGGAGTTCTCCTGGAACTGGAGTTTCAGACGGCTCTCGGCCGCCATGTGGGTGCTGGGGATCGAACCCGGGTCTCTGCAAGAGCGGTCGGCGCTCTTAACCACTAGGCCATCTCTCCAGCCCCAATTATTGAACACTTTTTAAGATGTTTGTCAGCCATCTCTATTTCCTCACTTGTGAAGTCTCTGTTCAGCACTTTACTCCATCTTTTGGGTGAGTCATTTGTGTTTTGAATAGTTTATATATTCTGGATGTTAATACTCTGCCAGATGTATCACTGGTGAAGGTTTCCTCCCACTCTGTGGATTTTCTCTTCACTACATTGATTGTTTCTTTCACTGTACAGAAGCTTTTGAATTTAATGATGTCCCATTTGTCAATTGTCTACCTTGTTTCCTGTGCAGTTGCTGTCTGATTTAGAAAGTCTTTTCCTACTCCAATATCTTGTAGGTTGCTACCAACTTTTCTTCTATCACCTTCAGAGTTTCAGGCTTCACATTGGTAAAATCCAGCATCCCTTCATGCTTAAAGTCCTAGAGGGAATTGGACTGGAGGGATCATTCCTCAACATAATCAAAGCCATATACCAGAAATCCACAGCCAACATCATTCTAAATGGAGAAAAGTTAGAAGCATTTCCCTTAAAGGTAGGAACTCAGTAAGGCTTCCCCCTGTCTCCACTCCTCTTCAATATAGTGCTTGAAACACTTGCTAGAGCAATCAAGCAAGAAAAGGAAATTAAAGGAGTACCAATTGTAAAAGAGGAAGTCAAGCTATCCTTTTTTGCAGATAATAAGATAGTTTACATAAGGGATACCGAAAACTCCTAGAAATGATTAAGAGTTTCAGTAAAGTGGCAGGATTCAAAGTTAACCTAGAAAAATCAGTAGCCTTTCTTTACACTAACAGCAAGCAACTGAAGACGGAATACGAGGATACCTTCCCACTCACAATAGCCCCCAAAACAATAAAATACCTAGGAACAAACCTAACCAAAGACACCAAAGATCTCTACAACAAAAATTTTAAGGCCCTGAAAAGTAGGTTGAAGAAGACATCAGAAGATGACCTTCCATGCTCATGAATTGGAAAAATTAATATAGTAAAAATGTCCATTATACCCAAATTAATATACAGGTTCAGTGCAATACCAATTAAAATCCCCAAGACTTTCTTCAGAAGCTTGGAAAAAAGAATCCTTAATTTCATTTGGAAAAACAAAAGTCCCTAAATAGCTAAAGCAACCCTGAGCAAAAAGAGCAATACAGGGAGGATCTCTATACCAGACTTCAAACTATACTACAGGGATATAGTCGTAAAAATAGCTTGGTACTGGCACAAAAACAGACCTATACATCAATGGAACAAAACTGAAGATCAAAACTTGAGTTCATACAATTTCATCCACCTCATATTTGACAAGGGAGCCAAGAAGACTCAATGGAGGAAAGACAGGATCTTTAGCAAATGCTGTTAGCAAAACTGGATCACCACTTGTAGAAGAATAAAATTATACCCCTACTTTTCATCCTGTACAAAAATAAACTCCAAATGGATCAAAAACCTCAATGTGAAGGCAATAGAAGAAAAAGTTGGCAGCAGCCTACAAGACATAGGCATAAGAAAAGACTTTATAAATCAGACAGCAGCTGCGTAGAAAATAAGGTCAACAATTGACAAGTGGGTCCCCATTAAACTCAAAAGCTTCTGTACACTGAAAGAAACAATTAGAGAAGTGAAGAGAAAACCCACAGAGTGGGAGGAAACCTTCACCAGTGACAGAGCATTAACATCCAGAATATATAAACTACTCAAAAAACAAAGAAGTAAGAAAACAAATGACTCACCCAAAAGATGGAGGAAAGAGCTCAACAGAGATTTCACAAAGAGGAAATAGAGATGGTTGAGAAACACTTTAAAAAGTGTTCAACATAGAAAAAGAAATAAAATCTCGTAGCCAGGAAAAAAGAAGTGTTCAACATCGCTAATAAGGAAATGCAAATGAAAACCACTTTAAGATATCATCTGACTCCAATAAGACTGGCTAGGATCAAGAAAATAAATGATACCAAGTGCTGGAGAGGTTGTGGAGAAAGGGGAACACTCATCTGTTGATGGGAATGTAAACTCATACAACCTATGGAAAGCAGTGTGGAGAACTCTTAAAAGACTCAAAATGAGCCTACCACCTGACCCAGTCATACCACTCCTGAGTATATACCCACAATACTCATCCTACTGCAGAGATACATGCATATCCATGTTTATTGGAGTTCTCTTCACAATACCAAAGAGGTGGAACCAACCTACGTGCCCCTCAACTGATGAGTGGATAGAGAAAATGTGGTACATCTACATGATGTAGTTCTATGAAGTGGTAAAGAAAGATGACACCATGAACTTTGCAGGTAAATGGATGGAACTAGAAGATATGTTAAGTGAAATAACACAATCCCAGAAAAACAAATGACAAATGGTATCCCACATCTGTGTATACTAGCTCCAAGTACCTAGTTGTAAAGCAAACTGAGCAGCATTAGTCATAATTCCTTGTGATCTGAAAACAACTGGGCTCTTATATTGTGAATCCCTAAACAGATTCTAGAAGTAACCTACCATTTATTTTCAGACTTTGGGATTTTGGTATATGGGTGGAGGGTATGTATGCATATTTTAGAGTAATATTAAATCAAAATGGAAAAATGCAAATCCTTAAATATGATATGGAAATAAGATACAGTTTGTTTTCAAATGACATTTTAGTATAGGTGTGATGTATATGCATACACTGAAGCAATACAAGTTGGAGGGAGAAACAACTATAAAAGAACCGGGTCAAAACAAAAACAAAACAAAATAAAACTAAACAAAACTTACTGAAATAGTGAAACAATAATCCTCTGGTTTGAAAAAACTCTGGAAAGACTCAGAAAAAGATGCAAGACATGTATGGCAGAATGCATGAACTTGAGTGAGGTGGGGGTCATGGAAAGGGAAATGACTCTAAACTGGATTGAGAATTGATGTATGATATATGAAAAAGTTCAATAAAAATAAAAATATATTAAGAAAAATGTAAATGTTGAGCTGGAATGTAGGTCAATGGTAAAGCCCATGATTCCTGAATGAAATCCCAGCACTAAAATGAATGAAAAAACAAAAAACAAAAACCTTTTTTTTTTTAAGACATTGTGTCTAACCACATTATTTATTTTATGGGAATGCTTCTTAGTATTTCTTACACAAGGCTGCTTGAGCTTTTGTCCATGTGTTTTCTAAAATATTAGTCAGTAATTAGAAGTATCATGCTGGTGTAACTTAGCCTTTCTGGATGCTTAACGACCATACTTAATGCCCATACAAATTTGGCTGAGGGACTTAAGGGATAACTTTTTCCTTGCCCTCAGAGGTCAACTAAGTCCCAGGGGACTATGCACAGGGGCAGCTCTTGAAATGTCCTGCAAATGGGACACATCAGTCTTCCTGTGCAGGGAGGTCTTGGAGATCCACTAATGGGAATTCAGTCAGTGTCCAGTCTATAAAGAGGAAAGTCTGCTCATGCTTTGAAAAGGGAAGCCTGGTATAGCAAGACCTGAATTTGTTCTCGAGTGGATCAAACTGGTAAATGAAAAGCAAAAGGGAGCCAGGGGCTCCCCCCAAAACAAAATCCCTAAGTGACCCCTGAGGACCAGATCCTCAACTGATCTTGAGAAAACATAAACCTTGGTTAATATAGGCTGTGTGGCCTTAAACATCCAAATGGAGTGGTTGTGGGGAAAGGGGAACACTCATCTACTGCTGGTGGAAATGTAAACTCATACAGCCACTATGGAAAGCAATGTGCAGAACCCTTGGAAGACTCAAAACTTGAGTCTTGCCACCTGACCCACTCATACCACTCCTGGGTATATACCCACAAGACTCATCTTACCTCGAGATACATGCACAGCCATGTTTATTGCAGCTCTCTTCACAGTAGCGAAGAGCTGGAACCAACCTAAGTACCCCTCAACCAATGAGTGGATAGAGAAAATGTGGTACATCTACACAATGGAGTTCTATGCAGCAGTAAGGAAAGATGACATCATGAACTTTGCAGCTAAATGGATGGAACTAGAAGATATCATGTTAGGTGAAGTAACAGTCCCAGAAAAACAAACAACGAATAGTATACCTCCTCTGTGGATGCTAGTATCAAATTCCTAGTTGTAAGGCAAACTGAGCAACGTTAATGTTATATTCCTCATGATATGAAAACAACTGTGCTCTTATATTGTGAATCCCTTAATGGTTCTAGAACTAAGCTACCATTTATTTCCAGAGTTAGGAATCTTTGGTATATATATATGGAGGGTATGTTTGCATATTTTAGAGTAAAATAAGATCAAAGGAATGCAGAAAAAAACAGTTTTTCATGACATTGTGTCTAACCACAGTATTTATTTTATGGGAGTGCTTCTTAGCATTTCTTTTTAAATTTATTTTTGTATGTGTATGAAGTACTGTCTGCATGCAGGTCTGTGCACCCGTGTTGTGCAATGCCTGAAGGTCAGAAGAGGGCATCAGATTCTCCTGGACCTGGAGCTAAAGACGGTTCTCAGCCACCATGTAGGTGCTGGGGATCGAACCCGGGTCCTCTGCAAGAGAAATTGGTGCTCTTAACTGCTAGGCCATCTCTCCAGCCCCCTTAGTATTTCTTATACAAGGCTGCTTGAGCTTTTGTCCAATATTTTCTAAAATATTATAGAATAGTTAAAAGTAGCAGGCCTTTTCTAAAATATTGTAGAGTAGTTAAAAGTATCAGGCTGGTGTAACTTAGTCTTTCTGGATGCTTAATGACCATACTTAATGTCCATACAAATTTGGCCTAGGAACTTAAGGGATAACTTTGTTCTTTGCCCTCAGAGGTCAACTAAGTCCCAGGAGAATATGCGTGGGGGCATCTCTTGAAATGTCCTGCAAATGGGAGTCACCAGTTTTTCTGTGCAGGAAGGTCTTGGAGATCCACTAATGGGACTTCAGTCAGTGTCCAGTGTATAATAAAGGAGTCTGCTCATGCTTCAAAAAGGGAAGCCTGGTGTAGCAAGACCTGACCTTGTCCTCAAGTGGATGGAACTGGTAAATGAAAAGCAAAAAGGAGTCAGGGGCTCCCCCCGCCCCCCCCCAAAAAACCTGAGTGACCCCTGAGGACCAGATCCTCAGCTGACCTTGAGAAAACATAAACTTGGTAAGCATACTCAGAAATAAATAATCAGTAAGGCCTGAGAAATTGTACTTCAGGTATAAAACTTGAGATCTTAGTAAAAAGACAAAAAGTAAAAAAAAAAAAAAA
>VZQC01001693.1:2671985-2767085 GCA_009823505.1 Rhizomys pruinosus
CATTTCTTCTAGGTTTTCAAACTTAGTAGAATATAAGTTTTTGAAGTAGTCCCGTATGATTGTCTGGATCTTTTCATTGTCTGTTGTGATATTTCCCCTTTCATCACAGATTCTATTGATTTGGAGTTGTTCCCTCTTTCTTTTGGTTAACTGGGCTAGAGGTCTGTCTATCTTGTTTATTCTCTCAAAGAACCAACTTTTGGATTCATTGATTTTTTGTATGGTTTTCTTTGTTTCTATTTCATTGATCTCTGCTCTGATTTTTGTTATTTCTTCTTGTCTGCTCCGTTTAGGGTTCATTTGTTGTTGTCTCTCAAGTATTTTTAGCTGCAGTGTTAGATCATTCACTTGTGCTCTTTCTGTTTTTTTAATGTAGGCACTTAGAGCTATAAACTTCCCTCTTAGGATTGCTTTTAAAGTGTCCCATAGATTTTGCTGTGTTGTTTTATCATTGTCATTCAGTTCCAGGAATGTTTTTATTTCTTTCTTTATTTCTTCCTTGACCCACTCATTATTCAGGAGAGTGTTGTTTAGTCTCCATGTGTTCCTGTAGGTTGTAGGGTTTATTCTGGTGTTGATATTGAGTTTTATTGCACTGTGGTCTGATAGAATGCATGAGATTATTTCAATATTTTTGTATTTGTTGAGTTTTTCCCTGTGTCCCAGTATATGGTCTATTTTGGAGAATGTTCTGTGAGGTGCTGAGTAGAAAGTGTATTCTCTGGTGTTTGGGTGAAATATTCGATAGATGTCTGTGAGGTCCATTTGGTGCATTGTATCATTTAGTTCAGATGTCTCTCTGTTTATCCTTTGTCCTGTTGATCTGTCTAAAGGACTTAATGGGGTATTGAAGTCCCTTACTATTAGTGTGCTGGGGTTAATCTGTGCCTTAAGATCCTGAAGAATTGTCTTTATAAAATTTGGTGCACCGGCGTTTGGTGCATATATATTCATGATTGTTGAAGATGTAATGGCCCTCTTTGTCCCTTTTGATTTCTTTTTTTCTTTTTAATTTTAAAAAATTTTTCATTTCCTGATAATAAATAAATTCAGATCTGTACAATTAGAAAATCCAGGACAGTGACAAATTACAAAATAAGAAGAAAAACTTCCTGGTTCTAAAATCAAATGACTTCATCAAAGACCAAAGCTAAAGATGTGTTCACATCTCCGTCAGTAGGGAGTCATATACTCTGTCTAATTCCTTCTCAAGGTCTCTCACCTGGGCATGAGGACAATGCTAACTCTAAAGTCATTACTAGGATGCCCTCAGGTTCATGTTTTTTATGAGACAGGAGAAAACCAAACCAGTAGACTTGGCTCCGGTGGAAGGAGTACAGTGGAGCTGTGCAGCCGCGGCCACCCACACTGATGGGAAGGGCTTCTTACAGCACGTGCAGTGGAGCTGTGCAGCCGCAGCCACCCACACAGATGGGAAGGGCTTCTTACAGCACGTACAGTGGAGCTGTGCAGCCACAGCCACCCACACTGATGGGAAGGGCTTCTTACAGCACGTACAGTGGAGCTGCGCAGCCGCAGCCACCTACACAGACGGGAAGGGCTTCTTACAGCACATGCAGTGGAGCTGTGCAGCCGCAGCCACCCACACAGATGGGAAGGGCTTCTTACAGAATGTACAGTGGAGCTGTGCAGCCGCAGCCACCCACACAGATGGGAAGGGCTTCTTACAGAACGTACAGTGGAGCTGTGCAGCCGCAGCCACCCACACAGATGGGAAGGGCTTCTTACAGCACGCCTGTCAAGAGTCCATCTAAGTGGCACTCAGAAAGACAAAAATATTTTTTTCCTACTTTTGTAAATACTCAAGAAACTGGAGAGCCAACATGTAGAGAAAAATAAAGCAAGATATAAACTCATCAGCACCAAGTAGAAATGACCCTCCAGAGAAGCAAGGCTCTCATGTCTCTTCTCTAGGAAAAATATGCTACCTGAAGCTAGTACCTTCGGGCCAAAGAATAGATACAGACTCAATAAATTATATTTTATCCATCAAAATGCACAGGTATCTCACGGTTTTGGCACTACGTTAAACATTTTTCAGAGCAGGTGTGGGGTTTCAACGTTACGTCGTCCTTCCCTGCTCCATTATTTGCTAATGCAGCAAATACCAAATTTCTTTTCATTACTAATAGTTCTTCAGCTATAATTCCAAAGGCTGTATTTAGTCACAATATAGCAGTTAGCATTTACATACAACAATAGCTATAGTTAAATTTCAAATAAGGTCACATCAAAATGTTTGTTGTCTTTCCCATCTGATAGAACTAAAATCACATACAGTTAACCACATTAGTAGATCCATTACCTAGATCTCAAATTTGACTAATTAAACAGTCACACAGAGCTACACCTGCTTCACCTCTGCAGTGAGACACAGGTCCAACTAGCTCCCATTTATTCATCACTGGATCAAATGATTCTACTGTGTTTAGGTATGAATTGCCATTATGACCACCAACTGCAAAGATTTTGCCCATCACTGTTGCAATCCCAACTCCAGCCCTGGGAGTGGTAAGTGCTGCCACATAATTCCACTTGTTGCTTCGAAGGTCATACCGCTCAACTGAACTCAGAGGAGCATTATCATCAAAACCACCAACAATATATAAACAGCCATGAGGTTCACTAATTCCATTGCCTGCTCTTCGTTGACCCATTTCTTTAACTTCTATCCACTTATCCAGATGTGGGTCATACCTCTCCACACTGGATAAGGAAGCCACTCCATCATTACCACCTCCTGCATAGACATGGTTTACTAAGGCCACAGAGCCAACTCCTCCTCGGGGAGTGTTCATTGGTGCCACAGTACTCCACTGATCAGACTCGATGTCATATCTCTCCACATCATTGAAGCAAGTATTGTCATCTAACCCTCCAATTGCATAAATTGGGCCTCCTAAAGAAGCCAAGGCGATTCCTCACCTTTTTGTATTCATTGAGGCCTTCATCATCCATTTATTAGTGAGAAGATCAAACATCTCCATGCTACCTAAATGTTCATTTCCATCATGTTCACCTACTGCATATACTTTACCTTCCACAGAAATTGCAACTACATGTCGCCTCCTGCTATTCATTTCTGGCCCAAAGAACCAACTGTTTTTGTTGATAGAATAGCATTCAATACTTCAAAAGGCATCACCAGATCCACCTCGACCATCTACACAAAACAGCACACCAGCAGTATGCTTCCTTGGGGTTGTCTGAACAGAGTATTCAAAGTCAGGCACTGCTTTGTTGCTCAAATGAAGGTGATAATTTCTTGCTTCATCCAATAAATCTCTACATTTTAGATTTTGCTTGGCAATCAGTTCTTTTTCCACAACACCTGTAAGAAAATCAATTGGCAATAATGGCAGATGAACCTGAGCAAGTGTTTCATCCAACCATTTGGAATGATGCTGAGGGTTGGCCAGAAGCCACTTAATACCAGCACTATAGACCTATTTTTCATTATCAATAGTCAAATCACTGGAGGATAAAGGCTTGTGAAGGTGCTGAGGTGACACACTTACAAAGTCTTTGCATTCTACTACTTCAGTAAAATGTTCACAGGCATACTGATCTGCCACGTCCATTAAGTCTATTCGGTTGTGACTTCTGCAAAGGCTCTTACTGCCAGGCAATTCAAGGGATGAAAATGTAACTTCATGTATTCACAGCAAGCTCTGGCCACCACTTCAACCTGCAGAATACAGGCTGCATATAGGAGAGGCTGAACATCATCGACTGTCAAAGTGAGCTGTGAAGAATAGACAAACTTCACCAAGTCTTCTATTGCATCTCCATCAAAATCTCTAATCTCAATCAGCATTTGTTTGGCTTCAGCCATTTCAGAAAGAAACATGGCCCTGAAGTAGGGAATCCCACAAGCCAGTACCAACTTGTGACAAGAGATTAGCTTTGAGCCAACCTTCAGTGTGACATCACAGAGTCCTCCATTTTCATAAAATCGAAGAAGTGAACTATGGAAATCCTTCCAGGCTTCATTTGCTTCAAAGATAAAAGAATCTCCTCCATCACAGTCCCTCACCGAGGGTCTGGGCTTTATCTGCCTCTGGTGCCTTTTCCCCTTGGAGAAGTGATTCTGCCCTTGCTTTCCATTTAGGGAGTCTTCAGCCATTTGTAAAATTCTTGTTTTTTTAAAACAGTTTTCTTCTGGAACATCCCATGAGAAGACAGAAGGTAACGCAGGTACTAAACTTCAGTTTTCAAAACTCTCTCGTGTCTTTAGTTTGCTGAGATATTTAGAAAAAGCAACAAAACACAGAAAATAACATCATCCTGTCTTTGGTTTCTTAAAAATGGCTTTTAATGACAAGAGCCAGCATTCACTGTAGTTGTATGATCTTGGAAGCTACATATTCTTTCATTAAATTCGGTTTTGCTTCAGTTTCTCCATCTCGCAGTCTGCACCCTCCACCACAGCTACAGCCGCGACACCCGGCTCCAGAGCCCCCGTGCCTCTCTGCCACCACCCGCGCTGCGCCAGCTCCGCTGACACCGGCGGACACTCGCACTCTGTCTCTTTTGATTTCTTTTGCTTTGAAATCTATTTTGTCTGATGTTAGAATAGCAACACCTGCTTTCTTTTTGGTACCATTTGCTTGGAATACTTTCTTCCATCCCTTCACCTTGAGTTGGTGCCTATCCTTGAAATTGAGATGGGTTTCTTGTAGACAGCATATAGATGGGTTTTGTTTCCATTCTCCCAGTCTATGCCTTTTGATTGGGGAGTTTAACCCATTAATATTTAAGGTTATAATTGAAAGATGGATGTTGCTTCCTTTCACTTTATTATCCATTTGGACTTTTGGTCTCTGATTCTATTCCTACGGTTATGTTTTTATTAGTTTCTTTTCTTAGGTGCTTGGGGATAGTTGCTCCTCTCTTCTGTCCTTTGAATTGCTTCAAGTATTTTCTGAAGAGTTGGTTTTCTGGACATGTATTCTATCATCTTGTTTATGTCATGGAAGATTTTTCTCTCTCCTTCAACTATAATTGATTTTTGCTGGGTAAAGTATTCTGAGTTGGCATCCATAGTCCTTTAACACTGTGAATGCTTTGCTCCATGTTCTTCTTGCTTTCATGGTTTGCACTGAGAAGTCAGTTGTAATTCTGTGACTTGTTTTTCTTTTGTAGCCTTCAGAATTTTGTCTTTGTTTTGGGCATCTAGCATTTTAACTATGATATGGCATGGGGAGTTTCTTTTCTGATCTTGTCTATTTGGAGTCCTATGTGCTTCTTGTATTTGTATGGGTTTTTCTATTTTTAGTTTGGGGAAATTTTCATCTATTATTCTGTTGAAGATCTGATCTATACTATTCTCTTGAGATTCTTCTCCTTCCTCTATTCCTATGATGCAGAGGTTTGATCTTTTCATAGTGTCCCATATTTCCTGGTTGTTCCAGTTTTGTGTATTTTTAAATTTTTCATATTCTTTATTTGAGCTTTTTAGTTGCTCTGTGTTATCTTCCAGATTTGATATTCTTTGTTCTGCTTCCTCCATTCTACTTCTGAGGTTTTTATCCTTTCCCTTCTTTTCTTCTTGATTAGATGAGTATTCTAATTCCTTTTTCATTTCATCCTGTGTTTTCTTTAGTATTTCCATTTCCTTTTTGAGCTTCTCAATCTCTTCTTGGTGCTCTTATTTTGTTGGTTGGCTTCCTTTATCAGTGTTTCTATTTCCTTTCTGAATTTGATTTTTTTCTCCCTCTGGTTCTTTCTGGGGTTTGTCAATCTGTTCCTTTAGTTCTTTCCGAAGTTTGTCATTGTATCCCTCTAGGTCCTTTTTGAGTTTTTCATTCTTTCTCTTTAGTTCTCTGAATTCTTCATTATTTTCTTTAATTTCTCTGCATAGGTCTGCAATTATTCCTCTAAGATCTGTTCCTTGGGTCACCTCCAGGGGGATCCCATTGTAGCTATCTCCCCCAGGTTTGGTAGAGCCTGGCACAGGATTATCCTGTGCCTTTCCCATGTTGTCCCTTCGTCATGTCCCTGGCATGTGGATTTCTCTTTTGTGATTCAAATCACAAATGTCTTTTCACTATGTTAATGGATGGTTTTACTTGCCTCCTTCTGATGCTTTTTTTTCCCTTTCCTCCTCCTTGTTTATGGAATATTGACTTGTCTAGGTTTCAGGCTTTCAATTTTATTTTTATATTGGCTATTGTAAGCGTAAGTCACTCTTCTCTTCCTGTTCTGAAGGTTCTCCAAAAAAAAAAAAAGTCCACTTGGATACTCTCTCACCAATTCCAGTTGTTGGTGGTGGGGGATACATGCCTGACTTAGCACCATGCCCCAGTACCTGCCTGGAATGACTTCCGGGTTCCTGTGCCTCAGGAGCCAGCCAGCACAAAGCCACAGAGGCACCAAACCTGACCTGCCAGTCACTGGCTGCAAAGGTGAAGGGTGGCTCTGGCCCAGACAGCCACCCCCTACAAAAGGGTTCAGAGTTGGGACCCTTTTCCAGCATCCCAGGTACATCCTAAATGTACCTGCCTGGAGCAACTTCTGGGTTCCTGTGCCTCAGGAGCCGGCTCACACCAATACTATTCTTATTTAGAAAAAAATGTACTGTTTTCCTTTAAAAATAAATTCTTATTGAAGTGTAACATACATGCCAAAACTTGTACAAATTATAGACAGACAACTGGAAAATGATCATAAAATTGATACCTCCAGGAAAACACTATTCAACAGAAGAATCAGAATGTTATCAGGATCCAATCATTATGTGCTCCTTTCTTTATAAAGAAAACATTATTTGGACTTCCAACACGCCTTTGTTTTGCCTGATCCTGCAAAGTGCTAGAGTATATGCTCTTTGAAGGCTAGCATATTTCACATAATTATATTTAGAAATTCACTCATTCTAGCATGCATAGCAGTCATTTGATTTTGTTGTTGTATGACATTCTGTCATATAACTATAATAAAATTTATTCATATATTCTATTTTTTAATGAAAATCTTAGTTGCTTCCAATTTGGACCATTACAAATAGTGGTGCTATGAAAAATTTTCTGCTGGATTTTGATGTACATTTCTGGGCAGTATAGAAGAACAGAATTGCTTAGATATAAGGCATTTGTATCTTGGCTTTAGTAGTTACTGTCAAATGTCTTTCAAAATGGTTATACTAATTAGATTCCCCACCAGAAAAAGCCTTAGGGTGACACTAAGCTTACATTTTTGCATTGTCTTTCTCTGTTAGATATTTCTCTTCAAACTTTCATTACCTTACAGCTTTCTTCTGCCTTCAAAATATTTTATTCAGGCTGGGCATGATGGTGCATGCTTTAACCCCAGCACTCCGGAGGCAGAGGCAGGCGGATCTCTGTGAGACCAAGGCCAGCCTGGTCTACAGAGTGAGTTCCGGGCCATGTGGGGCTACAGGGAGACTTTGTCTCAACCCCTTCCCCCCCAAAATTGTCCAAATCTTTGAGTTCTTTTCTGTTGCAGTTTTCTCTACATCACTTTAACCTATTATCACCAAAATAAGTCCAACAGATGTCCTTTAAAACTCAAAAAAGTCCTATAATTTCATTTTCCTTTAAAAAATAACTAAGAATCAAACAAATAGATGAGTTTGAATAGAGAGAAAGATGCAGGGACCAGCATAAATGAGAAGTCTGTGGTAAATGTAACAAGTCATATGTGGTGTTGACTATCATAAATTATGAAGTGGTGGTAGAAAAATTAGAGAAGCCAAGCTCTTTTCTGTTTTATGGTAAAACTCTGAATTGATCTAAAGGTTACAAGGAATTCATTGAT
Source organism: Rhizomys pruinosus (assembly GCA_009823505.1). Lineage (NCBI taxonomy): Eukaryota > Metazoa > Chordata > Mammalia > Rodentia > Spalacidae > Rhizomys > Rhizomys pruinosus. Next base: position 2,679,786 of record VZQC01001693.1, read on the forward strand.
CATCTATCTTAGTGCACGAAAAAGGATCAAACTTAAATTCTTCAAATTTTGTGTTGAAAAGAGTATGGATAGTGTGTTTGAGAGGCAAAGGCTTGATTCCAGAAAATTATTCTTTGTTTTAAATTTTTTATTTATTTTTTTATGTGTATGAATGTACTGTCTGCATGCAGGTTTGTGCACCCGTGTTGTGCAATGCCTCAGAGGTCAGAAGAGGGTGTTGGCTTCCCCTGGAACTGGAGTTCTCCTGGATTGGAATTACAGATGGTTCTCAGCCACCATGTGGGTGCTGGGGATCGAACCCGGGTCCTCTGCTCTTGCAGAGGACCTCTTAACCACTAGGCCATCTCTCCAGCCCCTGGAAAATTATTCTTTGAAGAAGTTACAAGAAGGGTTGGAGATATGACTCAGTGGTTAAGAGCATTGGCTCCTCTTGCAGAAGACCTAGATTTGGTTCACAGCATCCACAAGGCAGCTGGCTGTAACTCCAGTTTGAGGTTACCTGACACCTTCTTCTGACCTCTGTGGGCACAGCATGACATGGGTACACTTACATACCTGCAGGCAATACACTCATACACATAAAGTAATAAAAATAACATATTTTTAAAAAGAAGTTACAAAAGAATGGACTGCCTAAAAGAGAGAAAAAGAGCGGCTGGAGAGATTGCTCAGTAATTAAGAGCACTGTCTTCTCTTTCAGAGGACCTGGGTTGAATCCTAACACCCACATGGTGGCAAATAACCACCTGTAACTCCAGATCCAGGGGAATCCAACACCCTCTTCTGACCTCTGCAGGCTCCAAATTTCATAAAGCAAATACTAAAAAGTATGAAAACTCAAATAAATAATGATACAATAATATTGTACATTAGTTACTTCTCTGTTGCTATGATAGAATACCCTGACAAAAACTAACAAGGAAAATAAGGATTATTTTGACCTATAGTTCCAGAGGGGATCCAGTCCATAATGGTGGGAAGACATGTGTATTAGTCACTTTTCTGTTGTTGTGATAAAACCACCATTTCCAAGGGAACTTATAAAAGGAAGAGTTTATTTGAGCTTACAATTGACAGTTCCAGGGAATCAGAATCCATTGTGGTGGGAGGCATGGTGGCCGGGGCTGGAGCAGCAAGCCAAGGTTCACATCTTGCAATGAGCACAGGAAGCAGAGAGAGAGAGAGACTGGAGACTGCAAGGCTTGTTAAACTCACTAAGCCTGCCCCCAGTGACATACTTCCTCCAACATGGCTACACCTTCTAAGACCTCCAAGAACAGTGCCACCAACTGGAGACAAATGTCTGAATACTTAAAGCCTATGGGGGACACTATCATTCAAACCACCACAGCATGGCAGCAGGAGCCAGGATCAGAGTGATCATATTTCATCTGCACACAGGAACCAGAGAAAGACTAGGAAGTAAGGCAAGGCTGTAAAACCTCAAAGCCAACCCCCAGTGCTGTACTTCCTTCAGCAAGGCTCTACTCTCTAAAAGTCCATGGTTTTTCTAAACATTGTCACTAAATGGGGATCAATGTTTAAATACATGAGCCTATGGGGAACTTTTCTTGTTCAAACCACCCCTTAAACAGCTCATTGTAATTTTTAGATGGTCTTTTAAGTTAAAAATAAACAAATAAATTTCATATCTAGAAATAAATTTCAGATATAGATCAACTGGATTTAACCGGTAAGGAATATATCTAGAATATATAAATATATCTAGAATATAAACAATGGCAAAAATTAAACACCTCTCAAACATTCTAATCAAAAAATACACTGAACAGACAGTTCTCTAGAACAAACACATATACCACATAGATATTTTTAAAAGGGTTCAATATCCTTAATCTTTGTGGAAATGCAAATTAAACTTGCTTTGTGATTCCATCTCGCTATAGTCAGAATTCCTATCATCAAGGAAACAAATGGCCACAAATTGTCATCAAGGATATGGAGAAAGAGAAACCTTTATTCACTGTTGGGGCGAATGTAAACTGGTCCAGCCTTATGTAAATCAACATGGAGTTTTCTCAAAACCTTACCATATAGCCCATCTATATCAGTCCTGGTATGAATCCAAAGGAATCTTAGCACCACCACAGAGATACTTGCATATCAATTTATTGCCTCACTATTCACAACCACTAGGAAATGGAAGTACTCTAGTTGCCCATCAATAGATGAGTGGGTAAGGAAACACAGGCTACATACCCAACAGAATTTTATGGAGCGATGAAGAATAATGAAGTCTTGACCTTTCAGGAAAATGGATGAAACTGGAATTTATTATATTGAACAAAATAAGTTATAGGAAGCTAAATATTGCATACTTTCTCTCATTTGAAGAACTTGTATTTTAATTTGTGTGCTTTTGTGTGTGTGTGTGTGTGTGTGTGTGTGTGTGTGTGTGTGGTGTGTAGGTAGGTAGGTAGGTAGTGTGTAGGTAGATCAGGAAACTAGAAAGGAGACCACTAAAGGATAGAAAGAAATTTAAAGGGGAAGGGGGAAGAAAGGGTAATGGTATACTCATGGCATGAACGTTTGAGACAGTGTGCTGGCTAAGGGAGGGGCTAGCAAGAGAGAGGCAGAGGTGTAGGGAGGGCAGTGAGGAACAGGGACAAAGATATGCATGTATAAAAATCCACTACATTGTATGCTGACTTAAACAACTAATACAAAAACGGTGGAAGAAGGAGATAGGTGTATAATGTGGAGAAGGAATAAGATCTTGGAAGAGTGCAGTTCTGATAACTGGAGCATTCTTGGCTTTCTATTTGATCTTGAAATACTTGAATTTCATGCTGATATGTATTATTTTTATAATCAGAAGAAGCAATAAGGATTAAAATAAAGATGTGACAAATATGAGTATTGGATTTTCTGTATTGATTCAAGATAATCAGAGCAAGAAAAGCCCTCAAAACATGAAAGTAGATCACTGACTACTCTCTTTGCTCATTTGTTATTTAAATGAAAAAGATTATTTGAAAACCAAGAGTTTGTGCCTTGTGTGGGAATCATTCTTATTTTTTAAAATTTTATTTATTTTTGTATGTGTATGAATGTACTGTCTGCATGTAGGTTGGTGCACCCGTGTTGTGCAATGCCGCGGAGGTCAGAAGAGGGTGTTGGATTCCCCTGGAACTGGAGTTCTCCTGGAATTGGAGTTACAGACGGTTCTTAGCCGCCATATGGGTGCTGGGGATCGAACCTGGGTCCTCTGCAAGAGCAATCAGTGCTCTTAACCGCTAGGCTATCTCTCCAGCCCCCTATTCTGATTATTTTGAGGCTCATTAAGGAACATTCCTTGGAAGGGAAAAATGTGTTCTAAATAACTACATAATGTAATTCACTAGAAAAACACTGTCCTAAGACGAAGGCACTGAAGTATTCAATCATCTATTATTTTCTTTCTCTGAATAGAGTTTGTGATATTATTTGCAGCACAAATTGCTTAATTCAATACTATGGTTAATAATTCCCAAAATAACTGATTGATTCTGGCAACAACTTGACAAGGGAAAGGATTTGGCAGGAAGAAACGCTGCACTTTATGAATTGGGGCCTTGTATTGGTCAGGCATTTTACTCTTTTGCTTGCTCATTTTTTGGTCTAAGAAGCTGGAAAAACACAGCAACTAGAAACTGTCTTCTTATAAATGAGCAATGGCAAAAATATTTAAATCAAGTCACAAAATATTATAAACCCAAGGTTCTGAGGACCTTTCCTTTCCTCCTTCCTGTAGTGAGTGGAATTGAGACAGATCCATATCTAACTAAAATACCTGTGCTGTCTGTAGTGCCCAGGCATGGTATAATCTGGCCCAGGCTTTGCCTGATTATGGAGCTGGATGCCGTGATTCCTTTGCTTCCTAGATGTGCTAAGTAAGCTTTATTTGGGCTACAACTCTGGTCATTTGATGCTGACTGCTTGGTTACTCTAACAAATGGAATAAAGATAAAATGAATATTGTGGTTAGGGTGTTGCCGGCCACCAGCAGATGCTGTGACAGTGACCAGGAAACTGAAAGGTAAAACAGATCCCCTGTTCATGTGTACAGGTCACTATGGAGACAGTCCCCTGTGCCCCAGGCACCATCTGGAGGTGTGATGTGTGGGGATCAGGTGAAAAGGACAAGATGAGCAGAGTGGGTAGCACAATCCGAAGGGTACAGCCCAAGTCTTGGTGCTGCTGCCTTCCAAATGGGTGACCTTGGACGATTTATTTACTCTTTCATTGGCAGTAAAGGACAGGGTGCTGGTAATATTTTTCCTTATTTTTCTTAATTTAAAAGGGCAATACTATATTGGATTTAGCCTTCAAATCCTAGGCTGATACAGGCCCACATGCCTTGTCTTTGTCCTTCATCTTTTCTTAGAAAAAAAACATAAAATCTTAATTATAGATTCCCAAGGAGGGAGATTGTATTGACATTGCATTGTGCAGAATAAGTACAGCATTGTAGTCATGGACAGTCCACAGTCTTTTATTATTGAATAAGAGGACAGCACATCAACAGTCCACATCAGCTGCCTTCTCCATTGTGCCCTTTCTGTTGACTGTCATTCTTAGCCTATTTCAATCTAACCTTTGGGCTGACTTCAGATTCAGGCTTGGTTCTTCACATCCTGTGGGTCTTTCTGTGATTCAGTTGAGTTAAAATGGTAGGTCGTTTACATTTCCTGAACAGTGTATCTGGAGTCCAATTTCTCCATATTCTCATCAACATTTATCTTTAAATATGATAATTCATGTAAAATGTGAAACACTCATTTGCTTTTGACATACTTGATGATTAATGAGGATGAGTATCTTCTCATTTCCCTGTTGGCCATTGTATGCTGTTCTGAAAAAATATCTATTCAAGTTCCTTGAATACTTACAACTGTGCCGCTAATGAAAGGAAACCCTATCTAAGAGTGCATTTCTTTACAGAGCTGTGTCATACCATCCTTTGGGCCCTCTGCTAGAAAAGCAGAATCAAGTCTCAAATAACGCCTTTTAAATTGTATTCTCTAGTATTATAGATGTAGGACAGGACTGTATCAGACCTCTGTGAGTGTAAAACATCTTGTACCTGCTTTATGATGCGTAGTTGTGATCATGCTTTATCAGAGCTGTTTTTAATGATGTTACTCAGAATGTTTTCTTTCCAGATGATGAGAAGCTAATAAAAAAGAAAATGGTGTCAGGTACCACAGCAATAACTGAACTGTGCTGTTTTCTGGGATTTTGTTTTTTACTTTATTATTTTGTTTTAATGGATGTGCTGGATGTCTCTCCAATTTTGTTCAAATGACTGTAGAGCCTGGAAAAGCTGTTGCTGCTACTGATTCATCACATGCTGCTGTTATTGGACTTTTAATATAAATGTAAATGTATATAATTTGAATTTATGTATATATAAATATATATACATATATAATTTGAACTTTAGCTGTGCCGTCAACTTTGAAAAAAAGTGTATCCCAGTTTACCATGTGTAGTTGGCATTGTACAGAAGTTAACAGCCATATTGGTCTAGAAATGTTAATTTTTTTCCATTAGTTCAGGGATAATGCACTGTATTAAATATCTAAGGTCTTATCTATGTGAGTTTGATTATAGAAACTAATAAAGTATTCTCTAAATAAAAACAATCTGGTTTTGGCTATTGAGCTGTAGGAATTTTTATGTAGCTTTATGTATTTTGAATATTAGCCCCTTATCAAATATGTGATTTGCAAATACTATTTCAAAATCTATTTCATAGATTGCTTTTTTAAAAATTCTTTTGATTATTTCTTTGACTGTACAGAAGACTTTCAGTTTGATATAGCCTCAGATATTGAAGTTTTATACTTTAGGGTTGCTTTTTTTTTGAGACTATGTAGCTGTGGCTGGCTGGCTGGCCTGGTACTTGCTATGATGATCAGACTGGCCTTGAACTTGCAGAGCTCTACCTGCCTCTGTCTCCCAAGTGCTACCACTTAAAGGCATGTACCACCATCCCTGGCTATATTTTAAGTTTTATATTTGCTGATGGGGATGAAAAAATAATCCAGCCACTAGAGAAACCACTATGAAATATTTTCAAAAAATAAAAAAATGGGGGCTACTGTCTGATCTAGCAACCCCATTTCTAGCTAATTATCCAAAAGGCTTGAACCAAGGACCCCAAAGGCACATTAGCAATCTCATGTTCATTATAGCATGTTTACAAGTCAAAATGTATGAAGAACTGAAACATTCATCATCAGAAGAGTAATCTGAAGTAAGTACATGCAGTGGAGTATCAGTCAGCTGTATTCATATGAGCTGAGACACAGCAATGGTTGCCAGGCCTAGGAGAGATGGAGAAATGGAGAGATGCTAATCAAGAGGTTAATGCTTTAGTAATGTAAGTTGAAATTCTGTAGAGGTCTAGTGGTTAGAGTGCATGTTGAATGCTTTTTTATCACAAAATAAATTAAATAAGAGCTATTGAATGCCACTATATGCAAGGCACAGAGATGATATGTAAGATGTAGGTACTGATTTTAAGGTAATTTCATTGTTGTGTGCCATTAAGGCTCAAATGCATGCATTTTTCATATAAAATGATAATATAAGATGACAATTAGTGCAAGTAGTTACATGACTAAGCAACAAGTAACAGCGTAGACAATAATTTTGGGAGAAAGGGTATCATCCCTTCAGGGAGGTTTGGCCAATGAAAGAATTAAGAATGTAGTTTTACATAAAAACAACAACAAGAAATCCAATTAAAGGTTGGGACAAGAAAATAAACAAGGAGTCTTCTGAAGTTGAAGCACAAATGGCTGAGATAGACTTAAAAAGTCTTCAATGTCTTCAGTTATCAGGGGAATGCTAGTTAAAGCCACATTGAATGTTCATCTTAGCCCACTCAGAATGGCTAAGATACAAAAACTAAACAACAGCAAATGCTTTTTAGGAGACGTGCAGAAATGAGACCTAGCCCTAAAGCCTAATAACCACAGTGACCATTGGAGCAAACTACCCCTATTGGTGCAGTAGTGGCACTGTTATCTAGTGTGGTGGGGTAATCAACAGCTATCTAATTGGACTTAAAGTCTTCTCGCTGGCACTGTGTTCTTTGCCATGCAACCTCCACATATACATATGCACTAATGTTCCCACACAGTATGTTCATTTCGCAGTGGCTTTCAGGGGCATCACATTTTCCTGTGGGCTCCCTAGCCACCCAAGATCCATTCATCTCTACTCGGTATCTTCCCATCCAACTTTTGCCCATCCTCCCCAGTCCCGGCACCCTCATTATCCCCACTTTCCCCCCAATAATACCCACCTCCCACCATCTACTCTCTCCTGAGTATCCCCCACCCCACAGCCCCCTGCATGTACCTTCCTCCTCTCCTCCCAGCTGAACACAATTTCCCCACCTCTTCCCTGCTAACATCAGTTCCCTACTATTCCCCTTCTTTTGGTTACTTTCCTTTCCTTTCCATTTTCCTGGCTCCTGGTTGTATCAGATCCTGGTGTTATGTCATGATCTATACCACATATAAGGGATTGGTGCTACATTTCTCTAGTTACTAAGGATGTTGAGCACTTTTAAAGTGCTTCTTAGCTATTTTTATTTCTTTATTTGAGAACTCTCTGTTCAGGTCTATAGTCCATCTTTTTATTGGGTCATTTGTCTCTTCCTTCTTTTTGTTCTTTGTATTCGGGATATTAATCCTCTGTCAGGTGCGTAGCTGGTAAAGAATTTCTCCCACTCAATGGATTTCCTCTTTCCTTCCTTGGGTGTTTCTTTTGCTGTACAGAAGCTTTGTAGTTTAATGAGGTCCCCCTTATTGATTGTTAACCTTAATGACTGAGCAGCTTATATCTGATTTAGAAAGTCCTTTCCTATGCCTATATCTTGTAGGGTATTGCCTGTGTTTTCTTCTATTAGTTTCAGAGTTTCATGTTTTTTGATCCATTTGGAGTTGACTTTTGTGAAGGGTGAAAAATAAAGGTCTGATTTCATTGTTCTACAGGTGGAGATCCAGTTTTGCCAGCACCATTTGTTGAAGATGCTGTCTTTCTTCCATTGTGGTTCTTGACAACTTTGTCAAATACCAGGAGGCTGAAATTGCATGTACTCATATTTTGATTGTCTATTGTGTTCCATTGATATATGTGTCTATTTTTTGTGCCAGTACCATGTTATTTTTTATGACTATAACTTTGTAATATAATCTGAGATCTGGTATGGTGATTTCCTGTTCCCTACCCCCAATGTTGTCCTTTTCCCCCAAGATTGCTCTCACTATCTGGTGTCTTTTGTGATTCCATATGAATTTTAGGATTTTTTTTCTAGCTCTATGAAGAATGTCATGGGTATTTTGATTGGCATTTCATTGAATCTATAGATTGCTTTTGATATGATGGTCATTTTCACATAATATTGATTCTACTAATCCATGAGCATGGTAGGTCTTTCCATCTCCAGGTATCTTCCTCTATCTCTTTCTTTAAAGATTTGAAATTTTCACTGTAGAGATCTTTAATGTTTTGGTTAGGTTTATTCCTAAAATACTTTTGAGACTATTGTGAATGGGAGGGTTTCCATGAATTCTTTATCTGATTTCTTGTTGTTGGTATATAGAAAGGCTTTTGTAAGTTGATTTTGTAACCAGCCACTTTACTGTAAATATTAATCATTTCTAACAGTTTTCGGTGGAAATTTTGGGATCTTATGGAAAATATCACATCATCTGCAAATAGAAATAATATTTATAGAAATAATTTGACCTCTTCTTTTTTAAAAATTTTTAAATTTATTTTCATATGCGTATGAATGTACTGTCTGCATGTAGTTTTGTGCACCCGTGTTGTGCAATGCCGCGGAGGTCAGAAGAGGGTGTCGGATTCCCCCGGAACTGGAATTAAAGCTGATTTTCAGCCGCCATGTGGGTGCTGGGGATCGAACCCACGACCTCTTCTTTTCTAATTAGTACTCCTTTAATTTCCTTCTTGTCTTATTGGTCTTTCAAAAGTTAGAAGTACTGTACTGAAAAGGAGTAGAGATAGTGGACAGCCCTGCCTGGTTCCTGATTTTAATGGTAATGCTTCTTAAAAAAGAATGTAGGTTTAGGACTAGCATTGGTTCAGCAGATAGATATGCTTATTGCTGAGCATGATGAGCTAGAACCCACATTGTAAAAGGAAAGAAATGACTCCTGCAGTTTCTTCTTTTACCTCTATATGTGTACACACACAGAGAGAGTATAAAAAAGAATATAATTTTTATTTTTTGTAAAGTATAAAGTTTTATTAGTTTTTCGAGAATTTCCTTCATACGTACTTGAATATGTAATTGAAGCATTCCAATCACATTAACAGCCCTCTCCTCCCCCAACCCCTCCCAAATCCACTCCCATTCCCTTTCTACCCCAGTTTGTGTCCTTTTTTGGAAAATCATATAACCCACTGTGTTGGATAGGTTTAGTGTCAACTTGACACACCTGGGTTGAGGGAACCTCATTTGGAGAATTGCCTCCATTGAACTGACCTATGGCCATGTCTGTGGCGTATTTTCTTGATTGTTGAGTGATGTGGGAAGGCCAAGACCACTGTGGGTCGTGCCACCCCTGGGCAGGTTGTTGGGTATTGTATAAGAAAGCAGGCTGGGCATGAGCTAGGGGAGCAAGCCAGTAAGCAATGTTCCTTCACAGCCTGTGCTTCAGTTCCTAGGTTCATGCCCTGAGTTCCTATGTTGGGCTTCCTATGTGATAAACCATGACCTGGGAGATGTGAGCCAAATCCACCCTTTCTTCCCTAAGTTGGTATTGCTCATAGTGTTTTGTCACAGTGACTGAACGTAGACTAGATCAATCACTAAGTCCAGTTTGTGCTGCCCATATGCTCATGGGTGTGGGGTTATCCTGTAGAGCATGTGGGATGTACCAGGGGCTACACCCTTAAAGAAAACGGGTTCTCCCTCAGAAGCCAAGAATGTAGTTTAAAAAGTACTTTATGAGCTGTGTGCACGCCTTTATCCCAGCACTCAGAAGGCAGAGGCAAGCAGATCTCTGTGAGTTCCAGGCTAGCTGGGGCTACAGGGAAGCCAACCCCCCCCCCAAAAAAAAGTGATTTGTTTAATTTTGTCCTCCAGCAAAGCCACACCTTCTAAGATCTTACAAAACAGTGCCACCAACTGGGGACAAAATTTCCAAATACTTGGAGCCTATGGGGGAATATTCTCATCCAAATCAAGGGACTCTGGGATAATGCAATTCTCAGATAACTGTATTCAATGATACTCCCAATGTACAATGACAGAATTGAGAATGGGGCCACCCACCTGGATCACTCTCTAGAAAGTCCTGGGGGGGGGGGGTTAGCAGGAGTAGAGCTGTGTTCTACAGGAACGTCAAAGAGTGGAGGGAACATGGACAGGCAGAGCTTGCCTCTCCATATTCTGAGACAGGAAGAGAATGAGAGCGAAGTGTGATTAACCACAGATAGGAGGCTGAGAGTGACAGTGCCAGAAGTTGGGAAGATGAGTGGTGTACATGTATCTTTGCATGAATGGATGGAGATGCTGGAATTTGAAGCAGATTTTACCTGACTGTACAGATCTGGGTTTAGTAATAATAATAATAATAATAATAATAATAGGCATTAATGAGCTATTTCAGAGTTTGTAAGATTTTAAATATCTTTTTTTGTAACTGATTTTGATAACCATAAATACCATCTGAGGCAGGAGAGCTGTTATTTACTTCACTTTTATAAATGAGACTTAAGTTGTCATAACTTGCTCAAGATCGTAAGGCAGATATTTGAATTAAATTCTTCTAAATAACTGATGTCTTAAAGGACAGTGTGACTTTTTTTTAAATTAATTTTATTTATTTCTGTATGTGTATAAATGTACTGTCTGCATGCAAGTTTGTGCACCCGTGTCGTGCAATGCCGCGGAGGTAAGAAGAGGGTGTCGGATTCCCCTGGAACTGGAGTTCTCCTGGAATTGGAGTTTCAGACGGTTCTCGGCTGCCATGTGGGTGCTGGGGATTGAACCCGGGTCCTCTGTAAGAGCGGTCGGCGCTCTTAACCGCTAGGCCATCTCTCCAGCCCCCCCAGTGTGACTTTTTAAGCATGAAGTTCTATCAGAGTATGCAGTCAAAGTCTTCTGAAGTGTTGTACTGTAAGCTGCTAGATTAATTTCCTTTCATTTCTGGGCACAGAGTACAGATTTCATTTCCAGTCAAATTACTACATGGGAGAAAATAATGTTGGTGCATCGTGGCTGGTCCACCATGCAAAGATCTCCCTTCCCTGGTCTTGATGTCAGAACCAACACAGCTTTAAAAAGCATGTGTTAGAAATGGCAGAGTCGCCATCCAGTCGAATCTCTGAATAACTACATGGAAAAGTCTTCTTCCAAGAGATAAACTTCTATAGAATTTGTTGAGAAGGAAATAAAGTTCTATTAAATTAAGCTATTGGGCTTTGGGGTTTCATGTATTTTTAGGGCAGCTGGTGCTGCCTTAATGATGCACTCTTTTGTAGTATTTACATTTAGGCACTGCATCAGTGTTTCTCAATTTCTTCCTTCTGACTGGAATTAAATGGGTCAGGGGCTCACCCCTCTCAAGGTAGCTTCTGTACTATTATTTCCACTTCCTCTTCAAACTCTCAAGGCTGTTAAATCATATGGGATTTAGGCCATTGGGTCTAATATTAATACATATATATATAAGCAATATATACTTATATACTATATATACATATGCACAGTAATTTACTACTCTGCCCATGCATTAAGAACTTCAGGCACTGGTTTACTAAGTTTATCATCATCACTATTTCTGTTTTCTTCAATATCTGTTCTTATTTTTCCAGTTCACCTTTGTAATGACTTCAGCAGTTCTTGGGTACAGAGAACATTGTAGCCTACTGGCCTTTCTACCACATCGCTGGCTAACATCCATCTCTTCTTAGTCAAGCCTTCTCAGACTATTGTTAAATAAACTCTTTATACACATAGTCATCTGATCTCCCTACTACTTAGTCATCTTTTTTTTCCCCGCATGTTCTCTACTGTTCTTGCCTGGCCAAATTCCAACTCTCAGTGAATCCACCTTTATTCACATTCATTCTCTGCATCAAAATAGCTGGACATCAATAGAAAAAAAAAGACACTAGTTTTTTTTTTTTACATTAAAAAAATTTTTTTTTAAATTTTATTTATTCCGTATTTGTATGAATGTTTACGTCTGATGCAAGTCCGTGCACCCGTGTACGTGTTCAATGCCGCGAGAGGTAGAGGAGTGTCAGACTCTCTGGAACTGGAGTTCCCTGGAATTGAGTTCAGGCAGCCCTCAGCGCTCCATGTGGTGTGCTGGGGATCGAACCTGGGTCCTCTCGCAAGATGCGGTCGGCGCTCAACTGATAGGCCATCTCTCCAGCCCCAAGACACTAGTTTTGAGTGCTCTAACTTTACATTTATGAGCATAGGCTTCACTAGTGACATCATTGTAATTAAGAACTGTTATATATTCATGATCAATAATTCTCTGCCTCTTTTCAAGGCCTTTCAATCTTTAATTAAGTTCTCAACGTTCATGTCCTCCTCTGTGGCTTTTCTCCTATTTATATGACAATTTCTCTTTTATATTTTGCTGTGAAAGAAAACCATTTTTCTTTTTCCACAGACTCTGCTGGTATACTTACTTGTACTTGTACATTCTGCCTTCATGAGACATAAATAACTTGCTTTTATTTGAGGCTAGCTTTTTCACTTCACCCTGGATTCTCTTTCTACCTCACCTACTGTTGTAGCTGGTCTTCATTTTCCCCTCTCTGGTGCACAGACCACACTAGAATCCTGGGGTGGTACTGCCTCCCTTCTATGACCCACACTTTCTTCTCCATTCCACCTCATTACTCTACTTCCCTTTACAGCAGATTGCTCCAAATAGTACATGTGCAATTTCCACCTTTTGAACCTCTATATCAGCCAGCAAAGCCACTCTTGCTAAGTTCTAGTGATCTACATGTCAAATCAAATGACGAGTTTGTGTTCTGTATGTTCTTGAACTAGTAACTGTATTTTAGCACAGTCAACTTTCGACATGGGTGCACACACTTGTATGCAGACAGTACATTCGTACACATACAGAAATAAATATAAATAATTTAATAAAAAAAGCTTTTAAAACTTGGCTTCTTGGGCTGGAGAGATGGCTCAGTGGTTAAGAGTTCTGACAGCTCTTGCAGAGGACTGGAGTTCGATTCCCAGCACCCACATGGCAGTTAAGAACTGTCTTTAAGCTAGGCATGATGGTGCACGCCTTTAATCCCAGTACTCAGGAGGCAGAGGCAGGTGGATCTCTGTGAGTTCAAGGCCAGCCTGGTCTACAGAGTGAGTTCCAGGCCAGGGAGACCCTGTCTCAAAAAACAAAACAAAACAAAAAACTTGGCTTCTTGATTATCATGCTCTCATAATTGTCTCCTACTTTGTTGGCCTGTTATCCTCAACCACTGTTCCTGACTCTTCCTACTCTTCTTAACCTCAATATTTTAGGGTCCTCCAGCATTGGGTTCCTAGCTTGCCTCTGTTCTCCACATATATCTCTTTTATAGTGATTCCCATATGAGTTTTTCTGATTAATCCACTCAAGTGTTTAGCTTTAAATATACCATATGTGACTGATTTCCAAGGGCCTATATCTAGTCCTACTTTCTTACCCACAATCAATACTTCCTCTGTGTCCATGTAATAGGGAACTCAAACAGCCCAGCAGCCATGAGAACCGGACACATTGCCCACCACAGTTCTTGCCTCTGTACCCCAGCACTGCTGTAATATCAGGGAATTAATGAACAGCGATAACAAATATTTATTCAGTATTTAATTTGTGCTGGGGAGTTTTATAAAATTAATTCTCAAAATCTGTTAAAACATGATTTTCATCCCTGATTTACAGAAAATAAACGATAAAGGTTCAAATCAAGTCCAATGGCAGTGTCAGTATCTGAACTGACTAACCAGAGGTTAATAGTGTCTGTAAATGGTCAGATAAACATTTTCAGCTTTGTCGTCCATACTGTCCCTATTGCCACAGTTCATCTCTGCTCTAGTGTGAAAGCAGCCATAGAGGTGCATACGTGAACATATATAACTATTCCAATGATACTAGTTAGTTAGGAAAGCAGCCATAGAGATCCATAAGTGAACACATATGACTGTATTCCAGTGATACTAGTTAGGAAAGCAGCCATAGAGGTCCATTAAGTGAACACATATAACTGTATTCCAATGATCACTAGTTAGGAAAGCAGCCACAGAGGTCCATAATGAACACATATAACTGTATTCCAATGACACTAGTTAGGAAAGCAGCCACAGAGGTCCATAAGTGAACACATATAACTGTATTCCAATGATACTAGTTAGGAAAGCAGCCATAGAGGTCCATAAGTGAACACATATAACTGTATTCCAATGATACTAGTTAGGAAAGCAGCCATAGAGGTGTCCATTAAAATGAACACATATAACTGTATTCCAATGATACTAGTTGGGAAAACAGCCATAGAGGTGCATACGTGAACATATATAACTATTCCAATGATACTAGTTAGTTAGGAAAGCAGCCATAGAGGTCTATAATGAACACATATAACTGTATTCCAATGATACTAGTTAGGAAAGCAGCCACTAGAGGTCCATAAGTGAACACATATAACTGTATTCCAATGATACTAGTTAGGAAAGCAGCCATAGAGGTCTATAATGAACACATATAACTGTATTCCAATGATACTAGTTAGGAAAGCAGCCACAGAGGTCCATAAGTGAACACATATAACTGTATTCCAATACTAGTTAGGAAAGCAGCCACAGAGGTCCATAATGAACACATATAACTGTATTCCAATGACACTAGTTAGGAAAGCAGCCATAGAGGTCCATAATGAACACATATAACTGTATTCCAATGACACTAGTTAGGAAAGCAGCCATAGAGGTCCATAAGTGAACACATATAACTGTATTCCAATGATACTAGTTAGGAAAGCAGCTAGAGGTCCATAAGTGAACACATATATGTTTCCATGATACTAGTTAGGAAAGCAGCTGTATTTGGTCCATACATAGTAAGTAGATTTCAAACTCCTGCTTTAAACCATTATTGTTGCATTGCCTGTGTTAAATTAATGATGGACCAAATGAATGGAATTATGGATGATTGACGGTTCCCTCTTTGGTTCCCTCTATTCTTTTGTGGATATTTAAGTACTGTTAAAGGATCACATCATCATTAAGAGGCACAACACCCTAGTCTCTCTTAAGGGCTGAGTAAAAGTACAGAGGTACAAAGCTTTCAGCTCCTTTTGTGGGTAGAATGAGCAAGGCTCTAGCTTCCTGAGACTCTTACATGACTAAGAGTTGCCTCAAGGATGAAGTCCTAACGTTTTTCACTAGTGGTTGTTTTTTTTTTTTTTTACTCTTATCCCCTCTAGCAGTGCAGAAGTACTTAGAGCTTTGAATACACACATGTCCTTTCTCAATGCTAATCCTGTGTATGTTCTGTTTTTTTTTGGGGGGGGCTTGGAAAACTTGCTGTGTCATCGTGACTGTCCTATGCTCTCCATGACTCTACCTGGACGGTTGTTCCAAATGGTGAAACTGTGTGCCCATGGGAATGTCCTCCCTGCTGTACGTCCAATTACCTTATGCATTCCCACCATAGTTTTTATCACTCTGAATAGAAATTTCCATTTTACTAGCCTGTCTCCCCAATACTGTGAGCTTTTTGGTGACAGACACTCTCTCATACTCATTATTTTAATTCCATCATGTGTTTGCCATGGAAGAGTCTTCGTAAATATTCATTGAGTGAATACATGAACAATGCACACCAATTGATACATGCTTTATTTCTATGTATTCTATGATTCTTGATCTGTTGCTCTTGCTATCTCAGATGGAGAAAGATATGTTCTCTAGTCCTAGTCCTGCCAGAACAAGATAGAATTACTGTGTTCATTCCTTTGCTGGGAAGATGGTTGGCTATTAAACTATTATAAATATATATTAATATATTTTATGTTTTCTTCCAAACTTGTTTTTTATATTATAATTAAGTCATATATAATACTAATATATAATACATACTATAACATACATAATATATTTATTTAATATAATATTTACATATTTCACCTGAGTTGGAGGACTTTCTTTCTTTTTCTCTTTCTTTCTTTCTTCTCTTTCTTTCTTTCTTTTTTCTTTCTTTCTTTCTTTCCAAAAGATGTCACATTTTCATTCTCCAAACCTTCAATGCCAGATGGGGTCTACTGAGATATCCAGCATGTGGACTGAGTGGCTACTGGAATTTCAGCCTCTTCAGAGTGTAGACTGCCCTTGTTGGACTACCCAGGCTGTATCATGGAGTCCAGTGCAGGAAGATCAAGACAGGACACACGCTTGCTGGACCTCATTTGGGTGACCATGGGGGGGAGGGACCCCAGTGTGGAGCACGGGGGCAGGATTGATGGTTGTTTGGGTTTGCCAAGGAGAAACCTTCAAACACTATAAATATATTAAAAACTATTGTGTGTAGTGGAAAAAGTTTGGCTTTGCAAAGAACCATTGGCAGCTGATTACTGATGGGTGAGGAAGAGCTGATCTTCTTTCAGGGAGAGACTCTAGATAGGCTGACTAGATTCCAGTGGATGAACTTGCACTGGGGGATGTCTGGGAGCACTAACTTGACTTCATTGGCTTTAATATATATGACAGAATGCATGGAATGCAGTGGGCAGGCTATGGGAGGGTGCGGAGAGGGGAGGGTATAAAGAAGATTAAGATGTTTTTATGAAATACACAAAAATTTAATAAAAGAGAAATAAAAAGTTTGGCTTTGAAGTCAGATTAAAAGTTTACATATCATTTCCTCCACTTCTAAATTCCTCTGTGGTTCAGCTTCCTGGTCTTCCAAATAGGGATAATAACTCATGTCCTCAAAATGCTAGCAATACCAATAGAGGTTAAGACTTTCAAGGCAACATGATGTCTGTTTCTTGGTAAGTCCTAATAAAAATGTGATATCAATAGCCATTCAATCCTATCATGACCCTTTGGTAATCACATTATGGGACCACAATGTCTAGAGCTGTTTGCAAAAGAAAGGCTACCTTCATTCAGTTAAATTGGTACCAAGTCACATTATCCTAGCAGTCAAGTTCAGATGGGCACAGTGTGGATTTCTGAGCTCTAGCTGGTCTGAGGTAAATGTACAAGGCTATGAAATTCCCACAAGTATACTTTCTCTGTAGGTCTTGACCACTTGAAAGTGATAAGACTGATTACTTTGTCAGATAATATTTTTCTTTACAAAGTAGCACTGGAACAAGTGCCATTGTTGGTTTCAGTTTCTCCTTCTTAATATCAAAATCCACTCAGAAATCAATTGACTGGGAGAAGAGCTAAGCACTGAGAGGAGAGGGTTTGCCCAAGGGTGTATCGCTTCTGGCGGTTGGCTGGGAGGCTGAGGAGGAACCCATTACAGGTGTTTGCTGTGGCTGCCAAGTTCCCTAATGTCTTGGGTGCCACAAACTGATTTTCCTCTGCCAGCACATTTGGTTTACAAGATGATTCTCCTATAAAACACTGCTGGTTACATTTATGAGAACATATGCAAAATTAAACCACTGACCCGGTAGTCAAATAAAACTTCCCATAAATTGTTGAGCTTGTTCTTTGCTTTTCTTAATGCAAATGAACCATTTGTTCATTAATTTTCCAAATAAATGGTCTTAAAACAAATAAGAGTTTTTATGGCTCCAGAACAGGGTACAAGTGACAGAACTGAGATCAAACATTTCCTTCTGCTTACTGGACATAAAGTATGGCCTCTGGGCCTGATTCTATTAACGAAGGCCCAGCATCTGTGGTGCTGCCTTGGGGTGTTGCTTAGTTAGTCAGATCCTGGGATAAATTGGATGGACATAAGGTCTCACAGTGATTTGGACTTTGCCCAGACAGGCCTCAGGTAGAACTGGCTCTGTGTGGTGAACTACAGCAAGTGGCTGTGATTGGCACCAACAGGAGCTTCTGTGCTTCTTCCTGGGAAGTACAAATAAAGAACATGTATTGCAGTCAGCATTCTACTAGGAAATGGCAAGGAAGACAGCGTGGGAGTACAAAACGCCATTCACTAATCAGATTCCTCACAGAACTTGTAACAATTGGCGACATTGGGATTTCATCATTCTGTTCACCTTTGGAGGGTTTTCATTTATTATCATGTTTTACCGTCATTATCTAAGGGGCTACCTGTGAGGCTCCACGGGTGGGATTCTGCCCCCAGAATCCCAGGAAAGAAATAGGAGCCATGGACCTTGCTGGACATGGCGTGCTGACCTGCTGATTGTCTTTACTGGCCTGCAGGAAGGTAGTGGCGAAAAGGGAGCTCCCCATTCCCTCAAAATCCAACAATTTGGGATTTTGGAATATACCTCCAAAATTCTTATTTGCACAGGTCACATACTTTGGAGAAATGGATTGAGAAGGGTGGGGGTGCTTTGGCCTTGGTAGATCAAGTAAGTGGTTGAGTATAAGCCTGAAATGTAAAAATCAGAGGGAAGAAAATCTGCAATGTAGGTAATACATGACACAGATACACACACACAGACACACACACACAGAGACACACATATATATATGTATGTATATATATGTGTGTGTGTGCGTGTGTGTATCTGTGTGTGTCTGTGTGTCTGTGTGTGTGTCTGTGTGTGATTCCTTGTAGGAATCCCATTCTGGTATTCATAGTCTGGCATTTGAGCACACACCTGGTGATTAAGGACTAGCCAGTTGCAGGCAGTATTTTGATTATAAGAAAAAGCTTCCAACTGCTCTGTGGTCTTCTTTTACCTGGAACTTTCTTTAGCATTTCCCACATCTCTCAAGAAAGATGTAGACATTCAGATACCTTTATCTTGGGGAGCTGACATACTTAAGTAACAAGGATGAAGTTTTCCAAATTCTATGTTAGCTCGAATTCTCAACTGACAAGTTCATCTTTTGTGTGTCTATTCTTTCTATCTTGGTACTTATAATGCTTCATCGTACTTAATAAATTTAAACATCTATGTACTAAACTACAAGCTTCTTGAGGACAGGAAGCATATTGCCTTTCACCTCTGTATGTGCCTGGCACATACCTCATATGGCCGAGCTCCTCGTTCTCCATCGATAGATAATATGAAGTAACTTCTTCCTCCAGAATACACTTCAGTTAGTAGTAGAAAAAGTTCTCAGATATGTGGGATGAAGGACAAACTGGAGTTTTGTTAACATTTCTTTGAAGAGTTTACACACAAGGTTGAAAATTGGTATACAACCTAGACCTTGATAAAATACATGCTTTTCATTTTCAATATTTATTGGCTGCTTACTGTGTTGTGCCCAGCACTCTCTTGGCAAGATGTCTCTTGGGTGAGCTCATGATTTACTGTAGGGATTTGGATATGGATGTAATTTTACTTGATAGGATAGAAAAAATGACTCCATTAATCAAATTGATGTATTGTTAAATTAAAACACATGAAGCAGGATTTATGTTCCCATGGTACATTTATTATAAATAAATAGTGAGTCTACATCTAAACTACCAAAATAATGAATACTTTAATAATACAGGAGAGATTACTAAAAATTCACTTTCGAGCTTACACAATTTGTCCTAAATGTACCTGTACCTGGAGGGTATAGTGTATAGACTGCATTTTGTTTGAAACATGATTGTTTTGAATGATTTACCTCAGAATTGAATGAGCACAAAGCCTCTTTTACCCTGAAGTGTGGGTATGCTTGTGCACATTTATGCTAAGGAAGTTCAGGAAGACTCTTTTATTTGCTCTTCTTGTAATAATACTACAGAATCTTTTTCAGTAAAAGAAGTTGCTTGTAATTCCAACTTTAAAATAGGTAAAGAGCTTTCAGTGGAAAGAGAAAATTTCTCTGTAATTGACCAGAAGGAGGCTCTCTTCCACCTTCCTGTGTAAAGTTAGAACACAAGCTTCTAAACTTCTCTTCCTAGGCAACTCTAATATTCCCCAGGCTGTCTCTATCCTGGTGGTGTTTTGATTTTTCCCCTGGAGGAACAGAATTTAAATTTGCATTGCCAGTAAGGTTTCAGCAGCTCATTCATACCACATAATATTTCTTTTCTCCTAACTAACAGAAAAAAATGTTGGTATAAAA
Source organism: Rhizomys pruinosus (assembly GCA_009823505.1). NCBI lineage: Eukaryota > Metazoa > Chordata > Mammalia > Rodentia > Spalacidae > Rhizomys > Rhizomys pruinosus. The sequence goes on from VZQC01001693.1 coordinate 2,700,028, forward strand.
TTCTCACTAATTTTGGTATCACTTTATTCTTTTCTTAATCCTTACCTTTGTTTTCTCTATATTTCCCTTGACTCTCCAATGCAATAGATTAAAATGTAATATGTAGAATAAAGCAATGAGGCATTTGGGTTTTTTAAAATATAGGTGTCACTCCTATGGGACAGTCCATCTTATCTGAATATAGCTGTGAGCAGGAGATGCTGCTCCTCTTTGTCTCATGAAACAATATCTGTTCCCTCCAAGTGCTGCAGCTCTGATGTATATGAAAATAAAACCAGTAAGTAGACTCAGAGCGTTGATCAAACCTTCAAAATATTTGGAGAGTAAAGAGAGATGTGAAGATGGAGGCTCAGAGCCTCCCATGTGATATCATGAGGTCATTTTGAATCAGTTCATCTTGGAATTCCTGATCTTTACCGTCAAGCAAGGGAGTTTATGAGGTAATTGCAAAACCAGCACTGTTGCTCTTCTGAAAGCCCTGGCCTTTAATGATGAAGCAGAGCTGGTTATGAAATACCCAACTGTGACTAATTTTGGAGGAATAACGTCTCAGACAAATTGTGTTCTCGAGTTGCTGTTGAAGCCAGTGAACAATGGAATGACAATGAATCTATCTGTGGTTTTCATGCCTCTCAGGGTTTACTCCTTGACAGGGCACAGAGTGGACTGCTATTTCGTTTTAAACTACTTGGCATGAAGATTCTGATTTTGGAGAACTGTGCTAGGCAGGATAGTCCCCAAAGATGCATTTAGACTAATCCCTGAAATCTGATACTGTAATATTACATGACAAAGGAACTTTGCATAGGTCATTAAGATTGAGAATATTAACATATGGAGATTGTTGCTGGATGTGGTGGCACATACCCATAATTCCAACACTTAGGAGGTAGAGGCAGCAGATTGTGAGTTAAAGGCCAGCCTTGGCTAGATAGTGAGATATTGTCTCAAAAACAAATAAACAGAAACAACCCCCCCAAATGAATACAATAAAGAGATTAACATAAGTGTGCTCAATTTAATCAGCTGATCTTTTATTATCAGAGAACTGTCTATCTGAAGTAAGATAAAACAGAGGAAATCAAAGAATTCAGATTGAGAAGAACCCGATGCTTCCAAGAGGTCATTTGCAAGCAGTGGAGACAAGCAGGAAGCATGACCCCTGGTTGATGGCGGGAAATAGAGTCCTCAGGCTCACAGAGTCAAGGAAGTGAATTCAGAAGTCAGGAATGAGCTTGGGGGGAAATTCTTCTCCAGAGCCTCTGTAAGGAGTATGGCCCTTCTCACACCTTGATTTGAGCCTGGAAAGATCTGTACAAGACTTAAGCCTACAGAAATTGTGCTAATATTTTTTTGGTATAACTTTAATTAAAATGTGTATTTCATACAAAATGTCTTAATCATCTTTATACCCCTCCAGTATCTCCACCCATCTATAGCCCTCTGACTGGATTTCATATATTCTGTCAATTAGTATATCTGTACATCCCTCAGTGAAAGTTCATCCACTGGAGTCTAGTCAGCTTATCTAGAGTACCTCCCTTAAAGAAGATCAGCTCTTCTTCCCGCAGCAGTAATCAGCAGCCAATAGTTCTTCCGCTAAGTTATGGCTGCTGCCCATTTCACCACTTCTATCCTGGGGTTTTGTTCGCTTGAGTTTACATGGGTCTTGTGCATGCCGAAACCCTGAAACCATTGCTGTAGATTCATATGAGCAAGGTTCCAGGAGCCTATAAGACTCTGTTTCCATATAGTCAGGCACCTCCTCCCTGCCTCTTACAATCTTTCTGTCTCCTCCTCAGTGGTCTCTGAGCTGTGGGTGGGTGTAGTTTAATACAAGAGCCCTGTCCAGGAGCCACATTTTGCAGACTCTTATTTTCTATGCTTTGGCCATTTGTGGACTTTTGTGTTCATTTTCCTCTGTTGCATGGGGGAGCTTCATTGATGAGAATTGAGAGATGCATTAGTGTTCTCTCTATTTCTTGTTCCACTGTGTTTTGTGAGACTTAAATGTAGAGGCTCCATTGTAGATGTGTCACTTAGGGTTGGACATTTTATAGACAGGTGTTCTCTGTGTGACCAGTTGTAGAACTCTGTAATAGTCTCCATCTTTGATGGATGGTGAATGGCATACTTGCCTGTAAATATGGCATACTTGTCAGTGAGTATAGGGATCCAAATTTAGCATATAGTAAGAATTTACCATTTGTCTAGGGATGTGAGAGACTTAGGGTTTTTTCTATGATCTATGACCTTTCCAGCCATGTATATTTGGCTATTTTTACAGTGCCACACATGATTTCCCTCCCATTGAGTGGTTTTTTTTAATATATATTTTTTAATTTAATTTTGTTTTTTTATGTGTATGAATGTACTGTCTGCATGTAGGTTTGTGCACCTGTGTTGTGAAATGCCTCGGAGGTCAGAAGAGGGTGTCGGATTCCCCTGCAACTGGAGTTAAAGACGGTTCTCAGCTGCCATGTGGGTGCTGGGGATCGAACCCCAGTCCTCTGCAAGAGCAGTCGGTGCTTTTAACCCTAGGCCATCTCTCCAGCCCCCATTGAGTGGGTTTTAATTCCAGTTAGGTAGCTGTTGATAAAAGCACTACCACTGCCCCAGCAATAGGGTCTTACCTTCAAGTTCTGGAGGCAATCTAGGGCTGTGTAATTTTGGGAGTCTCTTGGACTATCTGGTCAATACCTCAAAGGGAGGTTTCTCCTGTCTGATATTGTTTCCTCTTATATAACCTTCAGCTTATACACAGGGAGAGATATTGTATATGTAAATTTTTGGTAGGCTTTTGAACTAATATATTTCCCTCTGTTTTTTCACAATGGCTAAGAATTATTTATCTCACAGGGCGTGGTGGTGCATGCCTTTAATCCTAGCACTTGGGAGGCAGAAGCAGGTGGATCCCTGTGAGTTCAAGGCCAGCCTGGTCTACAGAGTGAGTTCCAGGCCACCTGGGGCTATAGGGTGACCCTGTCTCAAAAAGACAAAGAAGAAAAAGAATTATCTCTCCTCTCCTTTTTTCTCTCTGTCTAGCTCTCCCTCTTCCTTCCCCAATTAAAGTACACCTATTTTACCCTTGATAATACCTGTGTCATATGGTCCCCCACTCTTGAGTTCATTCTTTCAGTTTATACCATGGTTCCTTGTGTAACCCTCCTTTTCCCCTCCCAGTTAATTACCCACAATCCCCCCTTGGTAATGCCTGTGTCTTACTGCTTCTCTCTCAGTTTCCTTTCCCTTTCCCTCCCTGGTTCCTTTCCATTTTCCCGGCTCCTGCAGTTTCTTCAGGATACATACTCAGACATAAGGATTTGGTGCTAAGATCTACAAATGAGGGAGAACATACCTTGTTTGTTTTTCTGAGTCGTGTTACTTCACTAAGTATAACAGTTTCTAGTTCCACCCATTTATTTGCAAATTTCATGATTTTGTCTTTCTTTACTCCAAGTGTAAATGTACCACATTTGCATTATCTACTTGTCAGTTGGGGACACTTAGGTTGATTTGATCTCTTAGCGATTGTGAAAGGAGCAGCCACAGACATGGATGTACAAATATTTTGGCAATAGGATGAATCCTTTGGTATATACCAATGAGTGGCATAAACTGATTGTATGGTGGATTCACTTTTATTTTATTTATTTTTGTTTTGAATGTGTATGACTGTACTGTCTGCATGTAGGTTTGTGCACCCCTGTCATGCAATGCAGCGGAGATCAGAAGAGGGCGTCGGATTCCCCTGGAACTGGAGTCAAAGATGGTTCTCAGCCGCCATGTGGGTGCTGGGGATTGAACCCAGATCCTCTGCAAGAGTGGTTGGCGCTCTTAACCTCTAGGCCATCTCTCCAGCCCCATCACTTTTATTTTTTTAAGAGTTCTCCACACTGCTCAGCATAGTGGTTGCACGAGTTGTCACTTCCTCCAGCAGTGAATGAGCACCCCCTTTCCCCACATCCCCTTTCCCCACATCCCCTTTCCCCACATCCCCGTCAGTGTTTGGAATCACTTGCTCTTTTCATCAGTCTGACGGCATAAAATGAAATCTTAAAGCAGTTTTACTTTGCATTTCAATAATTATTAAGGATGTTTGACATTTTTATAGGGTGTTTCTTAGCCATCTTTATTTCTTCTTTTGAAAATGCTCTGTTTAGATCCATAGCCCATCTTTTAATTGGATTATTTGTTTTCTTGATTCTTCTTTTTTTTTTTTTTTTTATTTATATATTCTGAATGTTAAGCTTCTGTCATATGTGTAGCTGGTGAACATTTTCTCCCACTCTGTGGGTTTTTTCTTTACTTCCTTGGTTGTTTCTTTTACTATACAGAAGCTTTTTAGCTTAATGAGTTCCCACTTGTTTATTGTTGACCTTAATTCCTGAACAACTGATGTCCAATTTAGAAAGTCTTTTCTTACACCTATATCTTGTCGGGTACTGCTTTTGTTTTCTCCTCACAGTTTCAGAACTGCAGGTTTCACATTGAGGTCTTTGATCCATTTGGGATTGACTTTTGTGCAAGGTGAATGATAAGGATCTAGTTTCATTCTTCTACCAGTGAAGATCCAGTTTTGTCAGCACCATTTATTGTAATTGCTGTCTTTTCTCCATTGTGTATTCTTGGCGCCTTTGTCAACTATCAGGTGGCTGAAATTGCATGCACTAATGTTTCAGTCTTCAGTTATGTTTTATTGATTTATATGCCTGTTTGTGCAATTACCATACTGTTTTTATGATTCTATCTCTGTAATATAGTTTGAGATCTGGCAAGGTAATTCCCCCAGCATTGCTGTTTGTATTCAAGATTGCCTTTGCTATCTCAGGTCTTCTGTGATTCTATATGAATTTTAGAATTTTTTTTTCTGATTCTGTGAAGAATTTCCCGGGGGTTTTGATTAGTATTGCCCTGAATTTATAGAATGGTTTTGGTAGGTTTTCATGCTTTTTCTTCCATGAGCATGGGAGGCCCTTCCATCTCCTAGTGTCTTCCTCAATCTCTTTCTTCAAAGATTTAAAATTTTCTTTGTAGAGATCTTCAAATTTTGGGGTAAAGTTTATTCATAGATTTTTTTTTTATCTTGTTGCGAATGGGAAGGTTTCTTTGTACTCTTTCTCTGATTGCTTTTTATTGGCATATAGAAGAAATACTGATTTTTGTGCATTGATTTTAAAATGATTTATTTGTTCTTATTTTATGTTCATGAGTATAAGTGCACCTGTGTCATACAGTGCCTGTGGAGATCAGAAGAGGGTGTTGGATCCCCTGGAACTGGAGTTACAGATGGTTGTTAACTGCCGTGGTGCTAGGACTTGAACCTGGGTATTCTGCACGAACAGCCAATCCTCTTAACCAGTGAGCCATCTCTCCAGCCCTTATAGATTGGTTTTGTAACCTGTCACTTTGATGAATGTGTTAATCATTTCTAAGAATTTTCTAGTGGAGTTTTTGGTATCTCTTATTTATAATAAATATATCATCTGCAAATATGGATAACTCGACCTCTTCTTTTCTCTTATTTTATTGCTACAGCAAGAGTTTTAAGCACTAGATTAAAAAAGAGTGTAGTTAGTGGGCAGCCTTGTCTGGTTTCTGATTTTAATGGGAATGCATCCAGCTTTTCTCCATTTAGAGTTGTGTTAGCTATGGGTTTGTTGCATATAGCGTTAATTATGTTGAGATATGTTCACCCCAGTCCAATTCCCTCTAGGATTTTAAACATAAATGCATGTTGGATTTTGTCAAAGGCCTCTTCTGCAACTGTTAAGATGACCATGTGATTTTTGTCTTTGAGTCCATTTATATCATTTATGACATTTATTGTCTTATGTATATTGGACCATCCCTGCATCTCTGATCATGGTAGATGATATTTTTGATGTGTGTTTTTATGAGGTTTGCAAGAATTTTATTGAGTTTTTTTGTGTTATACATTGATTAAGGATATGAGACTATAGTTCTCTTTTTTGGTTGTCTTTTCCTGGCTTTGGTATGACAGTGATGCTGGCTTCATAAAAGGCATTTGGGAGTTCTCCCTCTGAGTCTTTTTGAATTATTTAAGTAATACTGGCTGTAGATCTTTAAATGTCTGGTAGAATTATGCTGTGACTCCATTTGGGCTGGGCTTTTTTTTAATCAGGAGGTTTTATATTACTCTTTCAATTTCTTTGTATGTTATGGGTCTGTTTAAGCTGTTGATCTCTTCTTGGTTTAACTTTGGTGGCTCCATGAATTTAGATAGTCACCCATTTCTTTCATGTTTTCAAATGTAATACAGTATAGGTTTTTAAAGTATTTCCTTATGATGTTCTGGATCTTTTTGGTGTCTCTTGTGAGATTTCCCTTTTCATCTCTGATTTTGTTGACTTGGATTTGATCTTTCTTTTGGTTAGCTGAGCTAAGAGTCTGTTTATCTTGCTTAACTTTTCAAACAACGAGCTTTTAGATTCACCGATTCTTTGTACTGTTTCTTTGTTTCTATTTCATTAATCTCTGCTCTGATTTTTATTATTTCTTTTTTTTTTTTGGGATTTTTTTTTATTGATGCTTTGTGTATTTCATACATCATTTTCCAATTCAGTTCAGGCATATATCCCCTTCCCTTCCCCCCACCCCACCCCTACCCATCCCAGATCATGCATTCTGATGTAAGTTTTCTGCATCTTTCTCTGCTTTTTTGTTTTGTTTTGTTTGGAGATTGGAGCCAGCTGTTATAGAGGTACTCTCTTGTAAAATCAGTAAAACTGCCTTCTTTAATTGACTAATGGACATAGAAACCCTGAAAAGGATTATTCTCTATTCAGAACCAAATATAATGTTAAAGTCTCCTTAAGCTATGCACTTAAACAAAATATATTAATACAGGAGCTCTGACATCAACAATGGATTATTCTACCAAGGAGATGTTGGCCAGGGGATCCAAGACCCCACAAAATGATTTTTATTATTTCTTCTTGTCTGCTGGGTTTGGATTTCATCTCTTCTTGCCTTTCCAGTGTCTTAAGTTGCAATGTTAAGTCATTTATTTGTGCTTTTTCTGATTTTTTAATGTAGTCACCTAGAACTGTAAACTTCCATCTTAGAACTGCTTTTAAAGTGTCCCAGAGGTTTTTCTGTGTTGTATTATCCTTTCATTCATTCCAGAAATATTTTCATTTCTTTTTTAATTTCTTCTTTGACTTATTCATCCATAATTCAGGAGTGCGTTGTTTAATCTCCATTAGTTCATGTAGTTACTAGAGGTTCTTTTCTTGTTGATTTTAAGCTTTATTGCATTGTGATATGATAGAATGCATGAAATGTATTTTCACAATTATATCTTCATTTAGTCTCTTTTTCTGTTGCTTCTTAGGGATAGTTCTTCCTTTCTTCAGTCCTTTATATTGCTTCAATTATCTTCTGAAGGGCTGGTTTGGTGGACATGATTTCTTTCAGCCTGTTCATTTCATGGAAGGTTTTTCTTTCCCCTTCAACTATAATTGACAGTTTTTATGGGCAAACTATTCTGGCTTGGCATCTACAGTCACTTAGAACCAGAGGTACTTTGGGCTAGGCTTTCATAATTTGCATTGAAAAGTCAGAAGAAATTCTGATAGGTTTTCCTCTCTATGTCACTTGTATTTTTCTTGCAGCTTTTAGTATTCTTTCTTGGTTCTGTAAATTTAGTGCTAGTACTATGATATTCCATGGGGGAGTTTCTTTTCTGGTCATGTCTATTTGGTACTCTATGTGCTTCTAGTTTGTATGTGTATGTCCTTTAATTTTGGGGACTTTTCTTCTATAATCTTTTGAAGATATGGACAATACCATTTACCGAGATTTTTCTCCTTCCTATGACGCGTAAATTTGGTCTTTTTATGGTGTCCAACATTTCTTGCATGTTCCATTCATATTATTTTGTAATGTATTTTGAGGGAAGTGGTACTTTGCACTGGATGCTTAATATGATAGTAAGGATGTTATAGTGAACTATGAATTTAGTTAAACCCGCAGGGGTTTAAGCTTCGAGAAAATTAACAAATGGGATAAAACAGAGTCTTGACGAATGTCTTAGTTTTCTATTTCTACTTTAATAAAGTGCACAAACCTACTGGATTAAATCACAGTAAACTTACTATGTAACAATTCTCCTAAATTCAAGGTTTGTGCAGTGATGCGTTCTTTCTGGATGCTATGTGGGAGAGCCCATGTTCTTTCCTTGTGGACTGTTAGAGGATACCTGCTTTCCTTCGTTTTGGTCTCTTCCTCCATTTCATCTTCCAAACCAGTAGCATTGCCTCCTCAATTTTCTCTCATTCTTACTTCCTTCTCATAAGAATTTCCATGTTACATTGCGCCCCATGAAACATCCTAGATTATCTCCTATTTTACCTTGACATAATCACACCAGCAAGGTCTCCTTTGGCATTTAGGGTATCAGTCACAAATTTTAAGGATAAGAGTATAGTTTATCCTGGGAGACTTTTGTTCTTCAAACCATAACAAGTATTTACATGTGTGATTTATACTCTTGGAAATAATAACTCATTCTGTGAATGTTACTTCTTGGAATTGAAGTGGGAGGCCAAGCAACTGTGTATAAAGTTTCTGTGGAAGAGAACCAAGGATTTTGGTCAGCACACTGGACTGTGAACCAAAAGTACTTGCCAACCATGCGAGTGAAGTTATTTGAGGGCTACTAGTTTATACAGTGGTCTAGCTGTCACCACAGATGCAGAACCTGGTCTACATAGAGAATCATTCGAAATAATAATGACTGTTGTTACTCTAAGCTCCTAAACTTGGGGTTATGTTTTATGAAGCAATAGACAGTTGAAATAAAACTGTAGTATGTATAAATGAGCTGTCAGAAACTGAGCGATTTTTAACTTCAGAAGAGCACGTTCTATCATATATTCAGAATTACATGACTCACAGACTGTAAAGTTCTTTGCATAGACCATGGCATGTCATAAGTGCTCTAAGATATTAATTACCTTATCCCAGGCAATGTATTGATGGTGAGATCCTTACCTGTCATTTCATTAGAAGAGAGAAAGATCCTCTCTGTTAGAGATGTATTTAATGGCACATAGTATATAATATGCGGCCTATAATTTAATATTATAAAGCCTTAATCTGAACAATACTCACACTTGTTCCAAAATATCATTTCTTCTGAAACATAACATCATAACTAAATTTTAGAATGTGCACTAGAGTCTTACAGTTCATATTGCTTAATCGTACTGTCGCACAAGTAGCTTAGAATTTTCTTAGTTGTTCAATTGGTGAAAATGACTTCTGAAAGTAATATAATTATAAATTGTAATGGTAAATACATTCATAGAATTCATGGAGCAAGCTGAATATGTAACTGTTCATTTGGAGCCAAGTTGATTACCATTTGAAAAAAGCTAATGGGGTAGCTGACTAGAATACATTTCGAAGAGTCATGATTTAATTTTACATCACCCAGGAAACTTCAATGCCATGTGCATTAATGGCAGTTTTGAGGGACATAAAGATTGACATATTTTCCTGAGCTAAGCGATAAGGCTGTGCCTAGTCAATAAAAACCTCTATTTTGAAATACCTGAAGTAAGTAATACAATGAAACTTTATGGGATTAAATTCACCACAAGAATATTGAACATGTGAGTGAACTTTATAAGAAGGTTTAACTCATTTAAAGCAATGGACTGTGAAATTTGGGCAAAAGTTCCGTTTAATGGTGGCTCTCAAGTTTTCTGTGAGAATGGATTACATTCTTTTTGTGTTCAGTCTGCTTTGCTTTGTCCTGTGCCTGGAACCTCCACACTGAAGCTCTAGAGATTTGTTAAAAGCTCGGGAGTCTGTCACATCACTCTTCTCCGGTGGTTTCCCATTATACCATGTACAGTTGAGATTCCTCAGATCAGCGTCCAGACGCCTTCTCACATCCTCATGGTTTTCACATCATCTGCATATTCGGCCTCAGAAAGACTTTGCAATCCTCCAAGCCTCTTCTCTAGGCCACTGTCAGACACGTGGCCTGGCTGGTGCCTGCACACCCGAAAGACCTCACTAAAGTGCTATTCATCCCATTCTTCCTTCCCCAAGCAACAGTTCTCTGTGGACCTATAGGACCTGAGGTTTACTCGTTTGTTAAGCCTGATACAATTATGGTATAATGGCTTATTGCCTATTTCTCTCTCTCTTTTTTTAAATTTTCATTATTTTATTGATGCTTTGTGTATTTCATACATCATTTTCCAATTCAGTTCAGGCATATTTCCCTTTCCCTTACCCCCACCCCACTCCACCCCATCCCAGATCATGCATTCTGCCATAACTGTCCTGCATCTTTCTCTTTTTTTTTTTTCATTTTTTAACAATAAGTGATAATTTATGAGTACAAGCATCCTTCATGTAAAACCAATTTGCAGGCAGTTATGCCCAAACTCACACAGCCCATGGGTCCCACCATCCAGCAGGCGGGAGGGGCTTGTATGTTCAATCAAGTTGATCAAATGAGTGTCCAGACTATATTGCTGTAGTTTCACCATTTACCCCAATCACAGCCCTTACATTCTACCATGCCCACTCTTCCACAGATTGTTCCCTAGGCTTAGAAAAGGGGCACAGGTGGATGAGAAGAAAAACAGTCTACTTTCTCTGGAGCTGTTGTCTTGGACTCTCATCAATTCTGGCTGTTTCCTTTCATGGGCTGACAGTTTGTCCAGGAATAACCTTTTGATCCTACTAATGAAGCACAAGCAATTAGATATATAGGTATTTAAACAGTACTAATAGTTATGGTAGGTTACTTTGGTATAGACACATGTTTGGATGGTATGTTAATCCATGAATTACATTTTTTTTCTGTTAAATATGACAGGGTCTTACTGTGGCTTATAACATCTCTTAACCATTAGAGGATGTAAGCTTGTGGCATCAGCTGTGGGTTATTCCTCCAAGGAGAGAGCCAATAGCCAATTAGATTTGGGATATACAGGCATATGGCTGCCTCTGCTGCACAGTATTTCCAGGCAGGTGAGGTATAGCTGGTGCTGACGGAGGAGTCTTGCTTGACTCAGGAGACCTATTTGCTTTATTGGTTTAGTGGCCTTTGGTAACACTCTCTGGTATTCCGGAGGCCATCTGTACACTTGCATGGGTGGTCTCAAACATCTTTCCCATGTTAACGTCAGGTTCGACAGCAGGGCCTTATCACCTCTCTCTTCTTGCAGTTATCCTAGTTTAGAGGCAAGCCTTTACTTTTGGTGGCTTGGATTCCCTGGCCAACATCTCCTTGGTAGAATAATCCATTGCTGATGTCAGAGCTCCTGCTTCTCTTAATTGAGCTAAACCTCCATCAGAGGGTGCTGAGTTGGGTTCATAACTGAATTTAAAGCTAGTACAGTGCCTGATTCAGAGAGGACCTCAAAGCAAATTTGCTGAGGAATTATGGATGTATTTGTTCAAAGCGAGACTATATTTTATTATTTTTTCTAAATTTTATTTTTTTATTTTTATGTGTTGTTTTGTTTTGCATGTGTGTTGTGCGTGTGTGACCAGCGACGGGAAGAGGGCATCGGATTCCCCTGGAACTGGAGTTAAAGACGGTTCTCAGCTGCCATGTGGGTGCTGGGGATCCAACCTGGGTCCTCTGCAAGAACAGTCAGCGCTCTTAATCACTAGGCCATCTCTCCAGCCCCGTGAGACTATTTTATAACTTTTCACCTGGGCTTTGCATTTGCTAGGTACTGGGTATATGCACATATTTTTTTTGTTCATCATGAAATCAACACCATAGGATACATTGTCAGTCATATATCATTTCCAAGTGGTTTATTGTGTGTTATTTCCAAAGGAGAGAAATAGTAGCCTTCTATAGCATAATGTTCCTGGAATAAAAGAGGCTGACTAATGTACAAATGAAGACTATCATTTTTCATCTTTAAATAATCGTTCTATGTTTCAAGATTTTCAGTTTGGACTGCTGTTTTACCCTTATTTAGATTTCAGTCTGAATGATTTACGTTTAGAGAGCCTTAAATACTGGGTTTCATATGACTTTTTTGGGGGGGTCTTTTTCTAGACAGGATCTCCCTGTAGCCTAACTGTCCTGGAACTCTCTTATAGACCAGGCTGGCCTTGAACTCACAAAGATCCACCTGCCTCTGCATCCGAGTGCCTGCCTACTGAGCCATCTTGCCAGTGCATTATATATAATATATAATATATAATTAAATATATTATCTTATATATATAGATTCTTTTTTGTTTTTTTTAAAACATAAGAGTAAAGAGTAATGAGAAAACATTATTGTAAATTTTCACAATTTTTTTTTCAGGAAATAATCACCTTTACTTTGACTTTTGTGTATTCTAAACCCCAAAGAAGACAGAATAGAAAAGAAATGGTTTTCTGCATAACCTTTAGCAGCTTTTCTTCTATGGAAGGGAAGATGCCAGAACTGAAAGTGAGAATCTGTTGTCTGACAGCTCATCAGTGGCTGGGGTCACCACACACAGCCTTCCCTGAAATTCTGCAGGGGGAGTGGTCCATGCATATGTGTGGGTGAGAGATCTTTGTAAATACACACTTCCCCAAGATGCACATAGTCTAGGCTTGGGGAAAGAGTGCTGTGGGACTGTGAGGAAGCTCACATTCTCCTGCTAAAATACCACCAAACCAGAGGGCGCTAAATACAGTGCCCAGCTTATTTCCCTCTGGCCTAGCTTCATCTGTATGCTCTCCAATTCACTGGAACTCACAGGGGAAAGATCAACAGAGCAGACTTTCCATAATCTCTGATATCAATAATGCTACTGCTTCCTTTTATGAATGACAAAGATTCTTTGGTTCCTTTAATGATGAAAAATTGAGAAAATATGAGAATTAATAGTTCAATAAACAAAGACCAGTATTGAAATAATAATTCAAATAAATGAAATACAGAATTTAAAGATGGGTTTTAGTCGGAACCTTAAATCATGATGTTTGACTGATTTTTAAAGTTCTGCCATATTCCCTTCCCGTGAAATCTGCAGCCAGATCAATAAAGCTCTGCATCACTAGAATCAGTAAAGACCAAACATTTCTATTGAGTAATATGCTATTGCTCTTTATTTTCCACCAATTTTGTGTACTTTTGCAGTGAAATAGTAAACAATGCTTGTAATAATTGCAGTATATACATACATATATAATTTTCTAGGAACTCACATTGCATCACTATCAAAGTGCCATCGATGTTTCCATAAGTCTAGAGGTTTAACCATCAATCCAATCATTTGATAGTCTTTAAAGAAAGACAGAGAATAAAATAGTTACTTATTTTCATGTTAATTTGGTCCTAGTCTAACCTTCCAGAATTCTTACCATCTCATTTGACTGAAACTCAGATTCAAACAACAGACCAATATATTTTGTAATCTAAGAATATAACCTAAGAGCCTGGTGTAAATTGACAGTAAGTTGTTCTTGTATATAAAGATGCTCAAGGGAACCTTAACTACCAATGTGGCACTCCCACAAGGGAGGACCAAGGAGCTGGAAATGACAGTTGCTACCTTGTCTTAGGAAAAAGACAAGGTCACATTTTCTTCAAAAAAATTTTAAGAGTGGACTTTATGGAATATTGTCTAAAATTTTTCAAACTGGCAGACCTTAACAGAGATCATAGTCTTATTTTATTTCACCCCATGGCATTTCTTTAATCCTTATCATCTTCTGACTATAACATATAAATGGACTGATACATAATGGCACAAATCTTTGTTTTTCATTTTCTTAGGCTTATGGAATCAGAGTTAAACCTACCCATTTTGTGATCTAATCAATTTTCTTTGGTTTAACACCAAGACCAATGCATCTCCTTCTTAGGCGTGTCCAGCTTATCTGAATTTAGAGTTGTAGTCATTCATGTAAAGCCTTTCATATTGAAAATGAGTCCCAGCTGCTCTGGCTTTCTTAATCCCTTCTAGAAAAGCATATGAGTCAGTGTGTGCCCCAGGAGGGTGCAGCTCCAAATCTTGCTCTCTCAGGAAGGGCCAGACACTGTTACCATGCCTCCTTTCTCAGTTGGCTGACTGGATCAGTATATGTTTTATATTTTGATAAATACATACAGGAGTATACAGGATAGTATAATATGTGTAGTGCATATTGTGATAATGGAAAATCTATTTAATTAGTATTTTTAAAACTTCCATCATATCCTAATATATAATAACTGCTCAATAAATGTTCAGTGGGTAAATGGGGTGGAGTGGGGGGAAGGGAAAGGGTAATATGCCTGAACTGAATTGGAAAATGATGTATGAAATACACAAAGCATCAATAAAAAAATGAAAATTAAAAAAAGTGTTAAGTATCCAATATAGGGGACTTTCTAAGTACATTTAATTGTTCCTCATATTAAAATTTAAAAATAGGGCTGGAGGGATGGCCTAGCGGTTAAGAGCGCCGACCGCTCTTGCAGAGGACCCGGGTTCGATCCCCAGCACCCACATGGCGGCTGAGAACCGTCTGTGACTCCAGTTCCAGGAGAACTCCAGTTCCAGGGGAATCTGAGACCCTCTTCTGACTTCCACGGCATCGCACGACACGGGTGCGCAGACCTGCATGCAGACAATACATTCATACACATAAAAATAAATAAATTTAAAAAAATTTAAAATTTAAAAATAAAGCCAGGGTGGTAATCCCAGCACCTGGGAGGCAGAGACAGGCAGATCTCTGTGAGTTCAAGGCCAGCCTGGTCTATAGAGTGAGTTCCAGGACAGCTGGGGCTACAGGGAGACCCTGTCTCAAAAAGACAAAAAAATAAAAAGGTTGGGGGCTGAGTAACATACATTTAATCATCAAATCGAATGAGAAGACACTATGGTCTTGTTCTTCATCTCATAAGTTTTTAACAGGTTTTTAATTTGTTTTATGAGACAAAGTGTAACTACATAGGTAAGGCAGGCATCAAGGTCACAGTAGTCCTGCCTCTGTCTCCCAGTAGAGCTTTAGTTTTGAACCTAATTCTTAAGAATTTTTAAACTGCCTCTAATCTCTATTTGATATTACTAAGTCATTAAATTTCACATTTATAAAGTTTGGAGGAATGAATCAAACAAAGTGTTAAGTTTTAAAAATTTTCTAAATATGCCACACAGCATTTCCTTCCTGAATAGTGTTATGACTGTGGGCTCCATTCCTATATTCTAGATTATCTTGGTGATATATAACAGCATACTTCAGATCTCCAGGAATGTTTTGTTTACACCCAGAATAGACAGTCACATACTTATATACCTACATTCTTACACTGTACAATGGAAATTTGAATTGTATTCTTGAAGCTTAAAGATAATACTGGAGTTGGCCAAAACAAATAAACCTGATTGTGAATGTAATTTATCAAAATGGAGATAAAAGTCAACCTCCTTAAACTTTAAGTCTGTTTCAGACACAATGGCAAATGGGCATTTTGCCAGCACTAATTCGTCTTACACAATCCATTCCAGCTTTATTGGGCAAGTCTCTTGTCTCTTCTGAGAAGGGCATCAGGGGAATATTAGACAGAGTAGCCTTACTTGAAGCAACGTAGCATCCATGAATCCTATCACATAGGAGGTACAGCACTTACATAATTTGAAGCTCAAGTCATCTTTTCAAAACACCTCGGTAAAAAGTGTCTTTCTTTACATACAGATGTTGAAACTTGACTTGTATAATACCGCCTCAATACAGTTACAATAGAGAAAAACCCCAGTGTGTTCTACTCATTTGAATATATTCCCATGTAATGGAAAAAAAATCGAAGTCAAATAGTCATACAACTTAGTCGCTTTTAACATCTTGAATGAATGAAAGCTCATTTTCCCTATTACAAGTTATTGTCTGTCTTTAATTGCACATGGCTTTTTAAGTACATTATTGAGAATTAAAAAAAAAACTAGTGTATTGTATCTGTGGCAGTAAAGACATCAGGATATTTTATATTCAAGGGAGAAGAAGAAAATTCTGAAGACAAACGGGGTAGTGATCTCATTTTTCATCCTTATTGTAGGCTGGCCGTAATAGTCACAGCATTTCCATGACTACCCGAGGAACTGATTTACATTTCTTCTTTACCACATTCCATGAGTGGGTGAACGGCATAAAGGGTATTTGTCCAATTCATTGCTCTCAGGAGAGCCAGCTTCCTATTTTCTCTGTAGTTGAAAACACCAAATCTCACCTTTCTACATGGATGTCATCTAGTAGGTGTCAATTCAAAGCCCTTAAATATAGTGCTCTGTAGATAAGTATTTTGGATACATGGTTTCTAGAGTTTAGAAAAGAGTAGCTCTGAATACTGTGAGCAAAAACTTTATGATGATAGCTAAATACAGCTATTGAGAATAGATATTTGTTTTATTTTAGTCAATCTCAGATGAGAAGGGAAAATGGGCTGACTTCCTGATGTCCATACTCTGAGTTTTGTTTTTAATTTGTGACATTTTTAACTTTTAAAATTAATTTTTTGAATAGGAAGTTTTGCAATCTTCATATGATATGGTTTGGTGGTATTTAGACCCCCTCCCCTGTCTGCACCCCCTTCCTGGCCTTGTCCATTTTTTTTTTTTTTTTTTTTGGTTTTTTGAGGACAGGGTCCCCTGTAGCTCTGGCTGTCTTGGAACTCACTCTGTAGACCAGGCTGGCCTCGAACTCACAGAGATCCCTTGCCGCTGCCTCCCAAGTGTAGGATTAAAGGCGTGCACCACCACGCCCCGCGCATTTATTTTTTCTGTATGTGTATCAATTGTATTATCTGCATGCAAGTCTGTGCACCCGTGTCGTGCAATGCCGCGGAGGTCAGAAGAGAGGTGTCTGATTCCCCTGGAATTTGGAAGTTCTCCTGGAATTGGTGTTTCCGACGGTTCTCAGCCGCCATGTGGGTGCTGGGATCGAACCGGGTCTTCTGTCAGAGTCGGTCGGCGCTCTTAACCGCTAGGCCATCTCTCCAGCCCCACACACCCAGATTTTAATGTGGAACTCTCCCAGTTGACAACAGTGTAATTTTTAAAAAACATTTTTTTCAGTACTGAGTACCAAACCCATGACCTTGCACTTGCTGGCAAGTGCTCTTTCTCTGAGATAAGCCCTTCAGACCTGAAATTTGGAAACATCAAGCATTGAAACACATAGCTGTGGGCCTCCAAAAACCCAAAGTTTTTGACTTTGGGTTAAGGCATGTGATATAGTCCACAACACATTCTAAACAAGAACAAAAATAAATACAGGGTTTTGAGGCACTATAATTAAATGAACACCTGCTGATTCCCTTGCATTCAAAGTTATGCTTTGGTGCACGTGGAATAGATAAGTTCAGTTATGTTTTCTGAGGGATTACAATTTAGTTAGAGAGAAGAAGAGCAAGTATCCATGAGACAACCAGAGGACATAAATATATGCTTCATGACTTTGAGATGACTAGTCATCTGACCTACACTCGAGCAAAAGGCCAGAATAATCCATCAAATGCCCAGTGATTTTATGTATGTCATCTTTAATGGCATAACTGCACTTTCCAGGAAATATATCTATCTATCTCCTATCATCATCTATCATCTATATATGTATCTCTCCAAGAGAAAGTCCATTCTTGTTTATATGCTGCAAACCTGTACATTGAGAGCTGCAGGCACAGATTGAGCTCTTTCAATGGGATTCAATGTTTTTTTTTTTTTTTTTTGGTCTTTTCGAGACAAGGTCTCCCTGTAGCCCCAGCTGTCCTGGAACTCACTCTGTAGACCAGGCTGGCCTTGAACTCACAAAGATCCGCCTGCCTCTGCCTCCCGAGTACTAGGATTAGGATTAAAGGTGTGCGCCGCCACACCTGGCTTCAATGTTCTTTTTTAATAAGCCTATTTCTTATGTTTAGACACTCTACTAGAGTAACAACAACAAAAATACACCTTGATCTGGGTTAAGCTATAAAGCAATTTCTTGTTGAAATCCCAGTTAGAGGGTGTGCATATAGTGGGGACTCCATGGTTGTTTGGTTCAGCAACTCAATGATGATTCCAAAGTTTCATCTTTTTCTTTCATCCTCTGAACTTTACCCGTAGATTGGCATAAGATGTCTGCAAAGGAGGAAAGGGACTGTTTCTTTCCTTGTCTCTGTCTTAAGAATAAGGAAAATAGTCATATTTCACTGGGCAGGAAGGAGTCACAGTTCAATTTCTAGCCCACTGCTGGAGAGTGAGATGGAATGACCTCAGTGGGCCTGGGCCAGTATTTCTCAAATGTGATGTACTGGGGTTTCAGGTAGAAAATCCAAATCTTTGTTTTGTGAGACTATTCTAAGCATCTTGTATCTAAGGATCATTATCATCTAGGGACCCTGAATGAGAAAAATACCAGTAACTCTTCTTAGTCACTAGAAAAATGTAAAGTAGCCTCTTTTACTTTATATGGCCCAGAACTCCCAGGAGGGAAGGGGCATGCTCTGTTAGGACTATTGGTTTTAATTAGTCATTTTTTTGAAGGAATGAATTGTGGGGATTAACCACAAGGATTATGACATTCTTCCTCTTGTCTCCCCATTTTGGCATCATTTTATTTGTTATTTAAATCAGAAAAACTTAAAACTGGTGTACATACTTCTTCCAACTTGCAACATCTGATGGAGATCAAAATCTGTTAAAATATGGTTTAGCTTTTGCCACCTCTCCTGACCTCCATTATTTCTATAGCCCAGACCACCATCAACTCTCACTCTGACATTTATAGTTTGCCAACTCTTCTTGCTTATAATTTTGATCCTTATTTTCTGCACAGCTGGAAAAGTGATCTTAAAATGTACTGTATATATCACGGCAAATAGTGAACTCAATAATTATCTGTTTTCTTCTTTATCCAAGTAACAGCCTCTCACTTGAGGATCGTGTGTAGTCATGCCTTTGTGGCAGATCAGACTACTTTCCCCCAATTTTTTTTTTTTTTTATATTTTTGAGACAGGGTCTCCCTTTAGTCTCAGCTGGCCTGGAGCTCACTCTGTAGACCAGGCTGGCCTTGAACTCACAGAGATCTGCCTGTCTCTGCCACCCAGCTCCAAACACTTTTCTTGTTTATTAAGATTTACATATTCAAGTCTTGGGGCTGGACAGATGGCTTAGTGGGTAAAAGCACTGGCTGTTTTTGCAGAAAACCCAGGTTTCATTCTCAGCACCTGCATGGCGGCTAACAACCATCTGTAACTCCAGTTCCAGGGGATCCAACACCATCTTCTGACCTCCAGCATTGTAATGCATGGGTATACTTACATGTCTGCAGGCAGTACACTCATACACATGAAATAAAATAAAAATAATAAAAAGACTTACACATGAGCTCCTTCTACTAAAGTAGGCAGATTTTAGCTCCTTATTGCCCTGAAATTGGTCCTGTTTAGTTTCTTTGGGCCCGTGGGAAGCAGGTGGAGGCAAGCACCTCCCACATGGGTGTTTCCACTGGACCTTGTTTCTGTCATCTGTGTGCACTGTGAGCTTCTGGTCTCAAAACAAAAGCACTTGGTATAAACCAAAATTGAGCAAAACTTAGCCAGATTAACCCCTAGTCTTCTGAAGACCTGTGAGGAGGAAGAATAAATATTACTAGTTTTAAGCCACTGAATTTGAGTTTTATTCTATATACAGAGTTGTTGCAGCAATAGTTGATTAACTGTAATTGTAATCCAGTGCTGATTTGGCAGGTAGCTGCATTCTTTGTTTTTAAAGGTGACAAGGACCAATCATATATTTAATCAGCGGGCTTATTTTTTAGGTTGTTCTATTTGAAATCTGTGTATCCAATGTCTTCAGTGATAGGGGATAGGAAATGTTGGGTCTGTCCTCAGAGAACTCAGAGAGATTTCTTGGATGGTGAGACCAGTAGCAGCCAACAATGCCAGATCACTTTGTTGTGAAAGAAAGCAATCTTTCTTTCTCCAGTTGGATAGAGGTTTTTTTTTTTTTTAATTTGTGTAGTTCTCACCAAACCAATACTGATGATGTTGTTTAGCAGGACCTATTGTGTTGATGGCTGTCTGTAGACAGTATCAACATGGATTTCCCTGTTTACGCTGATGCTTTGAGATGGGATTCCTTGCTTCACTGAGGCTGCTGAGAATTTAGTTCTAATAGCTCTATTCAGGCATAGTTATTTTCTAATTGAAGGATCAAGGGAAACAGCCCAGGGGAAGAAGATAGAGGGGACATGATAACTGCTACATGATATTTTAAATGCTTAAGGGAGAAGGATTGAACTGAGCTAGGGATATGCAACTAAGAAGTTGTTTTCATCAAAGGATTTGGCGTCTTTTGGATTAGACCAGTATCCTGAGCTGAGTCTGATCCTGAAGCCCTACACTTCCTCACCTCGACAGGTAGAGCAGCCACTCTGTTGTATTCTACCCTTTCTCCTTGTCAGGCATGCGGGGGTACTACTGGGAAAAACTTATTTACCCGGATGCAGAGATGATGGTGAGGTACGCTGGAGAAGGGTGGACAGAGAACAGTGAGAGATGGAGAATAGAAATTGGATGAGCCACCATTTTAAATTGGTCTGCTGGGCTGGGCTCAGCTGGGATCACTGCAGCTTCATCATACTCTCTGTGTGGCTACCTCCTACATCCTAAATACCAAACCAGCCTCTCAGACCTGGAACATCAGCTTCTCTCCCTCCCAGTTTCCTTCCTGGGTACCACCCTGCCACTGCTGACACACCCTCACCATCAGCAGCGCTCACCTGATTGTTCTCCTTTGTCACTTGGCCTGCTTATCAGGAGTAGACATTAGAAACCACACAACAGCATATTTATTTGGCCTTTTTTGGGAGGGATACCTTACAGTTTTCCAATAGCTTATAAAGTAATTCTGACACTTTATTACTGAAAAGGAAAAACAAAATAGAAGCTGAATCTTTACTTGGAACTCGAATCAACCTCCACTGCATGAGTTCATGTGCCTTGGGGGGAGAATTCATCCCCACAGAGGAGAATTGAGTTATTGACTTTTTCTCAAGGGCGGCAGGACATGGATGGAGAGAATTACATGGAAGCTTAGCAGGACAAATTCTAAGGTCTGTAGTTTAAAGAATTAGCTCAAATCCTGTTCTATGGATTGTTCTGCAACTCATCCTTTGCACACTCATAGTCAAAAATCTCAGAGATAGACCCTCCCCCACCAGAAAACATAAGCCAAAATTACTAGTTGTTCTGTTATAGCCTCAAGACCATGGACATCACAGTATCAATATTTTTCATGCCAGATGGTTCTACAAAGGGGGGAAATGCCAGAAGCTTTGATGGAGGTAAGTGGCAGACCCTCAGAACTGGCACCACACTGCTAATCATGAGGTAATGACAGTCCACCCCTAACACCTGCAGGCACTTGTAAAGATAGCTTTGGCTTTATTGCTTCCCAGCAGTGTGTGATGTCAAGAGTGGACTCTAAACACGGCTGATGCTTTGGGGCAATAATAAAGAATATAATTACATACAATCAATTGAAGTATGAAAAGAAGAAAATGCCTGTCACGTATCAAAGAAGACTGGTCCATGGAGCCTGTGTGATATCCGTCTGGGTATTCTCAGGATCACTATAGAGGAATGAGGGTTTTGTGGTTCCTGAAAGTTATAGCTTGACTTGGGGGCAAAGTAGGAGTTTAGGAGCAAAGACTGGGTTTATTCTGTTAAGCACTATAACAGGGTTAGTATGCGTGTGGATGAAATGCTATGATGATTGGGTTGTTTATTCTGGCTTATTCTCAAACAGAGATTTCTTTTGACTTTTGTACTTTATTATTATATTTTGGATTAATGAAGGACTAAAGAAGGATAGATAAATAATAATCTTTTGTTCATAATTCCTGTATTAGCATTCTAATGCATCTCTAACCTATCAATCAATCAATCAATCAATCAATTAATTAAATATAAACAAGATCTAATCTTGTAATTATTCCAGATTCCATAAGTAGAAATTGGACGGGTTTCATTTTGTGTTGTAGGACTGGTTCAAGGAAAAGCTAGCTGACTACTATCAGGAATAAAGTAGCAGAGAGGACAGCATATGTGTTCTTGAATTAAGTAAGATGATAAAGAAGGTGATCATCTAAAAGACAAAAGCAGCAGGTTGGGTGACACAGTCTGGGTGGAAGAAATACCACATTTCCAAACAACAGTTATATTTCTCAAGAGACATTAAGAAATCATCATTGATCCAAAAGTATTTGGAAATTTTTGCTGTGCAAAAGAACCATCATCAGTGTTAACTTACAGAGAAATAAGTATTTCCTACAAATTCACGTCATTTAGGATTTTCACAAACCATGATAATTTTATTATCCACAATAGTACTTGCCTAATTTTAAAAGAAATTTTAGGGTGCTGTGGGGATAGCACAGCTGTTAAAGGCAGCGGCTAAGAACACACACACACACAAAAAGAAATTTTAGAGTAAGTGTACTCATAACTCACTAAGTAAAGCTCTCTTTTAAGAGATAAGTGAAAACATTTTTCTGACATTTTCATATCTATAGCTGCCACCTGTAATGCATATGTATCAGTCATGTATTGCCGTTTCTAAAAACTACCTTGAAATGTAGTTACATATGACAACAGCCCTTTACTTAGCTTGTGACTGGGTGGCTGTATAGATTGGGGCCAGGCCCAGTTCCTCTCTTCTGAGGTATCTCATGGGTCTATGACTAATCCTGCAGTGGACTGGGGCATGGGCTGGTCAGGATAGCATTGGTTGGAATGGCTCTGCCTTGCTTCATACCTTTCAAGAGAGAAAGTAGACTTGCAGGATCTCTTAAGCCTAGTGCTGTAATTCTGACTTACTCCATTCAGGACATCAGAGCAAGTTCCATTATCAGCCCATATTCTAGAGGTGAGGAAATCCTTGAAAGCTGGAAAGTCACTTGGAAAGAAACCTAGATACAGGTAAGGGAAGGCTGGCCACATTTGCTGTTCACACACAGTGTCCTTTGTGAGCCTCTCAAATAATGCAGTAGGTCAATAGCAAGGCTCTGGCAGAGAGACTGTCAAGATTACATGGACTGGAAGTGGCATGAATTCTAACACATTTTGAATGGCACAGAAACAAGATATTATTGTAATTAAAAGAAGGCAAGTTGGGGCTGGCGAGATGGCTCAGCGTTTAAGAGCACCAACTACTCTTGCAGAGGACCCAGGTTCGATCTCCAGCACCCACGTGGCGGCTAAGAACCATCTTTAACTTCAATTCTGGGAGAACTCCAGTTCCAGGGGAATCCGACACCCTCTTCTGACCTCCCCGGCATTGCATGACATGGGCGCACAAACTTGCATGCAGACAGTACATTCATACACACACAGAAATAAAAATAAAGAAAGAAAGAAGGCAAGTAAATGATTTTTCTCCATGTAGATATGCTGAGTATTATTTAAATAACTTCAGAAGTCAGCCAATGAAGCACTGACTCTTTCTCTGAGTACTAACTTTCCATGTCAACATAATTATTTAGGTCCCCAAATAAAGGAACTTCTCAAAGTCCTATTAGTGTGAGGATACTATGGCTTCTTCCAAGATCGGTTGGCCAATAATCTATTTTTGTTGTATTTTTCTTTACAGCCCTTTCTCCTGAACTGTATGAAAAAAGCATTTGGAGAAAAAACCCTACCATTTACAAGATTATTCATAAATTATATTATTTTTATAATTACAATATATTATATTAAATATTATATAATACATTATTATATATTATTATATTAAAGATTATTAGGGAAGTTATTAATGGAGATAAGGGTGAAGAAAACCTTATCTTTTATTTTCCTTCAAAGCAGCTGAATTCTACCCGTAAGCACTCACTCTCAGGGGTTTGCTTTCCTATTTTAAAACCTGTAGTCTTAAAACAAAAAACAAAACAAAACAAAAATCCCTGTAATCTTTGGTTAGGTTTGTTCCTAGGTATTTTACTGTTTTTGAGTCTGTTGCTTGTTGTTGGTATAAAGAGAGGCTACTGATTTTTCTAGGTTAATATTGTATCCCACCACTTTACTGAAAGTCTTTATCGATTCTAGGAGTTTTCTGGTGGAGTTTTTAGCATCCCTTAGGTAAACTATCATATCGTCTGCAAAAGGGGATAGCTTGACTTCCTCTTTTCCCATTAGTACTCCTTTAATTTCCCTTTCTTGCCTTATTGCCCTAGCAAGTGTTTCAAGCACTATATTGAAGAGGAGTGGTGAAAGGGGGCAGCCTTGCCGGATTCCTGCCTTTAAGGGGAATGCTTCTAACTTCTCTCCATTTAGGATGATGGTGGCTGTGGGTTTGTTGTATATGGCTTTGATTATGTTGAGGAATGTTCCCTCCAATCTAATTCCCTCTAGAACTTTAAACATGAAGGGATGCTGGATCTTGTCAAAGGCTTTTTCTGTGTCAACTGAGATGATTGTGTGGTTTTTATCTTTCAGTCCATTTATGTGTTTTATGATATTTATTGATTTATATATGTCGAACTATCCCTGCATCTCTGGTATGAATCCAACTTGGTCATGGTGGATGATCTTTTTGGTGTGGGTCTGTATGCAGTTTGCAAGTATTTTGTTGAGAATTTTTGCATCTATGCTCATTAAAGAGATGGGCCTATAGTTTTCTTTTTTGGTTTTATCTTTGCCTGGTTTGTGTGTTATGGTAATGCTGGCTTCATAGAAGGAAATTGGGATATTTCCCTCTGTTTGTATCCTTCTAAACAGTTTGAGTAGTAATGGTTTTAAGACCTCTTTAAATGTTTTATAGAATTCTGCTGTGAAACCATCTGCCTGGGCTTTTTATGGTTGGGATTTTTTTTATACATTTTTAATTTCCTCAATATTATGGGTCTGGTTAAGCTGTCAATCTCTTCTTGGTTAAGTTTTGGTGAATTCCAGGATTTCAGCTATTCATCCATTTCTCTTAGGTTTTCAAATTTAATAGAGTATAGGTTTTTGTTGTCTGTTGTGATATTTCCTTTTCACCACAAATTCTACTGATTTGGAGTTGCTCTTTTTTTGTTTAACTTGGCTAGAGGTCTGTCTATCTTGTTTATCCTTTCAAAGAACCAACTTTTGGATTCATTGATTCTTTGTATTGTTTTCTTTGTTTCTACTTCATTGATTTCTTCTCTGATTTTTGTTATTTCTTCCTGTCTGTTGGATTTGGGGTTCATTTGTTGTTGTTTCTCAAGTGTTTTTAGCTGCAGTGTTAGATCATTTGTTTGTGCTCTTTCTGTCTTTTTTTATTTAAATGATTTATTTTCATTTTTAATTATGTGTACATGTGTGTTTGCACATGTGAGTGCAGGGCATGAATAAGCCAGAAGGGAGCACCAGATCCCATGTAACTGGAGTTACAGGTGATTACAAGCTACCAGACATGGACTCTGGGACCAAAACTTGAGTCCTCTGCAAGAACAGTGAGTGCCCTTAAGTGCTGGAGGAATATTTATACAAGGCACCGGGGGTGTTAACAAAGAAACAAAGACTATCTTTCTACTAGCTATCGCTCTCCGCTCTTATATCTCTATATCTATCTTCTATATATAATTATATATATAGATATATTAATGATTATATTTCCTGGTTACTGTAAGCAAACTATGTTGTTATATTGTGATTCTCTTAATGGGCTTTAGAATCCACCACCAATTATTTTCAGACTCTGTGATTAATGTATATGGGCGGAGAGTATTGTTCTAGTCTGTCTTCCACTGCTGTGCCAAAACACCATGAATGACAACCAACTTGGGGAGGAACGGGTTTATTCAGCTTATATCTCATGGGTCACAGTTCTCACTAAGGGAGCCCAAGGCAAAGAACTCAGGGGCAGGGACCATGGAGGCAGGAGCTGAAGCACAGACCATGGAGCAAAGCTGCTTACTGACTTGCCCCCCTCCCTGGTTGGTGTTCAACCTGCTTTCTCATAAAACACAGGACCACCTGCCCAGGGTCGGCACCACTCATTGTGGGGGGGCCCTCCCACACTCTTCGACCATCAAGACAATACTCCACAGATGTGGCCACAGGGCCAATCCAATGGAGCCCATTCCCCACTTGAGGTTCCCTCAATCCAGATGTGTCGAGTTGACATAAAGCTATCCAGCACCCAAGTATTGTATCCAATCTTAAGAATAACACTGGAAAATTTAATGAGGAAAATGTGAATTCCTAAGCATTTCAAAAAAAGACTGAGAGAAAGGACAGCAGGATATAAATTATATATATATAATATAATTTATAGATCTATATTATATATATATATATATTGGCTTCGAACTCCATCCATTCACCTGCACAGTTCATTAATGCCATCCTCTTTACCACTGAATATTTACTCCATGTGTAGATGTACCACCTTTTGTCATCCACTCATCTAATGAGGGGCATATGGGTTGTTCCAGCTCTCGCTTTGTGAAGCGAGCTTAATAAAAAATGTGATGTAATATATCTTTGCGGGTTAGTGCGGTCTTTTCTTTTTTGTGGTAAGATGAGTTTTTGGGGTATTTTATACCAGGAGGGGTATGTTGGGTCAGATTCGGGTAAGCTATTCCACTTAGTCTGTTTTAAGGGTTCCTCCACACTTGCTTTCCATAGTGGCTGTGTACAAGTTTACCTCCCATCCAGTAGGGGATGTAGTGGTCCCCCGTCTCACAACCTACTCTCGCACTCTCGTTGTCTTTTGTTGCTGATCTTAGCTACCGCCCACTGGAGTGAGATGAACATGACGACTAGTTTTAATTTGCATCTCCTTAAATATTAATGGTGATGAAACTTTGTAAGATGTTCTCAGCCATCTTTAATTCCTCACTGATGAAGACTCTGTCAGTTCTTTACTCCATCTTTTGAAGTAGGTCATTTTCTTCTTACTTCTTTGTTTTTGAGTAGTTTATATATCTTGACATTAATGGCTCTGTCAGATGTGTCAGTGGTAAAACGTCCCTCCCACTCTGTGGGTTTCACTTCACTTCCTTGATGTTTTTTTTTTTTTTTTTTTTTTAGTTTAATGATATCTGATTTGTTGATTGTTGAACTTACTTCCTGTGCGGGCTTGCTGCTCTTTGGTTTAGGAAGTCTTTTCCTAAACATATGTCTTGTAGGTTGTTGCCAAGTTTTCTTTTTTATTGCCTTCAGGGTTTCAGGCTTTCAATTTTTTTTTTTTTTTTTTTTATTTTTTATTTTTGTACAAGGTGAGCAGTAGAGTTTTAATTTGGTTCTTCTACAAATGGTGATCCAGTTTTGCCAACACCTTTTTGCTGAAGCTGATCTTTCATCCTTGAAATTTCTTGGCCCTTTGTCAATATGAGGTGACTGATGAAGTTATATTAGCTCAAGTTTGGGATATCTCACTTCTTGCCCCATTGGTCAATGATTCTGTTTTTTTTTTTTTTTTTTTTTTTTTTTTTGGCAGTACCAGGCTGTCTTTCTGACTATTAGCCCCGTAATATAGCCTTGACATTTTATGGTATGTACTCCCCCCATATTGCCTTTTTGCTCAAGGTTGCTGTAGCTATTTGGGGTCTTTGCTTGCCTTGATTTTAAGGATTTTTTTTCTACGTCTGTGAGAAGCTCATGGGGATTTGGATTGGGATGGGATGAATAGGTCTATTAATTGGGTGGTGGATGCGACATTTTGTACTATTACTCATTTTTTCTAATCCATGAGCAGGGAGGTCTTTCCCTTTTTTGATGTCATTTTCAATTTCCTTCTTCAGGGTTTTAAAATTTTTGTTGTAGAGGTCTTGGTGTCTTTGGTTAGGTTATTTCCTAGGTTATTTTATTTTATTTTTATTTTTTTTTGAGGCTATTGTGATTTGGAAGGTCTCCCTTATATTCCTTGTCCAGTTTGCTTATTGCTTGGTTTGTTGGTTGTAAAGAAGGCTATCTGATTTTTTCTAGGTTATTTTATCCCTGTTTTTTTTTTTAATCATTTTTTTCTCACTCTGATCCATTCTGGAGGTGTGGTCCCCCTAACCTCTTGATACATCCTGGAGCAGAGGTACTTTGCTATCTGATCCATCCTGGAAGGAGTGGTCATTTTGCTCCTCTGATCCATCCTGGAGGAGGGTTCTTTGCTCTCTGATCCATGCTGGAGGTGGGTCCTTTGCTCTCTGATCCATCCTGGAGGTGGGTCCTGTACTGGTACCCAGGACGATAAAAACTTCCCTCTTAGGACTGCTTTTAAAGTATCCCATAGGTTGTCATTTTCATTTAGTTCCAGGAATGCTTTTATTTCATTCTTTATTTCTTCCTTGACCTATTCATTATTCAGGAGTGTGTTGTTTAGTCTCTTATGTTTCTTGTAGATAGTAGGGCTTAACCTGGTGTTGATATTAAGCTTTATTGCACTGTTGTCTGACAGAATGCATGAAATTATTTCAATACTTTTGTATTTGTTGAGGTATTTTCTGTGTCCCAATATGTGGTCAATTTTTGAGAATGTTCCATAGGGCGCTGAGTAGAAAGTATATTCTCTGGTGTTTGGATGGAATATTTGGTAGATGTCTGTTAGGTCCATTCGGAGTAATGCATTGTTCAGTTCAGATGTCTCTATGTTTATTCTTTGTCCAATTGATCTATCCAAAGAGCTCACTGGGGTATTGAAGATCTCTACAACAAAAATTTTTTTTAATTTTTTTATGTATTAAATTTTTATGTGTATGAATGTACTTTCTGATTTAGGTTGGTGCACCTGTGTCATGCAGTGCCAAGGAGGTCAGAAGAGGGTGTTGGATTCCCCTGGAATTGGAGTTAAAGACAGTTCTTAGCTGCCATGTGGGTGCTGGGAATCAAACCTGGGTCCTCTGCAAGAGCAGTCGGTGCTCTTAACCGCTGAACCATCTCTCCAGCCCCTACAACAAAAAATTTAACCCCCTGAAGAAGTTTGAAGAAAACATCAGAAGATGGAAAGACTTCCCATGCTCATGGATTGGAAAAATTAATATAGTAAAAGTGTCCATCCTACCTAACTTAATATACAGGTTCAATGCAATCCCAATTAAAATCCCCAAGAGTTTCTTCACAGACTTGGAAAAAAATCCTTAAATTCATATGGAAAAACAAAAGACCCTGAGTAGCCAAAGCAACTCTGAGCAAAAAGAGCAATACAGGGGGCATCACTATACCAGACATCAAACTATATTACAGGGTTATAGTCATAAAAACAGCCTGGTACTAGCCCAAAAACAGACCTATAGACCAACAGAACAAAATTGAGGATCCAAACTTGAGCTCATGCATTTTCAGCCACCTCATATTTGACAAGGGGCCAAGAAGACTCAATGGAGGAAAGACAGCATATTCAGCAAATGGTGTTGGCAAAACTGGATCACCACTTGTAGAAGAACAAAATTAAATCCCTACCTCTCACTCTGTACAAAAATCAACTCCAAATGGATCAAAGACATCATGTGAAACCCAAAACTCTGAAGGTGATAGAAGAAAACGTTGGTAGCAATTTACAAGACATAGGGGTAGGAAAAGACTTTCTAAATCAGACAGCAGCTCTTCAAGAAATAAGGATGACAATTGACCAGTTGGACCTCATTAAACTCAAAAGCTTCTATACAGTTAAAGAAACAATCAGTGAAGTGAAGAGAAAACCTACAGAGTGAGTTTCACCACTGATACATCTGACAGAGCATTAACTTCCAGAATATATAAACTACTCAAAAAACAAAGAACTTAGTGAACTCCAGGCCAGCTGGGAATAAAGGGATACCCTGTCTCAAAAAGACCAAACCAAACTAAACCAAACCAAACCAAACCAAACAAAAAACCAAAGAAGAAAACAATGACCCACTCAAGAGATGGAGCAAAGAGCTGAACAAAGACTTCACAAGTGAGGAAGTAAAAAATGGCTGAGAAACAGCTTAAAAATTGTTCAACATCATTAATAATTAAGGAAATGCAAATTAAAACCACTTTAAGATATCATCTCACTACAATAAGACTAGCTAGGATCAAGAAAACAAATGATCCCAAATGCTGGGGAGGTTGTGGGGAAAGGGGAACATTCATCCACTGCTGATGGGAATGTAAACTCTTACAACCACTATGGAAAGCAGTGTGGAGAACCCTTAAAAGACTCAAAAAGAGCCTACCACCTAACCGAGTCATACCACTCCTGGGTACATACCCACAAGACTCATCCTACTGCAGAGATTCTTGCAAAGCCATGATTATTGCAGCTCTCTTCACAATAGCAAAGAGTTGGAAGCAACCCAAGTGTCCCTCAACCAATGAGTGGATAGAGAAAATGTGGTACCTCTACAAAGTGGAGTTCTATGCAGCAGTAAAGAAAGATGACTTCATGAACTTTTCAGGTAAATGGATAGAACTAGAAGATACACTAAGTGAGGTAACACAGTCCCAGACAAACAAATGAAAAATGACATCCCTCATTTGTGGATGCTAGCATCAAGTAAGGCAAACTGAGTCATATTAATGTTATATTTCTTTATCTAAAAGCAACTGTGCTCTTAGAATGCTAATCCCTTAATCAGCTCTAGAGTTAACCTACTACCTATTTTCAGACTATAATTTTGGTACAAGGGTGGAGGGTATGTTTGCATATTTCAGAGGAATATAAAATTAAAAGAGAAAAATGTGAATCCCGAAATATGATTTGGAAATAATATACAGTTTATTTTCAGATGACATGATTTTATTTTATTTTATTTTTTTACAGATGACATGATTTTAGTACATGTGTGACATATATAAATGCGTATGTGGAAAATACGGATTGGAGAGAACAACAACAAAAGAACTGGGACAGGGAACTGACTGAAGCAGTAGAATTCCCCCCCCCCGCAAAAAAAAACCTTCTGCTTTGAAAAACTGAAAAGACTCAGAAGGGGAAAAAGGACATGTATGGCAGACTGCATGAACTTGGGAGGGGTGGGGGACATGGAAGGGGAAATGAGTCTGGATTGAACTGAGAAGTGATGTATGAAATGCACAAAGCTTCAATAAAAGATTAAAAAATAAAACCTGTCGTTTTTGAACATCTTCCAGGTCAAATTCTTTGCCACGTTTGACCAAAATATGCATTTCCAAAGAAAACCAAAATTCTTGCTTTGATGCTCTTGATGTCTTCTTAGCTTGTTAAGATGACAGCAAATGTGATAAACTGGCCTGAGTTTCTGGACTCATAAATTGAGTTTCTGCAAATGGAAACTCATTTTTCTTTGAGTAACTGAATTAATACAACTTTCCTGAGCTCCCTTAACACACTTCTGATATACCTTGATTGAACTCATCAGCTGAAAAACAAAAGTTTCAGGAAAAGTTAATCTTTACATTTGATCTTAGTCAAAAGGCTGAAAAAAGATGAAAAAAATTATCTTTCAAAACATGTTTACTTAAAGCATTTTCTTATTAAGTACTGTATTCAAAGAATGCAGCGGGGATATAATACTTAATTTTCACAGTCCCATTTGGAAAGGTACATTATCTTAGAAGCAATTGGTGTTGGGAAGAGTATACACATAATAGCGAGACTGGAAGTGATAGGACCTACACTCAAATTCTGATTTCCTAAATCTCAGTCTCTTTTCTTTATCTAGCAGTCTACAATTAAAAGAAGGAAAAGTCCTACAGAAATGAGATACAGATTGTGTCTTAGGGAACACATTTAGATATACTAAATGATCATTTTGTATTGTGTTTGTAACTTTAGTGTCACAGATAATTGTTTTTTATGATAATTGTCTTATACTTCATCTTACTTTGCCCCTTCTATTGTTTTACACCAGCTTAAAGTGGATACATTTCTAAAAGGGTAATAAATGAATTTTCTGAATCATTTTACTTCTGATAATCCCTTTTTAGTGCCTTCAGACATTAATGACAACTTTACCAGATAATGAATTATGAAACAATTGCTTATAAATTTACCATAGGTGCTATTACATAGTGATGTGTGAATGTTACTGAAAAAAATGTATGCAGATTGGTTTTATTCTAATTTACACCATTTTACGTTCTCATTTTTGTAAACAGGAAATTAAGCTAAATATAATATTTTAAATTTCAGTTTGCATAGGGCATGGGATACATTATACATTTTTAGACTTGGGTCTTTGTTCAATTTTAAAAGTATTTTATTATTATAATTTTTAAATTTTAAGTGTATAGCTTGCATATATGTTAAGTGCACCCATGTTCTGCATTGCCCATAGAGGTAAAAAGAGGGCATTGTGTTACTGGTGGCTGTTACCACCATGTGGGTGCTGAAAACCAAATCTAGGTCATCTGTGAGAGCAGACAGTATTCTTAAGGAACGTATTCTTTTTTTTTATAATTTATTTTTTTTTATTAATTTTTTATTTATTTCTGTATGTGATGATGAATGTACTGTCGCATGCAGGTTTGTGCACTCTGTCGTGCAACGCAGCGGAGTGCAGAAGGAAAAGAAGGCCCTGGTTTCCCATGGACGACGTGGGTGCTCCTGAAATTGAGTTTCAGACGGTTCTCCCGCATGTGGTTGCTGGGGATCGAACCCGGGTGCTTGCAATGAGCGGTGGCGCTCCGTAACGCTAGAGCAGACAGTATTCTTAACTGCTGAGCCACTGTTTTCAGACCCCCTCTTTCAATTTTAACCTTTAAATTTATTCTTATTGACATATAATTACATATAGCAAAGTGCAAAATTCTATTGATGAACATGAACCAAACTGCTGTTAACATTCTTAGGCAAATCACTTTTTTGTCGACATGCATCTTTAATTCTCTAGAAAAAATTGCTGGGCCACGGAATAGATGCATTTTTTTTCTCATTTATTTGTTTATTTTAAGGGATTCTACAATATAATAACACAGTTGTTTTCAGATAACATTGATGTTACAGTTTTCCATACAATTAGGTAATTGGTGCATTTTGCAAGTATCTATGTCCAAACTCCGAACAACCCATGGTTCCCACAGTTCAGTCGGTGATGCCTGCATGCACAGGCATGCCGATCAACTAGGAGTCCAGTCTATATTGCTGTAGTCTCACGATTCACCCCCATCTCTCCGCAACCCCCACATTCCACCACACCTCCTCCTCTGCAATTCGTTCCCCAGGCCCTGGGAAAGGGGCACAAGTGAGTGAGAAGAAAACAGTCTACTTTCTTTGGAGTTGTCATTTTGAACTCTAGTCTGTTCAGGTTGTTTCCCTTCATGGGTTGACAGCTTTTCCAGTGATACCTTTTTAGTCATACTAACAAAGCACAGCAATGTGATGTACAGCATTTAGCAGTATAATTATTATGTCAAGCTAAACTGTGAGCATAGACACAGATGCTTGGATGGTATGCTCAACTCCATCTATAAAGGGTGACAAGTTCTTATTGTGGCTTATAACATCTCCTAACCACTAGAGGACATAAGCTTGTGGCATCCGCTGTGAGTTATTCCTCCAAGGAGAGAGCTAATAGCCAATTAGATTTGGGATATATATAGACACATGGCTGCTACTGTTGCACAGTATCTCCAGGCAGTTGAGGTGTAGCTGATACTGGGATTAGGTGCATTTTTAACATTATAGAAAACTGCCAAGCCATTTCCCATAACAGCTTTGGAACACACACACACACACACACAGAGCTTTGGAATACACATACACACAGCTTTGGAATACACACACACGCACACACACACACATACACACAAACACACACACCACACACATGGGCTGCAAAGGGAGGGGAAGATTTGAGTTAAATGGGCCCAAAATTTACATTGGGATGAAAAAATTCAGAACAGGTATTATACCACATCGTTACAATAACTATTTAAAACATCTTACAGTTGAAAATTGCTAAGAATGTATTTTAAATGTTGTTACCAGAAACAATGATTTATAAGGTGTTGAACATGTTAATTAGCTTGATTAAGGCATTCGACAGTATATACATATATAAGAACATTGTGTTGTACACCATAAATATGTACTACTTGTATATGCAGTGTAAAAGAAAAGTCCTTAAGAAGAAAGACGTCTAGTGGTATCAAACTACCATTGGAACCTCTCTGTACCCACAGACAAATGCTGCCCTTGATCAGAGAAGCTTCTCTTTACAATGAACGAATGTAGAGATTCTTGGCTTCATGAAATGTTGAGAACGAGGGATGGATGTGTGC
Organism: Rhizomys pruinosus; assembly: GCA_009823505.1. Taxonomy (NCBI): domain Eukaryota; kingdom Metazoa; phylum Chordata; class Mammalia; order Rodentia; family Spalacidae; genus Rhizomys; species Rhizomys pruinosus. The sequence continues at coordinate 2,734,168 of VZQC01001693.1, forward strand.
TCAGCCCTAAATAAGACATCTATACCATCTCCTCTAAGGCTCAAGGAAGGTCACAGAAGGGACAGAAAGGATGTAAGGCAGGGAGAAGAGCTGTGAATGCGATCATGGGCGCACGGCACAGCTATTGGAATCGTGAGATAGCCCTGGGGTTGCCTGCACTCGGCCTGCACAAGATTGATGAGTCAACAGCCATTTTTTTTTTTTTGGGGGGGGGTGCTACAGCCGCTCACTGAGCTATGGTCTACTGAAGGATTCGTGGAGGTGGGGGTCCTTATCTTCAGCGGTGTATCCACTGGTGAGCTCACCAGGCTCCATGGGGTAGTTCCATATCCATGGTCACACATGGTTAAAGCTCAGTGGTACAAATTAAAACAACAGAATAGGAGCACTGAAAAGGGTCCTGTAGGGAGGAGGGAGACTTGGATAGGAGGCAGATAAGGCAAGATGGGGGCCTGTATTACATACACATATAAAATTGTCAAAGGAGAAGTTTAATTAATAGAAAATAGTTAAATAAAAAAGTCCAAAGAGCTTATTGAACACGTAAAGATGGTCGTTCTGGACATGGCTTCCCAGCGCACTATTTTCTACTTTAACATTAATACCACACTGTCTTGGGTACTATAGTTTGGTAGAAAAAAAAATATATATTTGTTTTTTTTGAGACAGGGTCTCCCTGTAGCTCCGGCTGTCCTGGAACTCACTCTGTAGACCAGGCTGGTCTCGGACTCACAGAGATCCACGTGCCGCTGCCTCCCAAGTGCTAGGATTAAAGGCGTGTAAGGGCTGGAGAGATGGCCAGCACCCACATGGCGGCTGAGAACCGTCTTTAACTCCAGTTCCAGGGGAATCCGACACCCTCTTCTGTCCTCCGCAGCATTGCAGTACACGGGTGCACAAACCTACATGCAGACAGTACATTCATACACATGAAAAAATAAAAAATTTAAAAAAAGAAAATGTTTCTTAAAATTTTATTTAATTTTTTATGTGCATATGTGTATTGCCTACATGTGTATAAGTACATTCCTGTTGTGCAGTGCCCGTGGATGACACTAAAGGGCACCTGATCCCCTGGAACTAGAGCTACATGCAGATGGTTGTTAGCTAGGAATTGAACCCAGGTCCTCTGCAAAAGCAGTCAGTGCTCTTAACCATTGAGCTGCCTATCCAGCCCCAGAAAAAAATCTTATAACCAGATGATAGTAACACTCTAGCTTTGTTCTTTTTCAACATTGTTTTGAGTTGTTTTTTTTTTTTTTTAGGTCCTTATAAAATTCCTATGCACAATAGAACTGTCTTGTTCATTGGCACTAAAAAGTCAGGCACTTTTGTAGGCTGGGAAAGGTGACTACTTTTTCTCTGTCTGAGATTCCTGTCAGTCACAGGTTGAAGTACTAGGATATTGTTCTGTCATCTCTTTTTTCTCATAGTTTTAGTTTTAGAGATTTCATGAGAGTTCTGGGTGCTATACTCAAATTTATCTTATCATTACAGTTTTCTGTTTTTAAATGCCTTGGTTGTGCTTTAACGTTTCATTTCCAACTAATTCTTAATATTAGATTTGTCCTTTTAACTACATTGCAAGTCCAACAGTCCTTGAATCTTGGTGATGCATGGACTAAATTTATACAGTTTTATTTGGTTGTAGAAACAAATCAGCATCAGAGGCAGCCAAATTCTTCCCCCAAAGAAGAAAAATATTAGAGCTTTTCTTCTTTGTACCCTAGGTCAATGTATGGCACATGGAGAGTGCTAAAAGATGTCCATCAAATTCACGGCTATGTAGACTTTTTCTTAGTATTTCCCTTTATTTATACTCCCCAAATTTTAAGGTCTCATGATTTTTAACTTTCTTTTTACTTCCAGAAGGTTGCTTATGCTTGCCAGCCTTTGTGGGAGTTGAGTGGGTTCTGTTACAAGTTATATACTTCCTGTTCTTCCCAAATGTTTCACTCCGCCATTTAAGTCCAGACAGAAAGGAGGTGGGAAGGAAAAAAGAAATCACCAAATCAAGAAAAACCTCATAATAAATCCCCAGTGTAAGGGGATCTAGGAAGGACATGGTACTGTGGATACCATTATAAAAGAGAGATGGGGAGGAGGAGAGGGAGAGAGAGCTTTCTATACCATATCATGGAGGAATTGCTCCCACATTCCACATGTCCACTCCTTGCTGGCTTCAGCTCTGTTTATGCTAGAAGCAAGCTATGGGGCTTTCTGGTGTTCCACGCCACCATGTGTGTTATCAGCCTGGCACCTCAAGAGAAGGAAATCTCCCCTTGGTCCTGTTTCCTGCCATTGGCTCTGGATGCTCTCTGGCTGATAAGGGATGGTTGAAGTATCCTCTCTTAATTAGCATTCTGACTACTGCATGGCTTGTCCATTCTCTTCATTTCTAGTGTGGAGAGGTGGTGCTCTCTTTACCTACCCCATTCTAGGTCACCATTTCTAATTGGGATATTCTATTGTTTATTTCAGTGGCAATTTAGAAGGAAAGCTAGATTAATGTGGTCTTGAGAGCCATTTCCTCTAGAAGTCACAGACTCCAAATGCCCTAGTTTAGTACATTGTATTACTTAATAGCTTGAAATAAAGTCTCAATTCTCAAGTTCTTTTGAGTCCCCAACTGTGCAGGAAGAACTTAGAAGAGAGTTATGCTCTGTCCCATATCTAAAAGTATCACCCTTCAAAAAGCCAGGCCTGTGTTTTTTTTTTTTTTTGTTTTGTTTGTTTGTTTGTTTTGTTTTTGTTTTTTTAACCAAATGTTATCTGTTGGTAAGTTTCTTAAGTCAAAAAAGATTCAGTGGCCTGGGGTGGTGGTAAACACCTTTAATCCTAGCACTCGGGAGGCAGAGGCAGGTGGATCACTGTATGTTCAAGGCCAGCCTGGTCTACAGAGTGAGTTCCAGGCCAGTTGGGGCTATAGGGAGACCCTGTGTCAAAAAGACCAAAAAAAAAAAAAAAGATTCGGTGTCTCAGTATGTTGGAGTTCTAGTGTTTTCTGCCCTTTGGTCTCAGTACATCTGTGCTTGAGGCTGTAGGAACAGCAGCAACAAAATAACACGACCGTGCTCTGTGCATTTTTCTAACTACAAAAGATTTTAGTTTTTGCTGCTGTTTGACTGCTCTTCCTGTTAGGGACATTCTGAAGAGCAGGTTAACTTTAGGTCTTTTTTGGTACACAGGGTCTCCCTATAGCCCCAACTGGCCTGGAACTCACTCTGTAACCAGGCTGGCCTTGAACATCAGTGATCCACCTGCCTCTGCCTCCCGAGTGCGAGATTAAAGGTGTTTACCACCACCCCAGGCCACTGAATCTTTTTTGACTTAAGAAACTTACCAACAGATAACATTTGGTTAAAAAAACAAAACAAAACAAAAAAAAAAAAAAAAAAAAAAAAACACAGGCCTGGCTTTTTGAAGGGTGATACTTTTAGATATGGGACAGAGCATAACTCTCTTCTAAGTTCTTCCTGCACAGTTGGGGACTCAAAAGAACTTGAGAATTGAGACTTTATTTCAAGCTATTAAGTAATACAATGTACTAAACTAGGGCATTTGGAGTCTGTGACTTCTAGAGGAAATGGCTCTCAAGACCACATTAATCTAGCTTTCCTTCTAAATTGCCACTGAAATAAACAATAGAATATCCCAATTAGAAATGGTGACCTAGAATGGGGTAGGTAAAGAGAGCACCACCTCTCCACACTAGAAATGAAGAGAATGGACAAGCCATGCAGTAGTCAGAATGCTAATTAAGAGAGGATACTTCAACCATCCCTTACAGCCAGAGAGCATCCAGAGCCAATGGCAGGAAACAGGACCAAGGGGAGATTTCCTTCTCTTGAGGTGCCAGGCTGATAACACACATGGTGGCGTGGAACACCAGAAAGCCCCATAGCTTGCTTCTAGCATAAACAGAGCTGAAGCCAGCAAGGAGTGGACATGTGGAATGTGGGAGCAATTCCTCCATGATATGGTATAGAAAGCCTCTCTCCCTCTCCTCCTCCCCCCCATCTCTCTTTTATAATGGTATCCACAGTACCATGTCCTTCCTAGATCCCCTTACACTGGGGATTTATATATGAGGTTTTCTTGATTTGGTGATTTCTTTTTTCCTTCCCACCTCCTTTCTGTCTGGACTTAAATGGCGGAGTGAAACATTTGGGAAGAACAGGAAGTATATAACTTGTAACAGAACCCCTCAACTCCCACAAAGGCTGGCAAGAATAAGCACCTTCTGGAAGTAAAAAGAAAGTAAAAAATCATGAGACCTTAAAATTTGGGGAGTATAAATAAAGGGAAATACTAAGAAAAAGTCTACATAGCCGTGAATTTGATGGACATCTTTTAGCACTCTCCATGTGCCATACATTGACCTAGGGTACAAAGAAGAAAAGCTCTAATATTTTTCTTCTTTGGGGAAGAATTTGGCTGCCTCTGATGCTGATTTGTTTCTACAACCAAATAAAACTGTATAAATTTAGTCCATGCATCACCAAGATTCAAGGACTGTTGGACTTGCAATGTAGTTAAAAGGACAAATTAATATTAAGAATTAGTTGGAATGAAACGTTAAAGCACAACAAGGCATTTAAAAACAGAAAACCTGTAATGATAAGATAATTTGAGTTAGCACCCAGAACTCTCATGAACTCTCTCACCAAACCTATGTGAAAAGAAGAGTGACAAACAATATCCTAGTACTATCAACCATGTGACGTGCCATCACTCTCTCGGAACCAGGTCTTCAGTAAGTACTCATGCGGCAACTTTCAACACGCCTACAGTTGCTGCTGCCATTTTTAGTGCCCTGAACCCAGCCAGAAGTCTATGTCCATCGGCTTTAGGCCCCAACCGCCCCCCTGTAGCCCAGCGCTTCGCTGTTCCCTCTGGTTCTAAGCTTTTATTACTGCAGGAATCGGGCTCTGGTTGGACTGCTGCTTTTGCGCGGCCTCCCGGGTTTCAATTCCTCGCACCACCACTCTGACAATGTAACTCTAGTTCCAGGGGGTCAGGTGGCCCTTTAGTGTCCTCCACGGGCACTGCACACAAGGAATGTACTTATTCACATGTAGGCAATACACATAGCACATAAAAAAATAAATAAAATTTAAGAAACATTTTCTTTTTTTAAATTTTTTATTTTTTCATGTGTATGAATGTACTGTCTGCATGTAGGTTTGTGCACCCGTGTACATGCAAGCGCTGGAGGCAGAGAAGGGTGTCGGATTCCCCTGGAACTGGAGTTAAGACGGTTTCAGCCGCCATGTGGGTGCTGGCCATCTCTCCCAGCCCTTACACACCTTTAATCCAGCACTTGGGAGGCAGCGGCACGTGGATCTCTGTGAGTCAGACCAGCCTGGTCTACAGAGTGAGTTCCAGGACAGCGGAGCTACAGGGAGACCCTGTCTCAAAAAAAACAAATATTATTTTTTTCTACCAACTATAGTACCCAAGACAGTGTGGTATTAATGTTAAAGTAGAAAATAGTGCGCTGGGAAGCCATGTCCAGAACGACCATCTTTACGTGTTCAATAAGCTCTTTGGACTTTTTATTTAACTATTTTCTATTAATTAAACTTCTCCTTTGACAATTTTATATGTGAGTAAGAAACAGGCCCCCATCTTGCCTTATCTGCCTCCTATCCAGTCTCCCTCCTCCCTACAGGACCCTTTCAGTGCTCCTATTCTGTTGTTTTAATTTGTACCACTGAGCTTTAACCATGTGTGACCATGGATATGAACTACCCCATGGAGCCTGGTGAGCTCACCAGTGGATACACCGCTGAAGATAAGGACCCCCCCCTCCACGAATCCTTCAGTAGACCATAGCTCAGTGAGCGGCTGTAGCACCCCCCCCCCCAAAAAAAAAAAAAAAAAAAAAATGGCTGTTGACTCATCAATCTTGTGCAGGCCGAGTGCAGGCAACCCCAGGGCTATCTCACGATTCCAATAGCTGTGCCGTGCGCCCATGATCGCATTCACAGCTCTTCTCCCTGCCTTACATCCTTTCTGTCCCTTCTGTGACCTTCCTTGAGCCTTAGAGGAGATGGTAATAGATGTCTATTAGGGCTGAGCACACATCCATCCCTCGTTCTCAACATTTCATGAAGCCAAGAATCTCTACATTCGTTCATTGTAAAGAGAAGCTTCTCTGATCAAGGGCAGCATTTGTCTGTGGGTACAGAGAGGTTCCAATGGTAGTTTGATACCACTAGACGTCTTTCTTCTTAAGGACTTTTCTTTTACACTGCATATACAAGTAGTACATATTTATGGTGTACAACACAATGTTCTTATATATGTATATACTGTCGAATGCCTTAATCAAGCTAATTAACATGTTCAACACCTTATAAATCATTGTTTCTGGTAACAACATTTAAAATACATTCTTAGCAATTTTCAACTGTAAGATGTTTTAAATAGTTATTGTAACGATGTGGTATAATACCTGTTCTGAATTTTTTCATCCCAATGTAAATTTTGGGCCCATTTAACTCAAATCTTCCCCTCCCTTTGCAGCCCATGTGTGTGTGTGTGTGTGTTTGTGTGTAGTGTGTGTGTGGTGTGTTGCATGTGTGGTATTCCAAAGCTGTGTGTATGTGTATTCCAAATCTGTGTGTGTGTGTGTGTGTGTGTGTGTGTGTCCAAAGCTGTTATGGGAAATGGCTTGGCAGTTTTCTATAATGTTAAAAATGCACCTAATCCCAGTATCAGCTACACCTCAATGCCTGGAGATACTGTGCAACAGTAGCAGCCATGTGTCTATATATATCCCAAATCTAATTGGCATTAGCTCTCTCCTTGGAGGAATAACTCAAGCGGAGGCCACAAGCTTATGTCCTCTAGTGGTTGGGAGATGTTATAAGCCACAAAAAGAACTGTCACACTTTATAGAAAACCCAGTTTGTGGATTGAGCATACCATCCAAGCACTGTGTCTATGCTCACAGTTTAGCTTGCCATAATAATTATACTGCTAAATGCTGTACATCCACATTTGCTGTGCTTTGTTAGTATGACTAAAAAGGTATCACTGGAAAAGCTGTCAACCCATGAAGGGAAACAACCTGAACAGACTAGAGTTCCAAAATGACAACTCCAAAGAAAGTAGACTGTTTTCTCTCACACTTGTGCCCCTTTCCCAGGGCCTGGGGAACGAATTGCAGAGGAGGAGGTGTGGGAATGTGGGGGTTGCGAGAGATGGGGGGTGAATCGTGAGACTACAGCAATATAGACTGGACTCCTAGTTGATCGGCATGCCTGTGCAGGCAGGGCATCACCGACGGAACTGTGGGAACATGGGTTTGTCGGAGTTTGGACATAGATACTTACTTGCAAAATGCACCAATTACCTAATTGATGGCAAAACTACATCAATGTTATCTGAAAACAACTGTGTTATTATATTGTAGGAATCCCTTAAAATAAACAAATAAATGAAAAAAAATGCATCTATTCCGTGGCCCAGCAATTTTTTCTAGAGAATTAAAGATGCATGTCGACAAAAAAGTGATTTCTGCCTAAGAATGTTAACAGCAGTTTGGTTCATGTTCATCAATAGAATTTTGCACTTTGCTATATGTAATTATATGTCAATAAGAATAAATTTAAAGGTTAAAATTGAAATGAGAGGGTCTGAAAACAGTGGCTCAGCAGTTAAGAATCTGTCTGCTCTGCTTAGACGCCACTCTGAGCGTTCGATCCCCGCAAATGCGACCGTTGAAACTATTGGAAATCAGCCGCTCTGCTGCGCGTCACACACGAGTGCACCTCGCCGTAATTCTCAAACAGATAAAAAAAATAAAGAATACTCTCCCAAGATACCGATTGGTTTCAGCACCATGGTGGTAACAGCCACCAGTAACACAATGCCCTCTTTTTACCTCTATGGGCAATGCAGAACATGGGTGCACTTAACAGACATGCAAGCTATACACTAAAATTTAAAAATTATAATAAATAAAAACTTTTAAAATTGAACAAAGACCAAGTCTAAAATGTATAATGTATCCCATGCCCTATGCAAACTGAAAGTTAAAATTATATTTAGCTAATTTCCTTTTACAAAAATGAGGAGTAAAATGGTGTAAATTAGAATAAAACCAATCTGTGTACATTTTTTTCAGTAACATTCACACATCACTATGTAATAGCACCTATGGTAAATTTATAAGCAATTGTTTCATAATTCAATATCTGGTAAAGTTGTCATTAATGTCTGAAGGCACTAAAAAGGGATTATCAGAAGTAAAATGATTCAGAAAATTCATTCATTACCCTTTTAGAAATGTATCCACTTTAAGCTGGTGTAAAACAATAGAAGGGGCAAAGTAAGATGAAGTATAAGACAATTATCATAAAAAACAATTATCTGTGACACTAAAGTTACAAACACAATACAAAATGATCATTTAGTATATCTAAATGTGTTCCCTAAGACACAATCTGTATCTCATTTCTGTAGGACTTTTCCTTCTTTTAATTGTAGACTGCTAGATAAAGAAAGAGACTGAGATTTAGGAAATCAGAACTTGAGTGTAGGTCCTAATCACTTCCAGTCTCGCTATATGTGTATACTCTTCCCAACACCAATTGCTTCTAAGATAATGTACCTTTCCAAATGGGACTGTGAAAATTAAGTATTATATCCCCGCTGCATTCTTTGAATACAGTACTTAATAGAAAATGCTTTAAGTAAACATGTTTTGAAAGATAATTTTTTTTTTTTTTTTTTCTTTTGTTTGATAAGATCAATGTAATAGATTACTTTTCCTGAAACTTTTGTTTTTCACGATGATTCAATCAAGTTCAGAAGTGTGTTAAGGGAGCTCAGGAAAGTTGTATTAATTCAGTTACTCAAAGAAAAATGAGTTTCCATTTGCAGAAACTCAATTTATGAGTCCAGAAACTCAGGCCAGTTTATCACATTTGCTGTCATCTTAACAAGCTAAGAAGACATCAAGAGCATCAAAGCAAGAATTTTGGTTTTCTTTGGAAATGCATATTTTGGTCAAACGTGGCAAAGAATTTGACCTGGAAGATGTTCAAAACGACAGGTTTTTTTTTTTATCTTTTATTGAGCTTGGTGCATTTCATACATCACTTCTCAGTTCAATCCATGTCATTCCCCTTCCATGTCCCCACCCCTCCCAAGTTCATGCAGTCTGCCATACATGTCCTTTTTCCCCTTCTGAGTCTTTTCAGTTTTTCAAAGCAGAAGGTTTTTTTTTTTTTGCGGGGGGGGGGAATTCTACTGCTTCATCAGTCCCTGTCCCAGTTCCTTTTGTTGTGTTTCTCTCCAATCCGTATTTTCCACATACGCATTTATATATATGCACACATGTACTAAAATCATGTCATCTGTAAAAAAATATAAAATAAATAAAATCATGTCATCCTGAAAATAAACTGTTATATTATTTCCAAATCATATTTCGGGATTCACATTTTTCTCTTTTAATTTTTATATTCCTCTGAAATATGCAAACATACCCTCCCCCCTTGGTACCAAAATTATAGATCCTGAACATAAGGTAGTAGGTTAACTCTAGAGCTGATTAAGGGATTAGCATTCTAAGAGCACAGTTGCTTTTTTAGATAAAGAGGATATAACATTGACTTATGCTCAGTTTGCCTTTCACTGATGTATGTCGCATCCACAAATGAGGGATGTCATTTTTCATTCTTTTGTCTGGGCCTCATGTTACCCTCACTTAGTGTATTCTTCAGTTCCTATATCCATGACCTGAAAGTTCATGAAGTCATCTTTTTTACTGCTGCATTAGAACTCCACTTTGTTAGACGGTACCACTTTTCTCTATCCATCTGGTGGTTGAGGGGCATTTGGGGTTGCTTCCAACTTTGCTTATTGAAGAGAACTGAATAAGCATGGCTTCGCTGTAATCATCTGACGTAGTGAGAGTCTGTGGTAGAATGTAAACCCGGCTTAGAGTGGTATGACTGCCGTTAGGTAGTTGCATTTTTTGAGTCTTTTAAGTGTTCTCCACATCTGCTTTCCATAGTGCGTGCGAGAGTTACATTCCCATCAGCAGTGGAATTAATGTTCCCCTTCCCCACAACATCTCCCGCATTTGGGATCATTTGGTTTCTTGATCCTAGCTAGTCTATTGGTAAGTGAGAGAATATCTTAAAGTGGTTTTAATTGGCATTGCCTTTAATTATTATGATGTTGAACAATTTTTACGTTTCTCGCAGCCATTTTTATACTTCCTCACTTGTGAAGTCTTTGGTCAGCTCTTTACTCCAGCTCTTGAGTGGGTCACATTGTTTTTCTCTTTGGTTTTTTGTTTGGTTTGGTTTGGGTTTGGGTTAGTTTGGATTTTGGTCTTTTTGAGACAGGGTAATCCCGTTATTCCCGCTTGCCTGGATTCACTAAGTTCTGCTATTTTGGTTTTTTTGAGTATTTATCTCTTTCTGGAACTTTATTGCCTCTTGTCCGCATGAGCCGTGTAGAACACTCCCTCGGTCGGTTTTCTCTTACTTCACTGCTTGTCTTCTTTCCCTGTCTACCGCTGTGTTGGTTTAAATGACAGTCCAAACTTTCATGTCATCCTTTTTCTTGAAGGAGCATGCTGAGTCTGATTTCCACGCTTTTTCCTACCCCACCCCTAAGTCTTGTAAAGTGTAACCAACGTTTTCGTCTATCACCTCAGAGTTTGGGGTCACAGGAATGTCCTTAGATCCAGTTGGAGATTGATTTTTGTACAGAGTGAGAGGTAAGGGAGTTTAATGTTGGTTCTTCGACAAAGTTGGTGGTGATCCATTTTTCCAGCACCATTTGCTGAAATATGCTGTCTTTCCTTCCTCCATTGAGTCTTCTTGGCCCCTTGTCAAATATGAGGTGGTGAAAATGCATGACGTCAAGTTTGGATCCTCAATTTGTGTGTCTGTTGGTCTATAGGTCTGTTTTTGGGCTAGTACCATGCTGTTTTAATGACAGAAAGCCCTGGAATATAGTTTGATGTCTGGTAATAGGGATGCCCCCTGCATTGCTCTTTATGCTCAGAGTTGCTTTGGCACTCAAGGGTCCCTTTTGTTTTTTTCCATATGAAATTTAAGGATTTTTTTTATCCACGTCTGTGAAGAAACGCTTGGGGGGCTAATTTGGGAATTGCATGAACCTGGTATATTAATTGGTAGGATGGCCACTTTTACTATATTAATTTTTCCATCCATGAACATATGAAGTACTTTCCAGTCTTCGGATGTCTTTCAAACTTCTTCAGGGGTTTTAAATTTTTTGTTTTAGGTGCCTGGAGAGAATGGTTTCAGCGGTTAGAGCACCGACTGCTCTTGCAGAGACCCGGGTTTGATTCCCAGCAACACACCATGGCAGCTAAGAACTGTCTTTTAACTCCAATTCCAGGGGAATCCAACACCCTCTTCTGACCTCCTTGGGCATGGCAATGAACACAGGTGCACCAAACCTAAATCAGAAATAACATTCATACACATAAAAATTTATACTAAAAAATTTAAATGTTTGTTTGTGTAGAGAGCTGCAATACCACCAGGAGCTCTTGGATAGACAATTGGACAAAGAATAAGACATAGAGAAATATGAACTGAACTATGCATACGTCCGAAGGACCGTAACAGACATCTACCCCAAATTTCCATCCAAAACACCAGAGAATAACTTTCTACTCAGCACCCTATGGAACCTTCTCAAAAATTGACCACATATTGGGACAAAAAAATACCCACAAATACAAAAAAGTATGAAATAATTTCATGCATTCCTGGTCAGACAACAGTGCAAGAAAGCTTAATATCAACCGGTTAAGCCCTACGAGCTACAAGAACACATAAAGACTAAAACAACACTCCTGAATAATACATGGATCAAAGAAGAAAGAAGATGAAATAAAAGCATTCCTGGAACGAAATGAAAATACAACCTATGGGATACTTTAACGCAGTCCGTAAGAGGGAAGTTTTATTGATCCTGGGTACCAGGACAGGAACAAACCCTCCAGAATGGATCAGAGACAAAGGACCCACCTCCAGCATGGATCAGAGAGCAGACCCTCCTCCAGGATGGATCAGAGGAGCAAAATGACCACTCCTTCCAGGATGGATCAGATAGCAAAGTACCTCTGCTCCAGGATGTATCAAGAGGTTAGGGGGACCACACCTCCAGAATGGATCAGAGTGAGAAAAAAATGATTAAAAAAAAAAACAGGGATAAAATAACCTAGAAAAAATCAGATAGCCTTCTTTACAACCAACAAACCAAGCAATAAGCAAACTGGACAAGGAATATAAGGGAGACCTTCCAAATCACAATAGCCTCAAAAAAAAATAAAAATAAAATAAAATAACCTAGGAAATAACCTAACCAAAGACACCAAGACCTCTACAACAAAAATTTTAAAACCCTGAAGAAGGAAATTGAAAATGACATCAAAAAAGGGAAAGACCTCCCTGCTCATGGATTAGAAAAAATGAGTAATAGTACAAAATGTCGCATCCACCACCCAATTAATAGACCTATTCATCCCATCCCAATCCAAATCCCCATGAGCTTCTCACAGACGTAGAAAAAAAATCCTTAAAATCAAGGCAAGCAAAGACCCCAAATAGCTACAGCAACCTTGAGCAAAAAGGCAATATGGGGGGAGTACATACCATAAAATGTCAAGGCTATATTACGGGGCTAATAGTCAGAAAGACAGCCTGGTACTGCCAAAAAAAAAAAAAAAAAAAAAAAAAAAAACAGAATCATTGACCAATGGGGCAAGAAGTGAGATATCCCAAACTTGAGCTAATATAACTTCATCAGTCACCTCATATTGACAAAGGGCCAAGAAATTTCAAGGATGAAAGATCAGCTTCAGCAAAAAGGTGTTGGCAAAACTGGATCACCATTTGTAGAAGAACCAAATTAAAACTCTACTGCTCACCTTGTACAAAAATAAAAAATAAAAAAAAAAAAAAAAAAAATTGAAAGCCTGAAACCCTGAAGGCAATAAAAAAGAAAACTTGGCAACAACCTACAAGACATATGTTTAGGAAAAGACTTCCTAAACCAAAGAGCAGCAAGCCCGCACAGGAAGTAAGTTCAACAATCAACAAATCAGATATCATTAAACTAAAAAAAAAAAAAAAAAAAAAACATCAAGGAAGTGAAGTGAAACCCACAGAGTGGGAGGGACGTTTTACCACTGACACATCTGACAGAGCCATTAATGTCAAGATATATAAACTACTCAAAAACAAAGAAGTAAGAAGAAAATGACCTACTTCAAAAGATGGAGTAAAGAACTGACAGAGTCTTCATCAGTGAGGAATTAAAGATGGCTGAGAACATCTTACAAAGTTTCATCACCATTAATATTTAAGGAGATGCAAATTAAAACTAGTCGTCATGTTCATCTCACTCCAGTGGGCGGTAGCTAAGATCAGCAACAAAAGACAACGAGAGTGCGAGAGTAGGTTGTGAGACGGGGGACCACTACATCCCCTACTGGATGGGAGGTAAACTTGTACACAGCCACTATGGAAAGCAAGTGTGGAGGAACCCTTAAAACAGACTAAGTGGAATAGCTTACCCGAATCTGACCCAACATACCCCTCCTGGTATAAAATACCCCAAAAACTCATCTTACCACAAAAAAGAAAAGACCGCACTAACCCGCAAAGATATATTACATCACATTTTTTATTAAGCTCGCTTCACAAAGCGAGAGCTGGAACAACCCATATGCCCCTCATTAGATGAGTGGATGACAAAAGGTGGTACATCTACACATGGAGTAAATATTCAGTGGTAAAGAGGATGGCATTAATGAACTGTGCAGGTGAATGGATGGAGTTCGAAGCCAATATATATATATATATAATATAGATCTATAAATTATATTATATATATATAATTTATATCCTGCTGTCCTTTCTCTCAGTCTTTTTTTGAAATGCTTAGGAATTCACATTTTCCTCATTAAATTTTCCAGTGTTATTCTTAAGATTGGATACAATACTTGGGTGCTGGATAGCTTTATGTCAACTCGACACATCTGGATTGAGGGAACCTCAAGTGGGGAATGGGCTCCATTGGATTGGCCCTGTGGCCACATCTGTGGAGTATTGTCTTGATGGTCGAAGAGTGTGGGAGGGCCCCCCCACAATGAGTGGTGCCGACCCTGGGCAGGTGGTCCTGTGTTTTATGAGAAAGCAGGTTGAACACCAACCAGGGAGGGGGGCAAGTCAGTAAGCAGCTTTGCTCCATGGTCTGTGCTTCAGCTCCTGCCTCCATGGTCCCTGCCCCTGAGTTCTTTGCCTTGGGCTCCCTTAGTGAGAACTGTGACCCATGAGATATAAGCTGAATAAACCCGTTCCTCCCCAAGTTGGTTGTCATTCATGGTGTTTTGGCACAGCAGTGGAAGACAGACTAGAACAATACTCTCCGCCCATATACATTAATCACAGAGTCTGAAAATAATTGGTGGTGGATTCTAAAGCCCATTAAGAGAATCACAATATAACAACATAGTTTGCTTACAGTAACCAGGAAATATAATCATTAATATATCTATATATATAATTATATATAGAAGATAGATATAGAGATATAAGAGCGGAGAGCGATAGCTAGTAGAAAGATAGTCTTTGTTTCTTTGTTAACACCCCCGGTGCCTTGTATAAATATTCCTCCAGCACTTAAGGGCACTCCCTGTTTCTTGCAGCAGGCCTCAAGTTTTGGGTCCCAGGAGTCCCATGTTCTGGTAGCTTGTAGGCACACTGAAAATCCAGTTACAAGGGATCTGGGGTCCCTTCTGGCTTTTCAAATTCCCTTCACTAACATGTTGCATACACAAACATGTACACATAATTAAAAAAATGAAAATAAATCATTTAAATAAAAAAAGACAGAAAGAGCACAAACAAATGTCTAACACTGCACTTAAAACACTTTGAAGAAACGAACAACAAATGAACCCCAAATCCAACAGACAGGAAGAAATAAGACAAAATCATGAGAAGAAATAATGAATAAGAAACAAAGAAAACAATACAAAGAATCAATGAATCCCAAAGTTGGTTTTCTTTGAAAGGATAAACACAACAGACAGAGACGCTAGTAGCCAAGTTAAACAAAAAAAGAGCAAACTCAAAATACAGTAGATTTTGTGATGAAAGGGGAAAATTCACAACAGACAACAAAAACTATACTCTATTAAATTTGAAAACCTAAGAGAAATGGATGAAATAGCTGAAATCCTGGAATTCACCAAAACTTAACCAAGAAGAGATTGAACAGCTTAACAAGACCCATAATATTGAGGAAAATTAAAAATATAAAACAATCCCCAACCATAAAAAGCCCCGGCAGATGGTTTTACAAATCACAGCAGAATTCTATAAAACATTTTAAAGAGGTCTTAAAACCGTTACTATTCAAACTGGTTAGAAGGATACAACAGAGGTAATATCCCAATTTCCTTCTATGAGCCAGCATTACCATAACACACAAACCAGCAAAAGATAAAAACCAAAAAGAAAACTATAGCCCATATCTTTAATGAGCATGAATGCAAAAATTCTCCAAAAAATACTTGCAAAACTGCATACAGACCCCACATCAAAAAAGAATAATCCACCATGACCAAAGTTTTGGATTCATACCAGATATGACAGGGGGAGGGATATTCGACATATATAATAAATAAATATCATAAACATCATAAATGGACTGAAAGATAAAACCACAACAATCATATCAGATTGACACAGAAAAAGCTTTGACAAGATCCAGCATGCCCTTCATGGTTTAAAGTTCTAGGGGGAATGTTAGATGGAGGGAACATTCCTCAACATAATCAAAGCCAGGACAACAAAACCACAGCCACCATCATCCTAATGGAGAGAAGTTTAGAAGCATTCCCCGTAAAGACAAGAACCCAGCAAGCAGCCACCCTTTCACCACTCCTCTTCATATAGGGCTTGAAACACTTTCTAGGGCAATGAAGCAAGAAAAGGAAATCAAGGAGTACTATGGGAAAAGAAGGAAGTCAAGCTAAAGCCCCTTTAGGCAAACGATATGATTGTGTACCTAAGGGATGCTAAAAACTCCACCAGAAAACTCCGTAGAAATGATAAATGACTTGCAGTAAAGTGGTGGGATACAATATTAACCACTACCTAAGAAAATCAGTAGCCGCTCTTTACACCACAAACAAGCAACAGACTCAAAAACAGTAAAATACCTAGGAAACAACCTAACCAAAGATTACAATGGGCTTGTTTGTTTTTGTTTTGTTTTTTTGTTTTAAGACTACGAGGTTTTAAAATAGGAAAGCAAACCCCTGAGAGTGAGTGCTTACGGGTAGAATTCAGCTGCTTTGAAGGAAAATAAAAGATAAGGTTTTCTTCACCCTTATCTCCATTAATAACTTCCCTAATAATTTTTATAATATAATAATATATATAATGTATTATATAATATTTAATTATAATATATTGGTAATATAAAAATAATAGAAATGTAATGAAATCATTGTAAATGTAGGGTGTTTTCTAGTTTCTCCAAATGCTTTTTCATATAGTTCAGGAGAAAGGGCTGTAAAGAAAAATACAACAAAAATAGATTATTGGCCAACCGATCTTGGAAGAAGCCATAGTAAGTATGACCTCACACTAAAGATTTTGAGAAGTTTTCCTTTGTTGGGGCCCTACACTCCCATATTTGCCCTGTACGATTCGAACCCGCCGCGGCCAGCGTCCGTGCTTCGATGGCTGAACCTTCTGACGTCTTTCAAATCACGATCCTCAGCATATCTACATGAGAAAAAATCAGTTAGCTGCCTTCATGTTGCTTTTTAGTTTTATTTCTGTGTGTGTGTACGAATGTACTATCTACATCAGTTTGTAAGCGCCCAATGTCCAATGCAATGCCGGGGAGGTCAGAGAAGAGGGTGGTCGATTCCCCTGGAACTGGAGTTCTCCCAGAAATTGAAGTTAAGATGGTCTTAGCCGCCACGTGGGTGCGGGAGAATCGAACCTGGGTCCTCCTCAAGAGTAGTTAGTGCTCTTAAACCGCTGAGGCCATCTCGCCAGGCCCAACTTGCCTTCTTTTAATTACAATAATATCTTGTTTCTGTGCCATTCAAAATGTGTTAGAATTCATGCCACTTCCAGTCCATGTAATCTTGACAGTCTCTCTGCCAGAGCCTTGCTATTGACCTACTGCATTATTTGAGAGGCTCACAAAGGACACTGTGTGTGAACAGCAAATGTGGCCAGCCTTCCCTTACCTGTATCTAGGTTTCTTTCCAAGTGACTTTCCAGCTTTCAAGGATTTCCTCACCTCTAGAATATGGGCTGATAATGGAACTTGCTCTGATGTCCTGAATGGAGTAAGTCAGAATTACAGCACTAGGCTTAAGAGATCCTGCAAGTCTACTTTCTCTCTTGAAAGGTATGAAGCAAGGCAGAGCCATTCCAACAAATGCTATCCTGACCAGCCCATGCCCCAGTCCACTGCAGGATTAGTCATAGACCCATGAGATACCTCAGAAGAGAGGAACTGGGCCTGGCCCCAATCTATACAGCCACCCAGTCACAAGCTAAGTAAAGGGCTGTTGTCATATGTAACNATGATAAAACATACCAAAAACTAAAGAGCCTTTGAGTGGGTGGAACTGAATTTTGTCCTTTGAAGTCTTAGGCCCTTGGTGTTCTTAACAAGAGCCAATCCGTGAAGTGGTGTGGGCACAAGCAGATTGTGTAGAAATGAAAAGTCAACGGGAGATGGGGACGTCTGGCTTTGAAGTGGAGGAGCCTGCTGGGGCAGCAGCTGCCAGGTCTTAGGGGCCCCTGTGAGGACTTGGGTGGTTTCTCTTAAGATGGGAAAGACTATAGAGCATATTCAAATGCCTGTGATCCATGAGGGGTGGCAAGTGTGAGAATCCTCAGCAAGCCTTTCCAACTTCCAGTTCAGGGCTCAATTATTCTTGCTTCCAAGGAAACTTTACAGATGGTCTAAGTCAAGTGTGTGACACAGCGCAGTACTTGTGGTTGTCCATTAAACCAACTGTCACACTGGAATGTTTGGTTTGCTTACTAAAACAGAATCCACATGCATTCATGAATTATCCATCCTAGGACCCATGATCATTCACACAGCAAGCAATAAGGTCTTACCCATGAGTAATATCAATTCTATTTACTATTTAAATGTAAGAGGAATCAGATATATGAAGTCTGGTCAGAGGCAAAAACTAGAAGCTTTTTTTATTAGGAGTTACATAAAGAGATTCCTACCTAGACATGAATTTAACTTACTGAAATGTGCTGCTATTCAGAATAAATTATTTCTTCTCTATGTTTCCTTGTAAGTAAATATTTTATGTATTTTGTATCATCGTTGACTCTAGCAAGGCTTAGGACACTTACCAGAACCTTCAATAACTATTTCTTGATTGATCTTTATTATTTTTTCTTTTTTGGTCTTTTTGAGACAGGGTCTCCCTATAGCCCCAGCTGACTGGAACTCACTATGTAGACCAGGCTGGACTTGAACTCACAAAGATCCACCTGCTTCTTGCCTCCGATATTGGGCTAAAGGTAGCACACCATGCCAGTTTGATTATCTTTATTTTATCTTAATGAAATGTTTTATATACAAAGCTCAGATGTTGCTACTAGCTATTGTGATAAAGCAATAATATATTCTTGGTGTTAAAAAACAGCTGTGTCAACCATCCGTGTGACAAAAACTTTCCACAAACATCAAATAAGTGTGAAGCAGTGAATACAGCCATCCATTTGCCACATAAAATAGATGTATTGGTCCCTGAACAATATGTAATCATTTCTAGCTATCAAGCAATTAAATTGCCAAGCTCATGTTCTAATTGGTTAAGCTTGTTGGTGTGCAAGCTGACAGAAAAAAAAAAAAAAAAAAAAAAAAGATTCGGTGTCTCAGTATGTTGGAGTTCTAGCTGTTTTCTGCCCTTTGGTCTCAGTACATCTGTGCTTGAGGCTGTAGGAACAGCAGCAACAAAATAACACGACTGTGCTCTGTGCATTTTTCTAACTACAAAAGATTTTAGTTTTTGCTGCTGTTTGACTGCTCTTCCTGTTAGGGACATTCTGAAGAGCAGGTTAACTTTATTGTCAGCTTGCAACACCAACAAGCTTAACCAATTAGAACATGAGCTTGGCAATTTAATTGCTTGATAGCTAGAAATGATTACATATTGTTCAGGGACCAATACATCTATTTTATGTGGCAAATGGATGGCTGTATTCACTGCTTCACACTTATTTGATGTTTGTGGAAAGTTTTTGTCACACGGATGGTTGACACAGCTGTTTCATTAACACCAAGAATATATTATTGCTTTATCACAATAGCTAGTAGCAACATCTGAGCTTTGTATATAAAACATTTCATTAAGATAAAATAAAGATCAATCACACTGGGCATGGTGGCGTACCCTTTTAAGCCCAATACTCGGGAGGCAGAAGCAGGTGGATCTTTGTGAGTTCAAGTCCAGCCTGGTCTACATAGTGAGTTCCAGGTCAGCTGGGGCTATAGGGAGACCCTGTCTCAAAAAGACCAAAAAAGAAAAAATAAATAAAGATCAATCAAGAAATAGTTATTGAAGGTTCTGGTAAGTGTCCTAAGCCTTGCTAGAGTCAACGGATGATACAAAATACATAAAATATGTTACTTACAAGAAACATAGAGAAGAAATAATTTATTCTGAATAGCAGCACATTTCAGTAAGTTAAATTCATGTCTAGGTAGGAATCTCTTTATGTAACTCCTAATAAAAAAAGCTTCTAGTTTTTGCCTCTGACCAGACTTCATATATCTGATTCCTCTTACATTTAAATTAGTAAATAGAATTGATATTACTCATGGGTAAGACCTTATTGCTTGCTGTGTGAATGATCATGGGTCCTAGGATGGATAATTCATGAATGCATGTGGATTCTGTTTTAGTAAGCAAACCAAACATTCCAGTGTGACAGTTGGTTTAATGGACAACCACAAGTACTGCGCTGTGTCACACACTTGACTTAGACCATCTGTAAAGTTTCCTTGGAAGCAAGAATAATTGAGCCCTGAACTGGAAGTTGGAAAGGCTTGCTGAGGATTCTCACACTTGCCACCCCTCATGGATCACAGGCATTTGAATATGCTCTTTAGTCTTTCCCATCTTAAGAGAAACCACCCAAGTCCTCACAGGGGCCCCTAAGACCTGGCAGCTGCTGCCCCAGCAGGCTCCTCCACTTCAAAGCCAGACGTCCCCATCTCCCGTTGACTTTTCATTTCTACACAATCTGCTTGTGCCCACACCACTTCACGGATTGGCTCTTGTTAAGAACACCAAGGGCCTAAGACTTCAAAGGACAAAATTCAGTTCCACCCACTCAAAGGCTCTTTAGTTTTTGGTATGTTTTATCATCTCCCCTTTCTTGAGAAACATGATGTTGCCCTTGTTTGGCACAAACCTAAAATTTCCTGGTTTCAGGATTACCTTGCATTACTTCTTAATTTCCTTCAGAGATTTCTTGTGCTAGCTGATCTTTAATTTCTGGCACTCATATGGCTATGCCCTCAGACCCTCTTTTCTTGTCTCCCTGACAGTTTCATTCCACTTTAATACAGAGTCTAGGGATGTGTATAGTTTCTTTCCCAGGAACCTCACGTGAACATCTAAGTACTCGCTTCAGATGTCCATTTCGATTTCTGTCCTATAGACAATGGTTTAACTCATAAACTCCTTGAAATTCATTCTTCCTCTAGTTCTTTTTCTTAAGTAAATATGTCATACCTTCAAGTTCTCAAATATAAATCCCAGGGCTGATTTTCTGTTTTTCCTTCTTCCTTACTCCACACAAAGCAAATATCAAGTCTTGACAACTTTACATCTAAAATATATTTCAGCCAGGTGTGGTGGCACACGCCTTTAATCCCAGACTTGGGAAGCAGAGGCAAGCGGGTATCTGTGAGTTCAAGGCCAGCCTGGTCTACAGAGTGAGCTCCAGGCCAGCTGGGACTAAAGGGAGACCCTGTCTCAAAAATACCAAAGATAAATAAATAAATTTCGAATTCATCCTCTATTTCCTAGTTCTGTAGACTCTGGCTTTATTTTACTTTAACTTTTGGCCTGAACTTTCACAGTAGTCTGCTGAGAGGTGTCACTATATACATTTTCATCTCACTCTAGTCCACTGTCCTCATGGAGAAACTGTGACCTTTCAGTAAGACAAAGCAGGCCAAGTAGCTTGCATGAAGTGCTTTCCTGATGCCATTGTGTGGGGGACTTGCTAACTCTGGATCTGTACCTAGTGTGTTCTCTCTCTTGTACCCATGTATCCAGGTAACAGCTAGATCCTCCAACAAAATTTTAATACATACAATCAACAAATGGTTAGACTCTGAGGAACTTCTTCGCCTTAACCTTGGGCAATACTAATGAGAACTTGCCACTCTCTTGCTCCTTATAGTATATCTGCTAGGTCTTCTCTTTTTCTTTTCATGGTGTCTTCTCTCCAGGAAGTAGGACAATAGTCCCATGTGGTAAAGTCTCTCACTTTTGTGCTTTCAAAGCACTCTACCAATAAACAATAATCTTTGTACTGGGTATGGTGGTGCACACCTTTAATCTCAGCACTCAGGAGTCAGAGGCAGGTGGATTTCTGTGAGTTCAAGGCCAGCTCCGTCTACATGTTAAGTTCCAGGACAGTCGGGGCTACAGGGAGACCCTGTTTCAAAAAGACTAAAAAGAAATTATTGCTCAAATAAGTGTCCAGTCTATATTGTAGTCTCACATGATTGTACATACAAGTCTCTCCAGCTGGATGGTGGGAGCCTTGGGCTGTGTGGGTTTGGGCATAGCTGCTTGCAAATTGGTTTTACATGAAGGATGTTTGTATTCATTACTTATTACCTATTGTTAAAAAAATCAAATAAATAAATAAAAAAGAATGATGACATCATGAGCTTTGCTGATAAATGGATGGAACTCAAAGCAATTATACTAAGTGAAGTAACACAGTCCCAGAAAAAAAAGGTGAATGGTTTCCCTCATTTGTGGATGCTAACACCAAATCCCCAGTTGGCAGGCAAACTGAGCAACTTTAATATTACATTTCATTGTATCTGAAACAACTGTGCTATTCCAATGTGAACCTCTACATGGGCTCTTGAGTTGCCCTACCACCTATATTCACACATTGTAATTACCATATATGGATGGAAGACAGGTAGTCATATTCTAAAAAAAAAAAAAAGAGAATGTAAAGTTGCACATCTTCATACCTGCATGCAAATTTACTGTTAAAATGTGAAACTCTAAATGTGTTTAGGAATCAACCTATAGTTTATTTTCAGAAATTGTAATTTTGACTTGTGTGTGGAATGTATATATGCATATTTTGGAATAATGTAAAATTTTAAAAAAAGATGCAAAAAATCATTGCTTGTAGTTATTGAATACTGTTTATCAAGATTCATTTTAAATGACTTCAATATATTAACTCATTTAATCTCCACAGCGGTCCTATGAATGAGGTACAATTATTTTTTCCATTTTACATGTGAGGAAATCACATTTAGGAAATTTAAGTGATATATAAGTACATGGTGGGGTCAGGATTTGAACCCAGGCAATTTCACGCTCCCCTGGATATGTTAATTATTGTATTTCTATGCATTGAAATGATTCGTTTTAGAGTCTGCAATTACCACTAGTCTGAACACAGAGACTGTAGGAATTGTGTCATATTTACTGCTGTATTCTCATCACTTATCCTAATGTCTGGCATAAAGGAAACACTCTGTAAACAGGAGTGGAAGCACACAAGGCTATTTGGATATTTTGTTCCTCTTCCTGGCCTGGAGCTCAGTGGGTATTTAGTACTAATGGAATTTATATCCATTATAGATTGTATGTGGTAAAAGAAACCCTAACATCCAGAGATTGTAAGTTCTTTGTGAAACATTATCCATTTGGCTGTGGTTTGCTTAGTCGTGTTCAAAGGTCTGTGATTAATCTTCTTGCTCATCTCGTAGGCTGCCTTAAGCAAATGCTACCATGACTTTAATGCAATCATCTTTGGCAGCTAAATTTTTTGCTGGTCATCTTCCTACTATTAAAGAGATATTGTCCAGATAATTATCAGAACTGGGGGGGGGAGTTATGAGATTGTTTGCTTTTCTAATACATGTGGAAGAATATGAACATGTTTCAAGAAGATGAATGTACTCTATGTCATATGTGTGCCTTTCTTTTTCTTTCCATAATTTCATTTGTACCTAACCCTTTTGAGAATTCCAGATGAACTAAGAAAATTAATAGTATTAGGTTACTATTACTGGCTAGTACTCAAACAATAGATGTTTACATTTTTTGCAGCGATGCAGAAATAGCATTTTTTTTCTTACTTACAGAACATGAACTTCAGATGGGAAAGCCTCCAGGATTTTCTCTTTACTTTTAAAGAAAGAGATGTTTAGTTCAGAAAACACATTAGGAAGCATTTTGGTCAAGACAAGGCTCTAAATACAATGGAATTTATTTCAGCCAGTCAGTTTCATTCTGACATAGATGTGATTGCAGCCCCCAGCACTGTAGCATCCGTGCTGTGCTGTGATGGTTTCTCCGCATACCACAAAGTTTATTTCATGCACATGGGAAGGTCACTTATGAACTGAGAAGAGACAATTTTTGTTACAGAATTGCATTTGACTTTGTTAACTTTAATTTATGACATAGAGATCCTATTTACTTGGTAAAAGAGAGGCTTACTTTTAGAGGTAAGTTAAAAAAAAGATCCCAACTGCCATTTTGTCAATAATAAAAGTGAGTCTCCCAAACCACAACGGCTGCGTTCTTTTCTTTTCTCTTCTATTTAGGTAGTGTGGCATGAGCCTGTGAGTGAAACCCAGCACGACGATATAATTTAATACAACTGAAAGGACTCACGCCGCTTTTCAAGAAGCATTTAAAATGAAGGGCTGGCTTTTCCGTGCTCATTAGAATTTGTTGTGTCTCTCCATGTGGCTCTGTGGCTTCCGTTGCTGCTCTTGTGGGTCAGTATCCCACAAGTCTCCGGGTAGTTACTTTCACCTTTGTTATTGCTAAGTAGTTACTGTATTTGCTAGTCGGTGACTGAATTTCACAAAGCTTCAAGTGGGAGCCACATAAAGTAATGCTTCTGTTCCCTGGAGAAAATCTCAACAGAACTCATAGCTAAGGATGATGATGAACAGTTGTTTAATACAGTTGAAGATGCCTCTGGCCACATGAACTACAGTGTGGGTCTGTCTCTATCACAAAGCCCCAAATATCAATGGTTAAAAAAGACAGAAGTTTGTTGATTTTGCTAATAAGAGTCCACGAGTTGGCAGACCAGGGCTGCAGGCTGCACTTCATTCAGGACGCTCTTTCTATATTGCTACTGTTCCTCTCCACTCATAGCTTCCATTCAGTCTCAAACAGTTGCTGTAGTTCCCATCATTACACAACATGTCTAGACCGCAGGAAGGGTTTGAAGAAGTGAAGTGGCGGAGAGAACACTGCTTTCTGTTTTATTGGGGCAGTAAAGTCGTGTCCATCATTTCCAGTCACATTTCGTATGCTGGAATTTAGTTAGGCTGACCAACCTACTTGCAAAGAAGTTTGGGAAATGGGAGTCTTTGAGTGCCCATGTGCTTAACTAGAGCCAGCTGTTTTCTGATTGAAAGAGAAAAGGGAAGAATGAATTTTAGGAGACAACTGATAATTCTGTGTTTACTATTGGTTAAAATTGGGAGACTAGTTAAAGCTATGTAGTACTGGGACACGTAGAAGATTCCTTTAGTCCTAGAAAGTTGATTAGTGTATAAGACACCAGGTAGCTGGGCATGGTGGTGCACACCTTTAATGAGAGACACGAGGTTTTGTTGAGCATAGTGCAAGAATCTATACCCTACAAGCAAGGGCTGGGACTACAAGTATCTTCCCTCCTAGGCACTGGCAGGAGGGGGTAGAACATTATCTTCCACAAACTCTGACTCTCATGATGGTAGACCTAAAGCATGGAAGGGGTTCATTTCCTGAGCAGCCACTTCAGAAATGCTTGAATGTGCATTATAACAGCCAATGCATTTGTCAAATTGAGCGAAAATAGCCTAAGTCCATAAATGTAGGATTTGGGAGTTAGAAAACCCATGTTCTAATCATTTCTCTATAAATGGAGAAATTAGCAATACTGCCCAAAGTCTTTCTAGATAACCTATGCAATGTAGGAAATTAATAATTTGGTGGAAAAGCACAATATATTCAATAACTTTAAATATATTTTAAAATATTTCAGCATATCTGCTTTACCTTGTATGAATTTATATAATTAACTCATTAGTCATTATTTCAAAGTATTTCAATACATATTAATAATCTGAAATTAACTTGGAATCCTTTAGTATATGAGGTTAACAATTGGATTAGTTGGTTGCTTACCCCAAAATGTATCCAGATTTATACAGTGATGCAGAAATTGCACATTGCTATTTTCTTTCTTCTTTTTTTTTCACACTATTTTCTGTGGAGTAAAGACAGAAAAGTTGTCTCTGCAATCTAAAAGTACACACGGTGAGACCTCAGACACATATATTCCTACAATTGTTTTCCAAAGATGCTGTTCAGTGAATAGCTTTTGTTTTCTCTTCAGAAGTGAATTCTCTTGACAGTGCATCTGTCCTGGTAATGCAGGCATTTAAGCCTGTATTGTTTCCACCAACCACTTCAAACTTTCATCTCTAAAAAGCACCTTAAATGGCATTAAGAAAAACGACAAAGGCAGCCTTAAGTCCTTGTCTAGGCTGCCAAAAGTACAGGTTGGATAGTGTTTAGCACCTGGGAGATTCGTTAAGACCATATGGACTGTGAGAACGATCAGTGTGCTGGAGAAGAAAACTCCCCGCAGTGGCAGCATTGAATTGAAAAACCTCCTTGAAAACAATGGCTCTGGGGGTTACTGTGACCATTCAAAAAGCTGCAGTTCTGCTGTTAGCAGAAAAATTATGAACTAAATTAGCAACTCGCTTGTGGAGCAGAATCTGTAGGAAGAACTGGGAGAAGTTCTGAGGGTGAATGAGGCCCGGGTTCTTTTCCTTGACTTTAGTTCTTACAGGTCTTAGACTTATGTACCTGAGCAATGTACTGAAGTAATTAAAGGAGAGATCATTATTTGTAAAGATTTCTGTATGAGAAAAAATTGATCCAAAGATGATTTTGAGTTATGAAAAAAACATTTAAAATTGCAGGTAGGTTTTTAAAACAAGAACTGCAGCTTGAATAAATCATGCTTATGAATAAAACTATAAACTGTGAGTATTGCTTTTACACATGTCTTAGTAAAATTAATTGTATTCATGTTCATTATATATGTTGGATGAAACTAACAAACTAATGAGAGGTACCTATTTATCTCCAGTTTTTCTTTCTCCTGTCCAGGGTTCTATACGATGTCATTAAAGACTGGAAAATTCATCTGTTTTTTTTTTTTTTCTAAATCTCTGAAAATATAAAGATACTGTAATTCTATATTTTGTCCATGTGAACCTAGGCTAGATATAATTTTTCTTTACCATCAAACAATAAGCAGAAGGAAAGTGATGAGAATTTTGTAAAATCATAAAATTTAAATGTAAAATTATAAAATGAAGAGGCAACATATGTTACTTGCTAAAAGGTTTAAGAAAATGCTTGATTTATAATTGTCCCCAAACTCTGATGTGAGATTCAAAGAAGAAGTGCTAGTGGTGTGTGTGTGTGTGTGTGTGTGTGTGTGTGTGTATAAGTACATGTACACTCTTTTTTATTGAAATCACCAGCATCATCTTCCTCTTTATTCCCACCATTGGAATAATGAAAATCCTGTCACCTCTTAAAAAAATCCATGGCAGGAAGTATCAGACCTCAGCCTCAGACAGTAAACAGTGAGAGAATTTTCTTAGCTTCCTGGAGCTGGAGAGATGGCTCAATGATTAAGAACACTTGCTGCTCTTGCAGAGGACCTCGTTTCAGCTCCTAGCTCACCATGGGGGCTAACAACCACCTGTAACTCCAGTTCCAGGGGACTGTCACCCTCTTCTAGCTGGCAGGGGCATTGCACACACAAGTGCACTTACATACATGCAGGGAAAATACCCATACACGTAATATAAAAGAAATGTTTTTTTAAATTACTTTTCTTTTTCCTAATTTTTTTTTTTTGGTCTTTTCGAAACAGGGTCTCCCTGTAGCCCCAGCTGGCCTGGAACTCACTCTGTAGACCAGGCTGACCTTGAACTCACAAAGATCCGCCTGCCTCTGCCTCCCAAGTGCTAGGATTAAAGGCACGCACCACCACGCCCAGCTTTTCTTTAAAAAAATATAGCCAGCATAGTGGTGCATGCCTTTAATCCTAGCACTTGGGAGGCAGAGGCAGGCGGATCTTTGTGAGTTCAAGGTGAACCTGGTCTACATAGCGAGTTCCAGGACAACTGGGGCTACAGGGGTACTCTGTCTCAAAAAGGCCCCCCAAAATACACAAAGTACATTTTAATTGTCAAAACGAAATTAAATGGTATGTTTTATTAAATAGATGAAAATAAATGTCACAATGTATTTGTCACCTAGCATTAATTATTATAATATTTTGATTCACTTCATCCCAATGCCTTTTTCTGCTTCCTCAGTATACCCATGAGGTTGCGGAGCACACAGTAAGATGATACCCCTGAAAATGTGAGAAGTCAAGAGAATTGCTAAGGAAAGAAAAAAAATGTATACAGAATTCTCTGAGCAAATTATTAAAGAATGTTCTTAATGTTTAGTAAACATGAAGTCTTAGCAGTAGATTTCATTGATGCGAAATCAGCAGGGACCCAATTTCATCAGGCAGTCTCTTTTTATTTGTTTTGTGTATACACTGGATGATTCTTTATGAGTCCCAGTGTCTGGATTGATTTATATAGTGGGTTCAGTTTGGGATATAATTTGTTACATATTTAGGGAAATGGTATTACCTCAAAATTAATAGATAAAGAAAGGGAATCAGCATGTATCATGGTACTTATTCACTTTAGAGATCCTATACTGGGCTCTATGAAGAAAGACTTAAAATTCATACAGAATAGAAATGGCAGGTGTTGAAAAGTGAGGTTTGAATTCATATATCCCATATCAAATGACAGAATCCCAGCACAGGTTGTTATGATTATGAGCTTTTATTGAATAACAATGTTTTTTCTTAAGACGGTTAAAAATTTCATCTGTATTTTACATGTATAAATGTTTTGCCTGCATGTATGTAAGCATATCACATGTGTGCAATGTCCATAGGGTCAAAAAAGTGCATTGGTTTCCCTGAGTTATGGAGTTATAGAGAGTTGTGGGTTCTGGGAACAGAATCTACATCCTCTGCAAGAGCAAATGCTGTTACCAGCTGAGCTGTCTTTTCCCTGGTTAAAAGGATGTTTTGAAGCAAGGTTTAACTTTGTGGATTTAGGCAGATCTAAATAAAATTATCATCAGTTTTAAACATCAAGTTTGTTCATGTGTACATCTGGGTAACACCATACATAGTGAAAAGTTCAAATTCCTCAGTTAAAAAAAATTCTTCTTTGAAAATTACTTACATGTATACAATGTACTTTGGTCATACCTATTCACTCTCACCAATTCCCAGGATACCTCCCTGCATCACATCTCTCTCCCATATTCATGTCCTCTTCCCTCCTTATCTGTTTTTCTTTTTATTCTTTTTTTCTTCAATGTATTTTAAATGAATTTTGTGCAAGTCATACAATAAATATTAATCATAGACCCCTTCCCTATCTACACCCCCTCATAGCCCACTTACAGGATTGCATGCATATGAAATATGTTATGTTAAAGTCTACTGGGTCAGGTTTGTGTACACACATGTCCCTTAGTGTGAGTTCATCCATTGAAGCCTGGTTAACCTATCTAGTGTAACCCCCTTAAAGATCAACTCTCCCTCGCCTGGCAGTGATCAGCTACCTGCAGTTCCTCAACTAAGGTTGGGGGCTGCTGCCCACTTCCCCAGCTCTACAGCAGTTTTTGTCTGATTGAGTTTGCATGGGTCCTGTGCATGCTGTCACCCGCTGTAAGTTCATATGAGCGAGTTCCAAGAAGACTGGAAAATTCTATTTCTTTATGGTCATACACCTCCTTCTCTGGCTCTTACAATCTTTCTGCCCCTTCTTCTACAATGGTTGCTGAGCCCTGCTGGGTGAAGTTTTAATATAGGCATCCTATGTAGGGACACAGACTGCAGTCTCTTATTCTCTCATCCTTTGTTGGGGAGGAAGCTTTCTTGGAGAGTTGAGAGAGGCATTAGTATTCTCTCTACCCTCTCTTCTGCTACGTGCTGTGAGCCTTAAGTGTAGAGGTTCCATTGAAGATATGTGAGTTAGGGCCGGGCACCTCACAGACACTTATTCTTTGTGTGTGACTAACTGTAGAATTCTGTAACAGTCTCTTTCTATTACAAAACAAAACTTTATTGATGAGTGATTACTGATGTACTTGTCTATAAATATAAGAATAGATAGTTAACTTACAGTTTTCTTTTCAACGTCAGCATTCTGTTACCATACTGGGTTAATTTCTTCTTTCAGATTTCTTATCCAACCATCAGGTTGAGCTTAATAAAATTGGCCCTGTGTTTCTCTAGAACAAGATTGTCTCATTCACTGGACACTCTGAGCTAGAAAAATCCTAGGCTAGGTTTTGTAAAATTTGTATTTATTTTTTTTTAATTTTGAGTAAAATCATGACTGAGGGACATTATTACCTTAAGATGGATTCTAACATAAATGCTTTTATTTATTTATTTATTTATTTATTTATTTATTTATTTATTTATTTATTTATTTATTTTTTGTATGTGTATGAATGTATTGTCTGTATGCAGGTCTGTGCACCCGTGTCGTGCAATGCCGCGGAGGTCAGAAGAGGGTCTCGGATTCCCCTGGAACTGGAGTTCTCCTGGAACTGGAGTTTACAGACAGTTCTTAGCCGCCATGTGGGCGCTGGGGATCGAACCCGGGTCCTCTGTAAGAGCGTCGGTGCTCTTAACCGCTAGGCTATCTCTCCAGCCCTAAATGCTTTGTTTTTATAGGAGTGACTTGATGTGGATTGGTCTGGTGTCTGATCAAGGAATATACAATGTAATCACACTTCAGTTTAGGTTTCCCATAAATTGATGATGTCAATGGTTAACTTAAAAATATGACCATGATAGCTACAGAGTTTCTTATTACTTTGAGTTCTTTGTAGGAAGAAAAAAACAATATAATAATCATATGTTGCTATACTTATCATGTTGAGAATTAAGAGTGAAATGGATTATGCATTAAATTTGGTATTTATTATGTGTGGATTACTCGTAAAATAAGCATTCACTACTGGCACAAATATTTAAGGATAGAGATTGTGTTGAGTCTAAAATAGAAGGAAGATTTGAAAAAGGAAGAGAGAGTAAGGAAAATGTACTGGCTAGAATGGGCAGGGCAGAGAATGGTAGATTTTGGAAGACTTCATTCCTAAAAAAATTTCATTTTTTAAAATTTTTATTTATTTCTGTATGTGTAGAAGTTACATGTTGCAGGCAAGTCTGTGCACCCGTGTCGTGCAATGCCGCGGAGGTCAGAAGAGGGTCTCAGATTCCCC
Organism: Rhizomys pruinosus; assembly: GCA_009823505.1. Lineage (NCBI taxonomy): Eukaryota > Metazoa > Chordata > Mammalia > Rodentia > Spalacidae > Rhizomys > Rhizomys pruinosus. Next base: position 2,764,883 of record VZQC01001693.1, read on the forward strand.
TGGAACTGGAGTTCTCCTGGAATTGGAGTTTCAGACGGTTCTCGGCCGCCATATGGGTGCTGGGGATCGAACCCGGGTCCTCTGTAAGAGCGAACCGCTAGGCCATCTCTCCAGCCCCCTAAAAAAATTTAAACTTGGTTTCCATTATCTGAGCTGCTTAACTTTCAGGGTGTGTATGTCAACCCTGACTGGTAACTCTTCCAAGAGATGCAGACTCTAAGCCTTTTCAGTGACTAAAGGGACAAGGTTCTATGATTAGTGATAGCTACCGAGGGCATGAAGCAGCTACATTGCTATATAGGACACAGTAAAAAACAGCAGTGGATTGCTTTGTTTTGTTTTGTTTTTAGTGCCAAATCAACTTGAAATATAAGACTGCATGTTCAAGAAACATTGTTTCTAAAGTATTTCCAATGCAGACAATGAAAATAAGTAAGGATACTCTTGAAGCATAATGAAGATTAACGTTGCCATTGCTTGTGGTTGACACTAGGAAAACTAGCTTAATTTTTTATTTTTAAATTATTATTATTATTTTTAGAAAAATCTAGCTTTAAAACAGTGTTGTCCCCAGACATAGTTTACTGGCTAATTCTAAAATAACAAAATAATTCTGGTTTAATTTGTCATGCACAAAGCAAGCTTTTTTTTATTACAAACTTCATTAAAACCATTTTTTGGTTTATGAATTTAAAATATCATTTATGCTTTCATCTTTATACTTTAGTGGTCACTTGTGAAATGATATTCATTGTCTCAAAGCACTTATTGGAGTTTCCAACTTCATTGGTGATATATAGAAATACAATAGATTTTTTTTCTATATTGAATTTGTAGCCTCTATCTCTGATAATCCCATTTTTTGAATATATTAGATTTTTGTTTGGCTTTGGTTTGATCCTTTGAGACCTTCTATGAAACCATGATTATTTTTTTACACAGCTTTGTTTATTCTTTTCCAGCATGAATGCCTTTAAAAATTATGTATTGTTTTTATTTTATGAGTATATTGCTCACATGTATGTAATTGCACCCATATCATACAATGCCTGCAGAAGTCAGAAGAGGATGTCACTTTCCCTTGGAATTAGAGTTACAGATGGTTGTTAGCCCCCATGTGGGGGCCTGGGTCCTTTGCAGGATCCACCTGTGAAATGTAAGGCTGCATGTTCAACAAACATTGTTTCTGTAGTAACCTCTGAGTCATCTCTTCATGCATGCATGCCTTAAAAAAATCTATCTTCCTTGGCTTATTGCATTGCCTCCTGAGTGATGTAGAGTACGGATGGAAGAAGTGGATGTTACTCTTTCCCCAATCTTAAAGGAAGGGTCTGTCTTTTACCAATAAGCTCTCTACTCATTTCATGTTTATGTTTTATCAGTTACTGAAAGGATTATTGTAGTCTTGAACTGTTATTGTGGGGTATCTGCTTTTTCCTTGCACTTTTATTGGTTTTCCTTAAGGTATGATGAAGTACTTTTGAGCAGTACACTCTCATTTCAGAGAATTATGTCATCTGTGTCTTGATCCTTTTATCACAATCCTTTTAACTTCATTCTGGTAATATCATTGTTCAAAAATAAATTTTACATCATATAACAGATTCTTCTCCAGGTTTATTCTGAGTATTTTAGTGGTGTTTCATTCACCATTCTTTGGTTTTTAACCTGTGTATAAATCTTTGTTTAAAGAGAGTCCTATAATAAAGTTTTGTTTTTTATCCAATGTGTCAATTTCTTTTAATTGATACATTGTGATTTACACTTATATGGAGAATTACTGCATGGTTGGATGAAAATCTATTATGTTGCTGCCCTTTGTGCGGGATGCGGGCGCTGGGCCAGAGGGTCCAGAGTGTTGGGACAGGGCCAGAGCGGCTGCACCTTTGGGGCGGGTACTCAGAAGTCACCTGGGCAAGTAGCTTTGGAGCTGGGGTTTTCCCGGGCCTGAGGCCCTTTGTGCGGGATGCGGGTGCTGGGCCAGAGGGTCCGGAGTGTCGGGACAGGGCCAGAGTGGCTGCACCTTTGGGGCGGCTACCCAGAGGTCACCTGGGCAAGTAGCTTTGGAGCTGGGGTTTTCCCGGGCCTGAGGCCCTTTGTGCGGGACCCGGGTGCTGGGCCAGAGGGCCCGGAGAGTCAGGACAGGGCCAGAGCGGCTGCACCTTTGGGCAGGCTGCCGGGGCACAGGCTAGATCAGCATATC
>VZQC01001693.1:2770971-2803574 GCA_009823505.1 Rhizomys pruinosus
TGCCCCCCCCCCCCCGGGGGCCCCCATCTTGGAAAAGCTGTTTCTTTATTTTTTTACGTTTTTTTTTTTTTTTTTGGAGGGGGGTCACTTCTTCCTTCCACAACATGGATCCAAGGTTGAACTCAGGTCATCAGGCTTGGCAGCAGGCACTTTTACCTGTTAAAGCCGTCTCAGCAGTCCTATGTTTTGTTCAATTCATTTTTTTTTTCTTTTTACTGGACCTGGGGAGATGGCTCATTAGTTAAGAGCACTTGCTGCTGTTACAGAGCACCTGGGTTCAGTTCCTGACATCCACATGGCAGTTCACAACTTCACACCTCTGTGGATAACAGGCATTCACATAGTACACACACATATATGCAAGCAAAACACTCATACACATAAAGCAAAGATAAATCTTAAGAAAAAAATCAGATCGGAGATCTCCCAAGACCTCCTGAAGCACGGGTACCGGGGCGCTGGCTAAAGAGCACCACCCCCCACTCCCAACTGGAATTAGGAAGCCATCTGAAGGAGGCAAGCAAAGCAAAGCAAGCCTTCAACACAGTGAAGAGGCATTTGGGATTCACATTGGAATACAGGCAAGGACAAGCCCATATGCCAGGATCATGAAGAAGAGACAACACAGGAAAGGTGCTGGATAATCCCCGCACCAAGCTCTACTAATCCTGTGGGAGATTCCTACAGTGGGATCCCCCTGGGGATGGCCCAGGACACAGATATCAGAAACACAATTGTGAACATACTTAAAGAAATGCAAGATCGGGGCTGGAGAGACGGCCTAGCGGTTAAGAGCACTGACCACTCTTACAGAGGACCCGGGTTCGATCGCCAGCACCCACATGGCGGTCAAGAACCATCCAAAACTCCAATTCCAGGAGAACTCCAGTTCCAGGGGAATCCAACACCCTCTTCTGACCTCAGCGGCATTGCACGACACGGGTGCACAAACCTGCATGCAGACAGTACATTCATACACATACAGAAATAAATAAAATTTAAAAAAAAGAAATGCAAGATTATAAAGAGCAAATCAAAGAATTAAGAAAAGAGAACGAAGAACTCAAGAAGGAAGTGGAAACACTGAAAAGATCCCATGCTGAAAAAGATAAGGAAACCAACCAGCGAAAGCAAAAAGCTACAGGAAGGGATTGAGAAGCTCCAAAAGGAAGCGGAAATACTAAAGAAATCAGAAGAGGAAATGAAAAAGGAAATCAAATACTCATCCAATCAAGAGTAAAGGAATGGAAAAAGCCTTAGAAGCAGAATGGAGGAAGCAGAACAAAGAATATCAGACCTGGAAGATAACACAGAACAACTGAAAACCTCAAGTAAAGATTATGAAAAATTTAAAAATACACGAAAGTGGAACAACCAGGAACTGTGGGACACTATGAAAAGATCAAACCTCCGCATCATAGGAATAGAGGAAGGAGAAGAATCCCAAGAGAATGGTATTGATCAGATCTTCAACAGAATAATAGACAAAATTTTTCCCCAAACTAAAAAAAGACAAACCAATACAAATACAAGAAGCATTAACTTAAAAATATGACCATGATAGCTACAGAGTTTCTTATTACTTTGGTTCTTGGTAGGAAGAAAAAGAAATATAATAATCATATGTTGCTATACTTATCATGTTGAGAATTAAGAGTGAAATGGATTATGCATTAAATTTGGTATTTATTATGTGTGGATTACTCGTAAAATAAGCATTCACTACTGGCACAAATATTTAAGGGATAGAGATTGTGTTGAGTCTAAAATAGAAGGAAGATTTGAAAAAGGAAGAGAGAGTAAGGAAAATGTTACTGGCTAGAATGGGCAGGGCAGAGAATGGTAGATTTTGGAAGACTTCATTCCTAAAAGAAATTTCATGTTTAAAATTTTTATTTATTTTTTTGTGCTGTAGTGTATTACTGTCTGCATGTAAGTGCTGTGCACCCTGTCGTGCAAGCCGCGGGGGGCAGAAGAGGGCTCAGAGTCCCTGGAACTGGAGTTCTCATGGAAATGGAATTTCAGAACGGTTCTTCGCCGCCATGTGGGGGCTGGGGGATCGAACCCGGGTCCTCTGTAAGAGCGAACCGGCTAGGCCATCTCTCAGCCCCCTAAAAAAATTTGAAACTTGGTTTCCATGATCTGAGCTGCTTAGACTTTCAGGGTGGTATGTACAACCGGACTGGTAACTCTTCCAAAGTGCTAGACTCAAGCCTTTTCAGGTGACTAAAGGGACAAGGTTCTATGATTAGTGATAGCTACCGAGGGCATGAAGCAGCTACATTGCTATATAGGACACAGTAAAAAACAGCAGTGGATTGCATTGATGTTTGTGTTTGTTTTTAGTAGAAGCCAAATCAACTTGAAATATAAGACTGCATGTTCAAGAAACATTGTTTCTAAAGTATTTCCAAATGCAGACCATGAAAATAGTCCGGATTGTACTCTTGAAGCATAATGAGTTAACGTTGCCATTGCTTGGGTTGACACTAGGACACGTAGCTATAATTTTTTCTTTTTAATTTATTTTCTTACTTTTTCGACCAATCTAGCTTTAAAACAGTGTTGTCCCCAGACATAGTTTACTGGCTAATTCTAAAATAACAAAATAATTCTGGTTTAATTTGTCCTCACCCCCGCCGCTTTATTTTCTCCCACCTTCCGTTCACCCCCCTTTTTTTTGGGTTTCTGCATTTCCCCTATCCTTTACTGCTTTCCTCTTTCATACTTTCGTGGTCACTTGTGCACTATTTCATTGTCCACGGCCTTACGGGAGTTTCCCCCGTCCTTGGTGCTCTACAAGAATACAATAATTTTTTTTCTATATTGAATTTGTAGCCTCTATCTCTGATAATCCCATTTTTTGAATATATTAGATTTTTGTTTGGCTTGTTTGATCCTTTGAGACCTTCTATGAAACCATGATTATTTTTTTACACAGCTTTGTTTATTCTTTTCCGGCATGAATGCTTTAAAAATTATGTATTGTAATTTTATTTTATGAGGATATTGCCTGCATACATGTATGTACTTGGTGGGGAGCACCCATAGCAATACAATGCCTGCAGAAGTCAAAGAGGATTGGTCACTTTTCCCTTGGAATTAGAGTTTCAGTTGGTTGGTTAGCCCCCATGTGGGGGCCTGGGTCCTTTGCAGGATCCACCTGTGAAATGTAAGGCTGCATGTTCAACAAACATTGTTTCTGTAGTAACCTCTGAGTCATCTCTTCTCATGCATGCCTAAAAAAATCTATCTTTCCCTTGGCTTATTGCAATGCCTCCTGAGTATGTAGAGTACGGATGGAAGAAGTGGATGTTACTCTTTCCCCAATCTTAAAGGAAGGGTCTGTCTTTTACCAATAAGCTCTCTACTCATTTCATGTTTATGTTTTATCAGTTACTGAAAGGATTATTGTAGTCTTGAACTGTTATTGTGGGGTATCTGCTTTTTCCTTGCACTTTTATTGGTTTTCCTTAAGGTATGATGAAGTACTTTTGAGCAGTACACTCTCATTTCAGAGAATTATGTCATCTGTGTCTTGATCCTTTTATCACAATCCTTTTAACTTCATTCTGGTAATATCATTGTTCAAAAATAAATTTTACATCATATAACAGATTCTTCTCCAGGTTTATTCTGAGTATTTTAGTGGTGTTTCATTCACCATTCTTTGGTTTTTAACCTGTGTATAAATCTTTGTTTAAAGAGAGTCCTATAATAAAGTTTTGTTTTTTATCCAATGTGTCAATTTCTTTTAATTGATACATTGTGATTTACACTTATATGGAGAATTACTGCATGGTTGGATGAAAATCTATTATGTTGCTGCCCTTTGTGCGGGATGCGGGCGCTGGGCCAGAGGGTCCCAAGAGGTGGGACAGGGCAAGCGGCTGCCCCTTTGGGCGGGATACCCAGATGCCACCTGGGTGAGTAGCTTTGGAGCTGGGGGTTTCCCGGGCCTGAGGCCCTTTGTGCCGGGATGCGGGTGCTGGGGCAGAGGGTCCGGAGTGTCCGACGGCCAGGAGTGGCTGCACCTTGGGGGCGGCTACCCAGAAGTCACCTGGCAAGTAGCTTTGGAGCTGGTTTTTTCCCGGACCTGAGGCCCTTTGTGCGGGGACCCGGGTGCTGGGCCAGAGGGCCCGGAAAGTCAGGAACAGGGGCCAAGAGCGTCGGCACCTTGGTGCGGGCTGTCGGGGCGTGGGCTAGATCAGCATATCACCCCCCCCCCCCCCCCGCCATCGGTGGAGAATAACCAAGTTGGACTCTTGTAAGTTTTTTTGAGAACCTTAGAACAATGAAGAGAAGAGTGCTTTTGGTCTTCAATAGCCAATAGAGCAACAAGATGAAAGTAGACAGTCCATACTCCAAAAAGGAGGAGGAAAGGAATAAAAAAAAAAGCAAAAAGGCATCATGGAAGGAGGAAAAGCAAAACCATCCACTATTTGTGATCTAAACACAAAAGGGAAGCCCACATGCCAGGGACACGATGCAGGGACAACATGGGAAAGGCCCAGGATATTCCTGCACCAGCTTCCTAGCCAAACTGTAGGAGACAAGCTACAATGGAACCCCTTGGAGGAGACCCAAGGAAGAGATCTTAGAGGAATAATTGCAGACCTATGCAGAGAAAGGAAAGAACATAAGAGGAATTCAGAGAACTAAAGAGAGAGAATGAAAAAATCAGAAGGACCTAGAGGAGACAATGACAAAACATCAGAAAGAAATAAAGGAACAGATTGACAAACTCCGGAAAGTACTAGAGGGAGAAAAAAATAAAGAATTAGAGAAACTAAAGAAGAGAATGAAAAACTCAAAAGGACCGAGAGGGATACAATGACAAACTTCAGAAAGAACAAAGGAACAGACCAACAACTACACCGAAAGAACTAGAGGGAGAAAAACAAGCCGAAGAAGTAGAACAAGCTGAAAGGAAGCCAACCAACGAAGTAAGGAGGCACCAAGAAGACAAAAATGTCTACAGATTTCTCTGAGCAAATTATTAAAGAATGTTCTTAATGTTTAGTAAACATGAAGTCTTAGCAGTAGATTTCATTGACGCGAAATCAGCAGGGACCCACTTTCATCAGGCAGTCTCTTTTTATTTGTTTTGTGTATACACTGGATGATTCTTTATGAGTCCCAGTGTCTGGATTGATTTATATAGTGGGTTCAGTTTGGGATATAAATTGTTAAATATTTGGTAAATGGTATTCTCAACATTAATAGATAAAGAAAGGGAATCAGCATGTATCATGGTACTTATTCACTTTAGAGATCCTATACTGGGCTCTATGAAGAAAGACTTAAAATTCATACAGAATAGAAATGGCAGGTGTTGAAAAGTGAGGTTTGAATTCATATATCCCATATCAAGTGACAGAATCCCAGCACAGGTTGTTATGATTATGAGCTTTTATTGAATAACAATGTTTTTTCTTAAGACGGTTAAAAATTTCATCTGTATTTTACATGTATAAATTGTTTTGCCTGCAGTATGTAAATGCATATCACATGTGTGCAATGTCCATAGGGTCAAAAAAGTGCATTGGTTTCCCTGAGTTATGGAGTTATAGAGAGTTGTGGGTTCTGGGAACAGAATCTACATCCTCTGCAAGAGCAGCAAATGCTGCTAACAGCTGAGCTTTTCTTTTCCCTGGTTAAAAGGATGTTTTGAAGCAAGGTTTAACTTTGTGGATTTAGGCAGATCTAAATAAAATTATCATCAGTTTTAAACATCAAGTTTGTTCATGTGTACATCTGGGTAACACCATACATAGTGAAAAGTTCAAATTCCTCAGTTAAAAAAAATTCTTCTTTGAAAATTACTTACATGTATACAACTGCTTACTTGGTCTACCTATTCACTCTCACCAAATTCCCAGGATACCTCCCCGCTCCACACTCTCTCCCATATTTCATGTCCTCTTCTCCTTATCCGTTTTTCTTTTATTCTTTTTTCTTCAATGTATTTTAACTGAATTTTGTGTGCAAGTCATACAATAAACTATTCATTTAGACCCCTTCCCTATCTACACCCCCTCATAGCCCACTTACAGGATTTCATGCATATGAAATGTCATATATGTTAAAGTTCTACGGGTCAGGTTTGCTGTACACACATGTCCTTATTGTGAGTTCATCCATTTGAAGCCTGGTTACCCTACTAGTGTAACCCCCTTAACAGATCAACTCTCCCTCGCCCTGGCATTGATCACTACCTGCAGTTCCTCCACTACGTGGGGGCTTCTTGCCCACTTCCCCAGCTCTACAGCATTTGTTTTGTCTGATTGAGTTTGCATGGGTCCTGTGCATGCTGTCACCCGCTTGTAAGTTCATATGAGCGAGTTCCAAGAAGACTGGAAAATTCTATTTCTTTATGGTCATACACCTCCTTCTCTGGCTCTTACAATCTTTTTCTGCCCCTTCTTCTACAATGGTGCCTGAGCCCTGCTGGGTGGCAGAGTTTTAATATAGGCATCCTATGTAGGGACACAGACTGCAGTCTCTTATTCTCTCATCCTTGTTGGGGAGAATGTTTCTCTGATGAGAGTTGAAATAGGCATTAGTATTCTCTCTACCCTTCTGCTCTGCTACTTCTATGATCCTAAGTGTAGAGGTTCCATTGAAGATATGTGAGTTAGGGCCGGGCACCTCACAGACACTTAATCTCTTGTGTTGTTACTAACTGTAGAATTCTGTAACAGTCTCTTTCTATTACAAAACAAAACTTTATTGATGAGTGATTACTGACTGTACTTGTCTATAATATAAGGATAAATACTTAACTTACAGTTTTCTTTTCAACGTCAGCATTCTGTTACCATACTGGGTTTAATTTCTTTCTTTTCAGATTTCTTATCCAACATCAGGTTGCTCTTACTAAAATTGGGGGCCCTGTGTTTCTCTCGAACAAGATTGTCTCCATTCACTGGCACTCTTGAGCTAGAGAAAAAAAAAATCCTAGCAGGTTTTTTAAAATTTGTATCTATTTTTTTAAATTTGAGTAAAATCATGACTGAGGGACATTATTACCTTAAGATGGATTCTACATAAATGCCTTTATTTATTTATTTATTTTATTTATTTATTTATTATTTATTTTTTTTGTATGTGTATGAATGTATTGTCTGTAGGCTCTGTATGCAGGTCTGTGCACCCTGTTGCTTCGGCAATGCCGCGGAGGTCAGAAGAGGGTTCTCGGATTCCCATGGAACTGGAGTTCTCCGGAATTGGAGTTACAGACAGTTCTTAGCCGCCACTGGGTGCGTGGGGATTCGAACCCGTGTCCTTTGTTAAGAGCGTCGTGCTCTAACCGCTAGGCTATCTCCCAGCCCTAATGCTTTGTTTTTATAGGCGTGACTTGATGTGGATTGGTCTGGTGTCTGATCAAGGAATATACAATGTAATCACACTTCAGTTTAGGTTTCCCATAAATTGATGATGTCAATGGTTAACTTAAAAATATGACCATGATAGCTACAGAGTTTCTTATTACTTTGAGTTCTTTGTAGGAAGAAAAATAACAATATAATAATCATATGTTGCTATACTTATCATGTTGAGAATTAAGAGTGAAATGGATTATGCATTAAATTTGGTATTTATTATGTGTGGATTACTCGTAAAATAAGCATTCACTACTGGCACAAATATTTAAGGGATAGAGATTGTGTTGAGTCTAAAATAGAAGGAAGATTTGAAAAAAGAGAAGATGAGAGTAGGAAAATTGTTACCTGGCTAGACTGGGCAGGGCAGCCCGAGAATGGTAGATTTTGAAGACGTCATTCCTAAAAAAAATTTCATTTTTAAAATTTTTATTTTCTGTATGTGTATAATGTACTGTCTGCATGCAAGTCTGTGCACCCATGTGTGCAATGCCGCGGAGGTCAGAAGAGGGTCGCGATTCCCCTGGAACTGGAGTTCTGCCTGGAATTGGAGTTTCAGACGGTCTCGGCCGCCATGGTGCTGGGGATCGAACCGGGTCCTCTTAAGAGCCGTCAGCCTTAAACCGCTAGCCATCTCTCCAGCCCCCTAAAAAAATTTAAACTTGGTTTCCATTATCTGAGCTGCTTAACTTTCAGGGTGTGTATGTCAACCCTGACTGGTAACTCTTCCAAGAGATGCAGAGTCTAAGCCTTTTCAGTGACTAAAGGGACAAGGTTCTATGATTAGTGATAGCTACCGAGGGCATGAAGCAGCTACATTGCTATATAGGACACAGTAAAAAACAGCAGTGGATTGCTTTGTTTTGTTTTGTTTTTAGTGCCAAATCAACTTGAAATATAAGACTGCATGTTCAAGAAACATTGTTTCTAAAGTATTTCCAATGCAGACAATGAAAATAAGTAAGGATACTCTTGAAGCATAATGAAGATTAACGTTGCCATTGCTTGTGGTTGACACTAGGAAAACTAGCTACATTTTTTATTTTTAAATAATTATTTTATTTTTAGAAAAAATCTAGCTTTAAAACAGTGTTGTCCCCAGACATAGTTTACTGGCTAATTCTAAAATAACAAAATAATTCTGGTTTAATTTGTCATGCACAAAGCAAGCTTTTTTTTATTACAAACTTCATTAAAACCATTTTTTGGTTTATGAATTTAAAATATCATTTATGCTTTCATCTTTATACTTTAGTGGTCACTTGTGAAATGATATTCATTGTCTCAAAGCACTTATTGGAGTTTCCAACTTCATTGGTGATATATAGAACTACAATAGACTTTTTTTCTTATGAATTTGTAGTCTATCTCTGATAATCCCATTTTTTGAATATATTAGATTTTTGTTTGGCTTTGGTTTGATCCTTTGAGACCTTCTATGAAACCATGATTATTTTTTTACACAGCTTTGTTTATTCTTTTCCAGCATGAATGCCTTTAAAAATTATGTATTGTTTTTATATTTATGAGTATATTGCTCACCATGTATGTAATGCACCCATATCATACAATGCCTGCAGAAGTCAGAAGAGGATGTACTTTCCCTTGGATTAGAGTTACAGATGGTTGTTGCCCACCATTTGAGTGGGGCCTGGTCCTTTGCAGGAATTCCACCTGTGACAATGTAAGGCTGCATTGTTCAACAAACATTGTTTCTGTAGTAACCTCTGAGTCATCTCTCAGCCATGCATGCCTTAAAAAAAATATCTATCTTCCGGCTTATGTCATTGCCTCCTGAGTGATGTAGAGTACGGATGGAAGAAGTGGATGTTACTCTTTCCCCAATCTTAAAGGAAGGGTCTGTCTTTTACCAATAAGCTCTCTACTCATTTCATGTTTATGTTTTATCAGTTACTGAAAGGATTATTGTAGTCTTGAACTGTTATTGTGGGGTATCTGCTTTTTCCTTGCACTTTTATTGGTTTTCCTTAAGGTATGATGAAGTACTTTTGAGCAGTACACTCTCATTTCAGAGAATTATGTCATCTGTGTCTTGATCCTTTTATCACAATCCTTTTAACTTCATTCTGGTAATATCATTGTTCAAAAATAAATTTTACATCATATAACAGATTCTTCTCCAGGTTTATTCTGAGTATTTTAGTGGTGTTTCATTCACCATTCTTTGGTTTTTAACCTGTGTATAAATCTTTGTTTAAAGAGAGTCCTATAATAAAGTTTTGTTTTTTATCCAATGTGTCAATTTCTTTTAATTGATACATTGTGATTTACACTTATATGGAGAATCACTGCATGGTTGGATGAAAATCTATTATGTTGCTGCCCTTTGTGCGGGATGCGGGCGCTGGGCCAGAGGGTCAGAGGATCCAGAGAGTCGGGACAAGGCCAGAGCGGCTGCACCTTTGGGGCGGGTACCCAGAAGTCACCTGGGCAAGTCGGCTTTGGAGCTGGGGGTTTTACCTGGCCTGAGGCCCTTTGTGCCGGACCCGGGCGCTGGGCAAAAGGGTCCAGAGTGTCCGGCGGACAGGGCGGCTCCGCCTTTGACCAGGATACCCAGAAGCCACAAGGGCGAGTAGCTTGGGAGCTAGATACCCAGAAGCCACCTGGGCCAGTAGCTTTGGAGCTGGGGTATTCCCAGGCCTGAGGCCTATTGTGCAGGACCCGGGCGCTGGGCAGAGGGTCCAGAGAGTCCAGGCAGGGCCACGACGGCTGCCCCTTGGGGCAGGCTGCCGGGGCACAGGATTAGATCAGCATATCCCCCCCCCCCCACCGCCAACGGGAATTGCTGAGAATCCAAGTGGACTCTTTTTTTTTTTTGGAGAAGAACCTTCAGAACAAGAAGAGAAGATTGCTTTGGCTTCCAATACCTAATATAGCCACAAAATTGAAAAGCAGCCAAGTCCATACTCCATAAAAAAAAAAAAAAAAAAAAAAAAAAAAAAAAAAAAAAAAAAACGGCATCTGAAGGAGGAAAGCAAAAACCATCCACTTTTGTGATCTAAACCACAAAAAGGGAAGCCCACAGGCCAGGGACATGACAGAAGGACAACATGGGAAAGGCAAAGGATCATTCCTTGCACAGCATACCAAACCGTAGGAGTCCAGATACAATGGGCACCCCTTGGCGGAAGGAGACCCAAGGAAACAGATCTTAGAGGAATAATAATTGCAGACCTCTGCAGAGAAATTAAAAAAAAAAAAAAAAAAAAAAAAAAAAAAAAAAAAAAAAAAAAAAAAAAAAAAAAAAACTCAAAAGGACCTAGAGAGGATACAATGACACACATCAGAAAGAACTACAAAGGAACAGATTGACAAAACTCTGGAAAGAACTAGAGGGAGAAAAAATAAAGAATATAGAGAACTAAAGGAGAGAATGAAAAACTCAAAAAGGAACCTAGAGGGATACAATGACAAACTCAGGAAAGAACATAAAGGAACAGAACAACAAACTCCAGAACGAACTTAGAGGGAGAAAAAAAACAACTCCAACAGTAAGTAGAAACACTGAAAAGGGAAGCCCAAAACCAAACGAAGTAAGGAGCACCAAGAGGGATTGAGAAGCACAAGAAGAGATTGAGGCGCTCCGGGAAAGGAAATGGAAAGTACTAAAGAAAACACAAGATGATGGAATGATGAAACGAAAACGGAATTAGAACACAACATTCAATCAAGAAGAAAGGAAAGGAAATAAAGCCTCTCAGAAGCTAGAATGGCAGGGGAAGCAGAACAAAGGAGAATATCCGATCTGGAAGATCATACAGAGCAATTAAAAAAGCTCAAATAAAGCCTACAAAAATTTAAAAATACACAAAAGTGGAACACCCAGGAAATATGGGACACTATGAAAAGGTCAAATGTCTGTATCATAGGAATAGAGAAGGAGAAGAATGCTCACGAGAATAGTATTGATAGATCTTCAAAGAATAATAGATGAAAAAACTTCCCACAAACTAAAACTAGACAAACCCAAACAAATACAGGAAGCAGCACCATGGCCCCAAAGAGACAAGATCAGAAAAGAGACACCCCACGCCATATTCTAGTTAAAATGCTAGATGCCAAAAACCAAAGACAAACATTCTGAGGGCAACTACCAACAGAGAAACACAAGTCACATACAAAGGGAAACCCATCAGAATGACAATGACTTTTCGCCTCAAACCATGAAAGCAAGGAAAGACAAAAACATGGAGCAAAGCATTCCCAGTGTTAAGGGAATACGTGATTTGCCAACCCAGAATACTTTTAACCCAGCAAAAATGTCGACTATACTGGAAGGCGAGGCGAAAAATCTTCCATGCATAAACAAGATGATGGTAATACCATGCATGGAAAACCAACTGTTCACAAAATACTGGAATCAAATTCAAAGGGCAGAAGAGCAGGCGCAACAATCTCAAACACCTAGGAAAAGAAACTAATAAACATAACCATAGGAGCAAATCAGAGGCTAGAAGCCCAACTGGATAATAAAGTGAAAGGAAGCAACATCCTTCTTTTAATTATAACCTTAAACATTAATGGCTAAACTCCCCAATCAAAAGGCTAGACTGGGAGAATGGATAGGAAACACAAAAACACATATATATGCTTGCTCTACAAAAACACCCATCTCAATTTCAAGGATAGGCACCCAACCTTAAGGTGAAAGGATGGAAGAAGAAAGTATTCCAAGCAAATGGTTACCAAAAAGAACAGTGGGTGGGCTATTCTTAATACAGTTGACCAAAAATCGACTTCAAAGCAAAAGAACTCAAAAGAGACAAAGAGGCCATTACATCATTGATAAAGGAAAAAACAATTGATGACGAAGATTTCACAATCATAACCATATATGCACCAAACATCAGTGCACCCAACTTTATTCAAGACAATTCTTCAGGATCTTCAAGGCACAGATTAACCCCAGCACAACTAATACTAGGGGACTTTAATACCCCATTAAGTCCCTAGACAGGTCAACAGGGCCAAAGATTAACAGAGAGATATCGGCACTAAATGACACATACACCAAATGGACCTCACAGAATATCTATCGAATATTCACCCAAACGCCAGAGACTACACTTTCTACCCCGCACCTCATGGCACATTCTCCAATCATAACATATACTGGGACAAGGGAAAAAAAAAACTCAACAAATACAAGATTGAAATAATCTCATGGAATTCTATCAGGACCACAGTGCAATAAAAACTCAACGTCAACACCAGGATAAACCCTTAATCCTACAGTAAACACATGGAGACTAACAACACCCTCCTGAATAATGAGTGGTCAAGGAAGAAACTAAAAGAAAGAACTAAAAACATTCCTGGAATCTGAATGACAATGATAAACCAACACAGCAAAAATCTATGGTGGCAAACTTAAAAGCAGTCCTAAGAGGGAAGTTTATACCTCTACGTGCCTAATTAAAAAAACAGAAAGCAACACAAGTGAATTGATCTAACACTTCAGTAAAAACATACTCGAGAGCGACAACCAACAAATTGCAACCCTAACTGTGCGCAGACAGCAGAGTTAACAAAACATCAGAGCAGCGATATGAAACGAAAACAAGAAAACCATACAAAAAAAATCAATGAATCCACAAGTTGGTTCTTTGAAGAATAAAAAAGAAGACAGACCTCTAGCCAAGTTAACCAAAAGCACGACGGGGGAACAACTCCAAATCAATAGAAATCTGTGATGCAAGGGGAAATAACACAACAGACAATTGAAAAGATCCGGACCCTCATATGGGGCTACTTCAAAAACTTATTATTTCTACTAACGTTTGAAAACCTGGAAGAAATGGTTGAATATCTGAAATCTTGGACCTCACCAAGCTCAACCAAGAAGAGACGACACCTTAAACAGACCCAATAGTACAGGAAGACGAAATTGACGATGTAATACGTAGCCTCCCAACCAAAAAAAAATTTCCCAGGCCCAGATGGTCTCAAGGCAGAAGAATTTTACTAAAATATTGCGAAAAAGGACTTACAACCGTTACTACTTTTTAAAAATTGTTTTGAAGGATACAAAACAGAGGGACTTCTCCCAGATTCCTTCTATTGAAGCCAGCATCACACTCCTACAAAAACCAGGCAAATATCCAATCAAAAAATGACAACTATAGACCCATCTCACTAAGAAAAGATTGCCATAAATCCTAAACAGGATTCTGGCAATCGCATACAGACACATCAAAGAAGAAAAAATCATCCACCATGACCAAGTTGGATTCATAACACAGATGCAGGGATAGTTTTCAACATACGAAAATCAATTAAACATCATCAAACATAATAAGGCTCTGAAGGACAAAACCCACACCATCATCTCAATTGATGCGAGAAAGCCTTTGGACAAAATCCAGCATCCCTTCATGTTTAAAAGTCCTAAAGGGAATTGTGTCGGAGGAGACCATTCCTCAATGTAATCACCAAGCCATATACAGGAAAAACCCACAGCCAATATCTTTCTACATGGGGAAATGACAGAAGCTTCCCCTTAAAGGTCGCACCCCCGGTAAAGGTGCCCACTTTCCACCACTCCTTTCCAATAAGCGCTGGAAACCCTTGTTTTAGGTAAAACGGCAAGAAAGAAAGGAAATTAAAGGAGTTCTAATTGGAATAGAGGAGGTCAAGCTATCCCCTTTTTGCTTGATGCTATGATTGTCTACCCTAAGGGATTAAGACCTCCACCAGAAAACCTCCTAGAAATGATTAAAAAAAAAAAAAAAAAAAAAAAAAAAACAAAATAAATCTAGAAAAATCAGTAGCCTTTCTCTCACCAACAACATGCAACTGAAGAAGGACTCCAAGGAGAACTTCCCAATCCCAATAGCCTCAAAAAACAATAAAATACCTAGGAACAACCCTAACCAAGGACACCAAGGAATCGCTACAACAAAACATTTTAAACCCCTGAAAAAAAAAAAAGGCAATTGAGGAGGGGAGACATCAGAAGATGACAAAAACTCCCATGACTAATGGAATTGGGAAAAATAAAATATTGTAAAAATGGTCCATCCTACCCAAACTAGTGTTACAATTTAATGCAATCCCATCAAAATCCCCAAGATTGTTCACATGCTTGGAAAAAAAAAATCCTCAATTTCATTGGAAAAAACAAAAGACCCCGAAAGCCAAAGCACCCCTGAGTGAAAAGCGCACTACAGGGGGGCGGATTTCTATACCCGACATCAAACTATACTACAGGGCTATTGTCATAAAACAGCCTGTTACTGGCACAAAAACAGACCAGTTGAACAATGGAATATAAAACTGAAGATCCCACACCTGAGCTCTACAATTTCAGCCACCTCATATTTGACCCAGGGGGCCAGGAAGACACAATGGAGGAAAGGACAGCATTTTTTCAGCAAGTGGGTTGGCAAAACTGGATTCACCACTTGTAGAAGAATGGAATTAAACCCTCTCTCTCACCTTTGTACAAAAGTCAATTTCCAATGGACCAAAAAAAAACAAAAAAAAAAAAAAGACCTAAACATGTAATACCCAAACTCTGGATAGTGATAGAAGAGAAACTTGGCAGCCGACTACAAGACATAGACGTAGGAAAAAGACTTCCTAAAATCAGACCGCAGCTGCTCAAGAAATAAGATCGAAATGACAAATGGACCTCATTAAACTCCAAAGTTTCTGTACATCAAAAGAAACAATAAGGATTGAAGAGAAAACCCACAGAGTGGGAGGGAAACACATTCACTGCAGATACATCTGACAAAGCTCATTAATTTTTCCCGAATATACAAAACTACCTCAAAAAACAAGAAGAGAAAGAAACAAATGAATTTCCTCAAAAGATGGAGCAAAGATCGAATAGAGACTTCACAGAGGAGGCATTAGAGATGGCCGAGAAAGAAGAAACATCCTACGATGCAGGAAGGTTCAACCATCGTGCTCATTAAGGAAGCCAAATTTAAAACTACTTTTAGATATCACCTTACCCCAATTAGACTGGCTTAGGCTCAGGAATCAAAATAAAACACGAATGATACCAAGTGCTGGAAAAACGAGGTTGGTGTGGAGAGAGGGGAACACTCGTTCACTGATGGTGGGAATGTAACCTTGTACAGTCACTATGGAAATCAGTATGGAGAAAGAACCTTAGAAGACTCAAAACAAAACGAGCCTTCCATTTGCCCCATTCATACAACTCCTGGGTATATCCCACAAGATTCATCCTACCAAAAATACCAGTTGCACACCTCTGTTTTTGCAGCTCTGTTCACAATTAGCAAAAAGCTACTGGGGGAACCCGCCCCAGGTGCCCCTAATGCCGCATTGATGAAGAAAATGGGGTAATGTACATTATGTATACAATGGAAGTTCTATGCAGCAGTAAAGAGGGACACATCATGAAAAACCTTTGCCAGTGTACATGGATTGGACGCTAGGAAGAATTATGTTACCGTGAAGTTAACACAGTCCAGAAAAACAAAGGACAATGGTATCTTTTATATGTGGATGCTAGTACCAATAACCCAGATATAAATATTTCTCATGGAGAGGGATGCCTAGTAACGAACAAATCAACAGAAAGACTGCATCAAAAAAACGACTGAAATGGTGATTGGGAAAGGGGGGGAGGGGTGTGGGAGAGGGACACGGGTTGATAATTCGATTAAATGCATTTATAATTGATGTGAGTTCAAAAAACTTTTAGTAACCAGTTTTGCCTATACACTGTCTACAGGAAACATGGTGTCTTAGGACTTAGGTGTAAAAGTAAATATTGTGTATATTAAACAACATTGTTTACAGACTCTGATAAAAATGGTAATGCATCCTAGTTAAATGGCGATATAAATCGCTGTTGTCCACATTTGTTTTACACAAAATGTGTAGCTTAGAGCACTAACTTCTTTGGGATTGGCACGCACAAATGTTTTCCATGATATAATTTCTCCTGTTGTACAGTCATCACCCGTAGCATTCTTCTTTAAGATGATTAATGTAAAAATTAAGTTTTCTTCCCACGTTAATCATATATATGTCACCCAAAACAACAAGAGGTGAATTAGAGGAAATCTGTGCCTTGACTCCCCTATTAGTTATGTCATAATAAACTGTCTTCTGGAAGATTCAGGGTTAAAAAAAGTGGGGAGGAGGATCAGATGACATGAAACCTTTGTCAAAAACCTTGCCATGTCAATCCTAACTAACTATGGGAAAAGATTTGTGTCGTCCCAACAGAAAAATGTCCCCACCTATGGCTGGAAAGAACAGGTCCAGCCTTGCATGCGTGGTGTACCCGAAGTGCCACTGAGGTTGACCTATCTGACACTGGAAGAAAGCCTCCGATTGCTTCTCCCCCCGACCCCAGCTGTGGTCCTACTTGTACAACTATTTCTGGGTCTATGAATGACACTTACCTTTATGGTGCGCAAGGTTTTGATATAGAGACTTTCTTGCCTTCCCCCCCATAGAAAAAGGAGAATATGATGACGATGAGGTCGCTCTCCAACTGTAAATTGGAGAAAAATATTATAGAGAGGTAATTCCTTAAAACCAGTAACATGCCTTCTTTTATTGACTAATAGGCATAAGACTGTGAAAAGGATTATTTTCTCTGTTCAGAAACAAATATAATACTAAAGTCCTTAAAGCTATGCACTTAAGCAAAAATATATTATACAGGAGCTCTGACATCAGCAATGGATTATTCTACCAGGAGATGTTGGCCAGGGGATCCAAGGCCCCAAAAGGTAAAGATCATGCCTCTAAATGGGATACTGCAAGAGAGAGGGCGTAAGGCCCCTTCCTCCTGCCGAAGAAGCCCTCTGTTTAAACATGGGATGTATTGAGACCACATGCAAGTGTATGCAGATGGCCTCTGGAATAACCAGAGAGTGTTACCAAAGGGCCATCAACCAATAAAGCAAATACAGGGTCTCCCTGAATAATCAAAGCAAGACCCATATCAGCACCGCTACACCCCCACCTGCCTGGAAATGGAATATGCAGCAAGGCAGCCTATACCTGTGATATCCCAAAATCTAATTGGTATTGGCTCTCTCCTTGGAGAAAAAACCCATGGCTGATGGCCACAAGCGACAGCCGCTACAGGTAGGGAGGGCTAACGACAACAGTAGACCCGTGGAGATGATAACAGGAAAAGGTAAAAATGTTAACCAGGGAGTAGACCTTACATCCAAACATATGGTCTATACCAAAGTAACCAACTATAACTTATAGTGCTCTTTAAATACCTATATATCTAACTGCTTGTGCCTCATAGTAGGATCTAATGGTTATTCCTGGCAACTGTCAGCCCATGAAAGGAAACAACCAAATTGACCAGAGTCCAAAACAACAGCTCCAGAGAGAGTGGACTGTTTTGCTTCTCATCCACCTGTGCCCCTTTCCTAAGCCTAGGGAACCATCTCTGCGGAAGAGGGGGCCATGGTAGATAGAATGTAAGGCTGCGATTGGGGAGAATGGGTGGTGATTGAAACTACAGCAATGTAGTTCTGTGGACACTCATTGTACAACTTGATTGAACATTTACAGCCCCTCACCCTTGCGGATGGTGGGGCTGTGGGGGTGGGTTTGGGCATAACACGCCTGCACAATTGGTGGTTTACTATGAAGGATGCTTGTGCTCATGGATCATCACTTATAGCTAAAAAAAATGAAAAAAAAATGAGATGAAAGATGCAGGACCGTTATGCAAATGCATGATTGGGTGATGGGGTGGGGGTAGGGGGGAAGGGAAAGGGAAATATGCCTGTCATGAATTGGAAAATGATGTATGAAATGTAAAAGCATACCAATAAAAAAAATAAATTAAATTAAAAAAAAAAGAAAATCTATTATGTTGGTAAGGGTTTCTATCCATTCTATATGGTTATTATACTGTTTCTATTTTAAATGTACTTTAAAAAGATTGCTTTGATGATTCCATTCTGCCTTTACTATTGGCTAATTTCAATACTTTTTTTTGGTCTTTTCAAGACAGGGTATCCCTATAGCCCCAACATCCTGGAACTTGCTCTGTAGACCAGGCTGGCCTTGAACTCACAAAGATCCACCTGCCTCTGCCTCCTGAGTGCTAGGATTAAAGGCCCCGCCACCACGCTTGGCTTTAATACATCTTTTAAAACAATTGATTTCTTTATGTTTAAAATATAGTTTAGTTGGGGCTGGAGAGATGGCTCGAGGTAATGAATGCCGACTGCTCTTGCAGAGGACGTGTGGTTCGATCCCCGCACCCAACGGCAAGCTGAGACCGTCTGTAAACTCCAATCCAGGAGAAACTCCAGTTCCAGATGAATCCGCCACCCATCTTATTGACCTCAGCGGGCATTGCACGACCATGTTGGGGGGGGGGGCGTGGGGGGGGGGTGGGGGGTGGGTTGTGTGGTGGGGTTTGGTGTTGTGCACAAACCTACTATCAGGACAGTACATGGTAGTACATCAGTAAAAAAGTAAATTAAAATACAAAAAAAAAGTTACAAGAATAAGATTCTTTTAAAAAAAAAATATGTTTAGCCTCAAATAATATCACATTATTTCATGCAAAACCAAAGTATCTTACAGCAATGTACTCCTAATTTCTTGTTGACTCAATATTTGGAGTGCCTAAGCTATTTTGTATCCAATAGCTTCATAAATGATGATTCCTGTTGTTACTTTAAACAATTATTTCTTAGAGTAAATTAAAATTAGGAAAATTAGATGGGGATGATAGCACAGGTCTTTTTTTTTTTTATTTCTGTATGTGTATCAATGTACTGTCTGCATGCAGGTCTGTGCACCCATGTTGTGCAATGCCGCGGAGGTCAGAAGAGGGTCTCTCGGATTCCCCTGGTGCTGGAGTTCTCCTGGAATTGGAGTTTCAGACGGCTCTTGGCTGCCATGTGGGTGCTGGGGATCGAACCCGGGTCCTCTGCAAGAGCGGTCGGCACTCTTAACCGCTAGGCCATCTCTCCAGCCCCAGCACAGGTCTTTAATCCCAGTACTCAGGGAGTAAAGGCACATAGATCTCTCTGAGATTGAGGCCGGTTTGGTCTGCATAGGGGCATTCCAGGCCAGCTGGGGCTGCAGGGCTACCCTGTCTCAAAAAGACCAGAAATTAGGACAATTATACACTTTCCTCCATGTATTTGATCTCCATGGCTCTGTATTTCCTTGTTTAGCTTCAGGAGTCTAGCTGCTATCATTCTTTTATTTTCCTGCTAAAATAATTTCCTTAATTCTTTTTTCTATTGGAAATAAATACAGGGGTTTTTATGCTCTGAAAAAACTCCTTTAATTTCAAAAGTTGTTTTCAATGGGTATTGATTCTTGGTTAATAGTTATTTGTGGCTACTACATTAATATTGTTTGTTATTCAGTGGTAGTTTGACTTTAGTTACTTGCATGTAATTTATTACTTTGCTCTGATTGCCTTCATGAAATTATCTTTCATTTTTTATGGCTTGAGTATAAGGTACTCAACACAGCTGTTAAAACTATCCACTGCTGGTTGGAATGCAAACTCACACAACCACTATGGAAAGCAGTGTGGAGAACCCTTGGAAGACTCAAAATGAACTTACTGCCTGACCCAGTCATACCATCCTGAGTATATACCCACAAGACTCATCTTAGCGCAGAGATACATGCACAGCCATGTTTATTGCAGCTCTCTTCACAATAGCAAGGAGCTGGAACCAACCCAAGTGCCCCTCAACTGACGAGTGGATAGAGGAAATGTGGTACATCTACACAATGGAGTTCTAGGCAGCGTTAAAGAAAGATGTCATCATGAACTTTGCAGGTAAATGGATGGAGCTAGAAAATATCATGGTAAGTGAAGCAACACAGTCCCAGAAAAACAAATGATGAATGGTATCCCTCATCTGTGCATGCTAGCACCAGTTACCTAGTTATAAGGGAAACTGAACAATGTTAATGTGGTCTGAAAACAACTGTGCTCTTATATTGTGAATCCCTTAACAACAGGTTCTAGAACTAAGCTACCATTTATTTTCAGAATTAGGAAGTTTTGGTATATGGATGAAGGATATGTACGTATATTTTAGAGTAATATAATATCAAAGGAATGTGGAAAAACTAGTTTGTCATGACATTATGTCTAACCACAGTATTTATTTTATGGGACTGCTTCTTAGTATTTACTATACAAGGCTGCTTGAGCTTTTGTCCAAGCATTTTCTGAAATATTATAAAAGTATCATTTTCTAATATTATAAAAGTATCATTTTCTGAAATATTATAAAAGTATCAGGCTGGTGTAACTTAGCCTTTCTGGATGCCTAATGACCATACTTAATGCCCTTACCAATTTGGCCTGGGGTTAACTTTGTTCCTTGCCCTCAGAGGTCAACTAAGTCCCAGGGGATTATGCATGGGGGCATCTCTTGAAATGTCCTGCAAATGGGAGTCACCAGTCTTCCTGTGCAGGGAAGTCTTGAAGATCCACTAATGGGACTTCAGCTAGTGTCCAGTCTATAAAGAGAAAAGTCTGCTCATGCTTCAAAAAGGGACGCCTGGTTTAGCAAGACTTGACTTTGTCCTCAAGTGGATGGGACTGGTGATTGAAAAGCCAAAAGGAGCCAGGGGTTTCCTCCCCCCCCCCAAAAAAAAACCTCTGAGTGACCCTTGAGGACCAGATCCTCAACTGACCTTGAGAAAACAAAAACCTTGGTTAATCTGGGCTAACTGTGTGGCCTTAAACATCCAAAAGGAAAGCATAGCCAGAAATAAATAAATAGTAAGTCCTAAGAAATTGTACTTCACATATAAAACTTGAGATCTTAGTAAAAAGACAAAAGAGCACAATTGTTTTGCCTGTCTTACTGGCAAGTGCAGCTACCCTGTGGTTGCCCCTGCTTTTGCCATCCTTCAAAGATGTGAGAAGAAATAGCTTTTCAACCTTCCCATATGGACTGAAGACTCATGTCTCTCCAAGAATCCTCTAAACCTTCAGTGCCAGATGGGGACTGCTGAGACAGTGGACTGAGCTACTACTGGGGTTTCCACTTCTTCAGAGTATAGACTGCCATTGTTGGACTACCCAAGGTGTATCATGGAGACCAGTACAGGAAGGTCAAGACAGGATGTGGTGTTTACTCGACCTCATTTGGTGACCATGGGAGGGGAAAACCCCAGTGTGGAACACAAGGGCAGAACTGATGGTGGTTTGGGCTTGCCAAGGAGGAGACTTCAAATGAGACATCTTTCAGCCTAATAAAAAAAATCACAAGCTGAAGATGCTAAAACCTATGATATATGTGTCATGCATATGTGCATGTTTTGGAGTGATGCATATTGGAAGGAATAACAAGAACAACAACAACAACAGAAAAGACTGCATCAAAGAACTGACTGAAACGGTGAACTTCTGCTCGAAACAGTAAACTTCTGCATCGATAATTTTGAGAGAGACTGCGAAAATGATGAAAAACATGTTTGGCAGAATTCATGAGCTCTGGTGTTGGGGGGGCTGGGATGGGGGCACGGGTCTAGATTTGATTTGTAATGTAATTTTGTATGAAATGCATAAAACTTCAATAAAACATTGTCTAAAAATCCCTATTTATCTTGTTTTGTATTCTTTGAACTTTTCTGACCTGTGTTATTTGATTTCTTTCATTAATTTGGGGCATTCTGGACCATTTTCCTTCTCACTTTCTCTGTTTCATTCCATCACTTCTGAGACTCCAGTTCTGCAATTTTAGACATTTTATACTATAGATTTAAATTCACAATTTTCCCCCACATTGTGTTCCCATTTCAGTAATTTCTATTGACTTATCTTCAAGTTCATTGATTATTTCTTCAGCTGCTTCAATTGTACTGAGTATTCTGCTATAGGTATACTAACCTCTGCTACCACATTTTCACTTCTGACTTTGACATTTATTTCATTCCCATGTTTCATATATCTGTTGAAACTTTTGGATTACTTATTAATGTTATCAACTTTTTACACTGACCATTTGGCATATTATTCATATCTTTACCTCCTTGATAATGGCAGTATCTAGCTCATATCTGAGCCTGGCCTGTTACTTTCTTTATGTTTCATAAAGATCTTATATTTTCTTGCTAATTTGTTTGTTGTGTATTTATTTGAATCTTGAGCATTCAGTGCAGAACAGTGAAGTCTAGAATTAATATTTATACCTAGAAATTTTCACCTTTTCTTTTGTTGCTTAAAATAGGATATTGGGTTTCATTACTGTCGTGACATTTAATACACTTCTTTGTTCTTCTGGTGATTGTTGGGTTTCTGACAATTTTCTTTTAATAAAAGCTGAGCTATGAACTCTGCAAACTACAATAACAACTGGCCTGGGGAGCTAAGCCCACTCATGAATAGTGGCACAAATATTATGGAACAACCTATTACTCTTTTATTGGACTTAAGGCCCACGTCACAAGATGGAGCCCTGTTAATAGGGCCAAGAACCTGTGGCTAGATAGCTTGCAGGTCATAAAGGAAAGCCTGCTACGATTATTATGTTAAATGGATATGGTATTAGACTGAATCCTTTTGACTTACTGTTATATCCATAGATTAGTGAATCTTTTAGCTTTTATCACAGAAGCTTCTTCTTGCAGCAAGTAGTGATTAACACAGAGAGCACAACTAGCAATGTGGAGAGAATAAGAGACTGTAGAATGCTTGGCTCTAATTGGGATATCTTATCCTTGACTCCAAAGCTGTAGAATAGTACAAGAGACTCCCAAAATAGTATAAGGTATTGCCATAGCCTTTGATTGCTTCCTAGAACTTGAAAGTAGGACCTCACTCTTGAAGGCATGGCATATTTTGGACACAGGATTTGGAACAATTGAGCTGGACCTGACCTAGAGATCTCCATCCTGAGAACTAGTTCTCATAGTATAGGAAAGTGCTATGAAGGTTTCCAGGGGAGAAAAATCAATATCAGTGGTCCTACCCAGCTGTGCAGCCTATGGAACTACAACATTTTGACAGACCCAGAAAAATATTTTTTTTCTATTTTTTTTAAATTTTTTTTAAATTTATTTTTCTTTGTGTATTGAGTGTTACTGCGTCGGCATGTAGGTCTGTGCGCACCCGTGTCGTGCAATTCCCGCGGAGGTCGAAGAAGCAGGGCCGTCGGATTCCCCTGGCAACTGGACATTTCTCCTGGAATTTGAGATTCCAGACGGTTCTCATCTGCCATGTGGGTGTGCTGTGGGATCGAACACCGGGTCCTCTGTAAGAGTGGTCGGCGCTTCTTAACAGCTAGGCCATCTCTCCAGCCCCCCAGAAAAATATTTTTATTGGTACAAGAATGGCCATTTTATTAAACTTCCAGGTAATCAACAACTGTCTATGAGACTTAAGGCTGTAAACATAGCAAAGTACAGTAATACGACCCATTATAAACACTAGAGAGGAACCTACTATGCCTCTTTCCTAGACCAATGTAGTTTCTTTTTTTCTTCATGTTTTTATTGAATTTTGTGTATTTTGTACAGAACATTTCAGTCAATATTAATCCCCTTTATAGCCCCTTCTCATTGCCACCTTCCATAGCTCCCCCCATCCCGAATTTCATCCACCTTCATATTTGTTCAAGGACTATCCTCGTAGATTTGCATCCCTAGATATTCCTCAGTGCAAGTTCATCCACTGAGTTCTAGTCAACCCATCCAGAGTCCCTTCAATCTTAGAAATCCAGCTATTCCTTACCCAGCAGTAATCATCTGTCAACATTTCTCTTCTGCTAAGATTGGAAACCTGATGTCATTTCTACAGTTCTATGCTGGGTTTTGTCTGCTTAAGTTTTGCATGGGTCTTGTGCATCCTGAGACCACTGATGTAGGTTCATATAAACACAGTCCTCAGAGCTTGAATGATTCTATTTCCATATGGTCATGTTCCACCTCCTGGCTCTTACAATTTCTGCCTCCTCTTCCAAAAAGGTCCCTGAGTTCCGGTGTGAGTGAAGGCTTAGTATAGGAGTCCTTTTCCAGGACCCACACTTTGAGCAGACTCTCCATGCTTTGGCCATTTGTGCGCTTTTGTGTTCCTGGCCCTATGTTACATGAGGGAGCTTCATTGTGATGAGATGAGAGTTCATTAGTGTCCTCTTTATGTATTGTATTTTCCCTGTGCCTTAGGTATTGAGGTTGCAAGAGTGCCCTTATAGCCACAGACAAATGTAGCTTACCATATGCATCAAAGAAGCTTCTTTTTATGTAATGGAGCCTATTACAAAAATCCACAAAAGATTAAAATGTAGACAGTAAATGACTGTGGTGCTCAGCCTCATTTTAATCTGCAATGCAAACCCTTACCTAAGGCCAGGAACATCACAGAAGAGGCAGAATATTGTAAGAGCTATGGGAACTGAACTCCTGCTGCTATATAGTGCCTTCTGGACATGATAGGGGAGCGTTCATGATACATCAGCCACTAACACTTGTACAAGAGTTGGGCCGCTCGGTAATCGTAGCCTTCAGTATGAGGATAGCTCACAGTACTAGCAAGATCTGCACAATGACAAAACCAGTTGACATGACCATGTGGAAGATGGAAATGACACAGGCTTCCACCTCTAGATAAATAGCCACAGGTGGATAGTGAAGAATGGAGAATTGGTTTTTCTAGGGACTGGCTCCATGAAATGCTATCTATGCATAAGCAGGCAGCCCATATCCCATTACACACAAGACAGTACTAAATAGACTCAGTAGGGGATCTCCCAGTACCATCTGAAACACAGGAGTGTCCAGGGGATTCTTTGGAGAACCTTCAGAACAGAAAAGGAAAAGAGTGAGTGTTAGACTTCCAATAGAAAGCCTAAAGCTTAAGAAGTCAACACTCCATAAGCAAGGAGTAAGGAGAAAACACAAATCAATCAAAACAAACAACGAAGGCAATCTGAAGAGCACAAGCCACAAAGCAAGCCTTCGACACAGTGAAGAGCATTGAGGTCTCACTATTGGAATACAGCAAAGAGAAACACCATGCAGGGACGATGAAGAAGAGAACAACATGGGAAAGGTCAGGATAATTAATTCCACACCAAGCTCTACCACCCTGTGGAAGATTCCTACAGTGGGATCCCCTGGGGATGGCCAGGACACGAATTATCACGAAGTACAAATTGCTGAACATACTTTAAAGAATCCAAGATTATAAAGACCAAATCCAAAGAATGTAAGAAAGAGACGAATGTAAAAACTCAAGCCAGGATCTAGAGGAGGAGAGAATGACAAACTCCAAAAGGAAGTGAACAACACTGAAAAAGATCCTCGTGTTGAAAAAGATAAGAAAATCCTCAACAGGTACAGAGCTACAGGAAGAATTGAGAAGCTCCCAGAAAGGAAAGTGGAAATACTAAAGAAACTCAGAGAGGAAATGAAAACAGGAATTCAAACACTCATCCAATTAAGAGGAAAGAATGGAAAAAGAAGCACTCAGAAGCAGAATGGAGGAGTCAGAACAAAGAATATCAGACCTGGAAGATAAACACAGAACAACTAAGAAACCTCAAGGAAAGATTATGAAAAATTTAAAATACAAAAAGTGGAACAACCAGAAACCAATGGACACTATGAAAACATCAAACCTCCACAATTCCATAGGATAGAGGAAGGAGAAGAATCCCCAAGAGAAACAGTCATTGACAGGATCTTCAACAGAATAATACAGATGAAAAAATTTCCCCAAACCTAAAAAAAAGACAAAGACACAATAACAAATAAAAAGAAGCACATAGAACTCCAAAAGACAAGATCAAAAAAGAACAGACTTTCTCCACGTCCATAACATAATTAAACATGCCTAGACCCACAAAACAAAGACAAAATCTAAAAGCCACAAGAGAAAAACAAGTGACCTGAAAGGGGAAACCTATCAGAATTACAAATGGGGACTTTTTCAGTTGCAAACTATGAAAGCCAAGAAGAACACGAGCAAAGCATTCCCAGAGTTAAAGGACTATAGATGCCAATCCAAGGTTAAATATACCCAGCAAAAATTGTCAATTATAGTTCAAGGAAAGAGAAAACTTTCCATGACATAAACAAGATGATTATAGAATACATGTCTGAAAATCAACCCTTCAGAGAATGCATGAAGCAATTCAAAGATACAGGAGAAAGGAGCAACCATTCCCCAGGCACCCTTACCCGAAAGGAGAAATCAATAAAAGCAATAACTGCAGAAGTAGAAACCTAAACCAAAAAATCCAACAAATGGATAAAAGGCAAAAGAAAGCAACACAAACCTATCATGCATAACCTTAATTATTAATGGACTAAGATCCCCAATCAAAAGACATAGACGGGAGACTGGATTAGGAAACCACCGCAATCCATTGATATTCTGTCTACAAAGAAACACATCTCACCTTCAAGTACAGGTCACCACCACCTTAAAAGTGAAAGGATGGAAAAAATTATTCAAAGCGCCCCAGAAAATGTTACCAAAAAGAAATCAGGTGTGCTATTTTGAATATCAGACAAAATAGACTTCAAAGTAAAAAGCAATCGAGAAAGATAAAGAAAGCCAATTGCATTTTTACCAAGAACAACCACCAAGAAGACTTCAAAATCATGACTATATGCACCAAACTCTGGTGCCAAACTTATAACAGAACAAATTCTCCAGGACCACAAAGGCACAGATTAACCCCAGTACACTCATTAGTAGGGGACTTCAACACCCCACTGAGACCTTTGGACAGGTCACAGTAAAACAAAAGAAAGTATAAAAGAGAGAAATCTGAACTGAACAGTATGATGCACCAAATGGACCTCAACAGACATCTACCCGGAATTATTGCCTCTCCTAATACCAGAGAAATACACTTTCACTCAGCACCCCACAGAACATTCTGCAAAACAGTCACATACTGTAGACACAGAAGAAAACCTCCACAAATACAAAAAGATTGTAAATAATTCGGACAATTCCATCAGACTACAGGCATAAAGCCTCCAACATCAAACACCAGAATAAGCCCTACTAGCCACAAGAACACATATGGAGACTAAACACACACTCTTGAATAAATGAATGGGTCAAAGAAGAAAAAAAAAAAAAAAAAAAAAAAAAAAAAAAAAAAAAAAAATGACAATACAACACACACAAAAACAAAAAAAAAAAAAAAAAAAAGCAGTCCTAAGAGGGAAGTTTAATAGCCCTGGGTGCCTACATTTAGAAAAAAAAACAAGTACCAAGAGAACGATTCTAACAACTGCCAGCTAAAAGCACTGACGAGGCAACAAACAGTTGAGAGCAGGCAACAACAAATGAACCTTTAACCAACCAGACAGGAAGAAATAACAAAAAGTCAGAAGCAGAAATCAATGAAATAGAAACAAAGAAAAACAGATACAAAAAACACATGAATCAAAAGTTGGTTCTTTTTGAAAGCTAATTACAAACAAGATCAGACAGAAACCTCAAGCCCCCGTTAACCAAAAGAAACAAGGAAAAACAACTACAAATCCAAACAATCCATGATGAAAAGGTGAATATCACAACATACAAGGAAAGATCCAGAAAATCATAGTATGGGCAATACTTCAAAACCTATACTCTTACCAAGTTTGAAAAACCTAGAAGAAAATGGCCATATGAATATCTGAAATCCTGGGAATCACCAAAGTCAACCAAGAAGAGATAGACAAGTTACTTAAACAGACCCATCAATATAGAAGTTAATTGAAGACCTGTAATAAAAACCTCCCAACAAAAAGAGCCTTGGGCCCCAGATGGTTCCAAGGCAGAATTCTATAAAACATTTCAAAAATACAACCATTTCATTACTGAAATTGTTTAGAAGAAATACAGAGTGAATTTCTCCCCAAATTCCTTTTTATTGAAGCCAGCAATCCACTCATTACAAACCAGGCAAAGAGTCGTAGTATACATACCACATACATATATTCTTAACTATAGTACTTCTCCTAATGAACACAGATGCTAAAATTTTAAAAAACACGGTACTGGCAAATCCACATACAGGTACCCTCGAGAAGATCCATCCCAGTCATGACCAAGCGTTGTCCGATTCCCTGATACCGGAGATGCAGGGATAGCTCAACATTCATAAATCCAGATAACATATCATCAGAGCCATATAAATGAACTGAAACCAAAAAACGCACACCATATGTCACTCACCGACCTGGACACAGAGCGACAAAGTCGCGAGCATCTCTCTTCATCGTCTTAAAGTCACTATGACGGAATTGGCATTCGCTATTCATGTCCTCTATATCAGAGCACATATCGAGGTATATATCTCCATCAAGTCAGTGCCGTGAGAGTGGGGGAGCTGAAACCGACAGAACCATTCCTGTAATAAATAATAACATATATCCAGAGTACGTGTATTAGGTCTGCGTGCACTGCCCCCCTGTCACCACTCAAATATATAATACAAAATTTAGTCTGCTTGAAACTTGCAGCGGCAATAAGTGGCCAGAATATGGATCCAACTTAAATGGTCCAGCTTACAGATTTAAAAGAGGAAGGGCAAGCATCCCTTTTCTGTTTGTATGTAATGATTGTTTAAACCCTTAAGGGATGCTAAAACCTCCACCAGAAAACTGCCTAGTTAATTCGATTTAAGAGCTTCAAGTAAGTGCTAGATAAAAAATTAACCTAGAAACATCGATAGCTTTTCTTTTATCACCAAGCGAAGCAACTTGAGAAAAAATTCAAAGAGACATTCCCAACCACAATAGCCTCAAAAAAAAAAAAAAAAAAAAAAAAAAAAAAAAAAAAAAAAAAAAAAAAAAAAAATCTCTACAACAAAAATTTTGAAACCATTGAAGAAAGAAATTGAAGAAGACATCAGAAGATTGGAAAAACCTCCCATGCTCAATGATTGGAAAAATTAATATAGTAAAATTTCCATTCTACCCAAACTTTTTTTTCTACCCAAACTCTTGTATAGATTATATGCTGTGAACCCAATTAAAATCCCCCAAGACGTTTCTCACAGGCTTGGAAAAAATCCTTAATTTATTTGAAAAAACAAAAGACCCGAAAATAGCCAAAGCTAACCTGAGTGAAAACAGCAACACAAGGGGGATCTCCATATACCAGAGATTCAATAACTAACCTAACAAAGTATAAAATCAAAGTAAAAAAAAAGCCTTGGTGAACTGGACAAAAAACAGACCTGTTGCTCAATGGAACAAAACTGAAGATTCCAAACTTGAGCACATTACAATTTCATGCATCTTATTGAAAGCAGGGAGCCAAACAGACACAATGGAGAAAAGAGCAGCATCTCACGCAACGTGGTGTGGCCCAAAATCTGGATCACCACGCTTGCTCAGAAGATCACTGACAAAATTAAACCCTTACCTCTGACCCTGTACAAAAAAATCAACCCCAAGAATGGATCAAATATCTCAACGTGAAACCCTAAACTGTGAAGGCGATAGAAGTCAAAAAGGGTTGGCAAGGCAGACTAGCAAGACAAAGACTTACCTAAAATCAGACAGGCAGCTCCACACAGAATGAAGGTCAACCAGATTGGACAAAGGACCTCAATAAACTCAAAAGCTTCTGTACATCAAAAGAAATTTAATTCATGGATAGTGAGAGTGAGAATCCCGCAGAGTGGGAGGAAACCGTTTTCACTGCAGAAACATCTGACCAAAGCATTGGTTTCCAGAATANAAGGAAAGCCTGCTACGATTATTATGTTAAATGGATATGGTATTAGACTGAATCCTTTTGACTTACTGTTATATCCATAGATTAGTGAATCTTTTAGCTTTTATCACAGAATCTTCTTCTTGCAGCAAGTAGTGATTAACACAGAGAGCACAACTAGCAATGTGGAGAGAATAAGAGACTGTAGAATGCTTGGCTCTAATTGGGATATCTTATCCTTGACTCCAAAGCTGTAGAATAGTACAAGAGACTCCCAAAATAGTATAAGGTATTGCCATAGCCTTTGATTGCTTCCTAGAACTTGAAAGTAGGACCTCACTCTTGAAGGCATGGCATATTTTGGACACAGGATTTGGAACAATTGAGCTGGACCTGACCTAGAGATCTCCATCCTGAGAACTAGTTCTCATAGTATAGGAAAGTGCTATGAAGGTTTCCAGGGGAGAAAAATCAATATCAGTGGTCCTACCCAGCTGTGCAGCCTATGGAACTACAACATTTTGACAGACCCAGAAAAATATTTTTTTTAAATTTTTTTTAAATTTATTTTTCTTTGTGTATGAGTGTACTGTCGGCATGTAGGTCTGTGCACCCGTGTCGTGCAATGCCGCGGAGGTCAGAAGAGGGCATCGGATTCCCCTGGAACTGGAGTTCTCCTGGAATTGGAGCTTCAGACGGTTCTCATCTGCCATGTGGGTGCTGGGGATCGAACCCGGGTCCTCTGTAAGAGTGGTCGGTGCTCTTAACAGCTAGGCCATCTCTCCAGCCCCCAGAAAAATATTTTTATTGGTACAAGAATGGCCATTTTATTAAACTTCCAGGTAATCAACAACTGTCTAATGAGACTTAAGGCTGTAAACATAGCAAAGTACACGTAATACGACCCATTATAAACACTAGAGAGGAACCTACTATGCCTCTTTCCTAGACCAATGTAGTTTCTTTTTTTCTTCATGTTTTATTGAATTTTATGTATTTCGTACAGAACATTTCAGTCAATATTAATCCCCTTTATAGCCCCTTCTCATTGCCACCTTCCATAGCTCCCCCCCATCCCCGGAATTCATACACCTTCTCATTTGTTCAAAGGCCCATTGTGTAGAGTTAGCATCCCTAGATATTCCTCAGTGCAAGTTCATCCACTGAGGTCTAGTCAACCCATCCAGAGTCCCTCAATTTTAGAAATCCAGCTATTCCTTACCCAGCAGTAATCATCTGTCAACATTTCTTCTGCTAAGATTGGAACCTGATGTTCATTTCTACAGTTCTATGCTGGGTTTTGTCTGCTTAAGTTTGCATGGGTCTTGTGCATCCTGAGACCACTGATGTAGGTTCATATAAACACAGTCCTCAGAGCTTGAATGATTCTATTTCCATATGGTCATGTTCCACCTCCCTGGCTCTTACACTTTCTGCCTCCTCTTCCAAAATGGTCCCTGAGTCCTGGGTGAGTGAAGCTTAGTATAGGAGTCCTTTTCCAGGACCCACACTTTGCAGACTCTCCATGCTTTGGCCATTTGTGCGCTTTTGTGTTCCTGGCCCTATGTTACATGAGGGAGCTTCATTAGTGACAGTTGAGATATTCATTAGTGTCCTCTTTATGTATTGTATTTTCCCTGTGCCTTAGGTATTGAGGTTGCAAGAGTGCCCTTATAGCCACAGACAAATGTAGCTTACATTATGCATCAAAGAAGCTTCTTTTTATGTAATGGAGCCTATTACAAAAATCCACAAAAGATTAAAATGTAGACAGTAAATGACTGTGGTGCTCAGCCTCAATTGTTACATCTGCAATGCAAACCCCTATACCTAAGGCTCAGGGAACATCACAGAAGAGGGGCGGGAATATTGTAAGAGCTATGGGAACTGAACTCCTGCTGCTATATAGTGCCTTCTGGACATGATAGGGGAGCTGTGCTCATGAAATCACCACAACACTGTTACCTAGCAAGATCTGCACAATGACAAAACCAGTTGACATGACCATGTGGAAGATGGAAATGACACAGGCTTCCACCTCTAGATAAATAGCCACAGGTGGATAGTGAAGAATGGAGAATTGGTTTTCTCTAGGGACTGGCTCCCTGAAATGCTATCTATGCATAAGCAGGCAGCCCATATCCCATTACACACAAGCAGTACTAAATAGACTCAGTGAGGGGATCTCCCAGTACCATCTGAAACACAGGAGTGTCCAAGGGGATTCTTTGGAGAACCTTCAGAACAGAAAGGGAAGAGTGAGTTAGACTTCCAATAGAAAGCCTAAAGCTTAGAGAAGTCAACACTCCATAAGCAAGGAGTAAGGAGAAAAACAAATCAATCAAACAAACAACGAAGGCATCTGAAGGAGGCAAGCAAAGCAAGCCTTCAACACAGTGAAGAGGCATTTGGGATTCACATTGGAATACAGGCAAAGAGAAACCCATATGCCAGGGACATGAAGAAGAGACAACATGGGAAAGGTTCAGGATAATTCCACACCAAGCTCTACCAACCCTGTGGAAGATTCCTACAGTGGGATCCCCCTGGGGATGGCCCAGGACACAGAT
>VZQC01001693.1:2807202-2826736 GCA_009823505.1 Rhizomys pruinosus
TACTGGCACAAAAACAGACCTGTTGACCAATGGAACAAAACTGAAGATCCAAACTTGAGCACATACAATTTCAGCCATCTATTTGACAAGGGAGCCAAGAAGACACAATGGAGAAAAGACAGCATCTTCAGCAAGTGGTGTTGGCAAAACTGGATCACCACTTGTAGAAGAATGAAATTAAACCCTTACCTCTCACCCTGTACAAAAGTCAACTCCAGATGGATCAAAGACCTCAACGTGAAACCCTAAACTCTGAAGGCAATAGAAGAAAAAGTTGGCAGCAGACTACAAGACAAAGACTTCCTAAATCAGACAGCAGCTGCACAAGAATTAAGGTCAACAATTGACAAATGGGACCTCAATAAACTCAAAAGCTTCTGTACATCAAAAGAAATAATCATGGAAGTGAAGAGAAATCCCACAGAGTGGGAGGAAACCTTTACCGCAGAAACATCTGACAAAGCATTGGTTTCCAGAATATATAAACTACTCAAAACACAAAGAAGAAAGAAAACAAATGAATCACTCAAAAGATGGAGCAAAGAGCTGAACAGAGACTTCACAAGTGAGGAATTAGTGATGGCTGAGAAACATCTTAAGAAGTGTTCAACATCACTAATCATTAAGGAAATGCAAATCAAAAACACTTTAAGATATCATCTTACTCCAATAAGACTGGCTAGGATCAAGGAAACAAATGATACCAAGTGCTGGAAAGGGTGTGGGGAAAGAGGAACACTCATCCACTGTTGGTGGTAATGTAAACTCGTACAGCCACTATGGAAAGCAGTGTGGAGAAGCCTTGGAAGACTTGGAATGAACTTGCCACCTGACCCAGCCATACCACTCCTGGGAATGTACCCACAAGACTCATCTTACTGCAGGGAGATACCTGCACAGCCATGTTTATTGCAGCTCTGTTCACAATAGCAAGGAGCTGTAACCAACCCAAGCACCCCTCAACTGACGAGTGGATAGAGAAAATGTGGTACATGTACACAATGGAGTTCTATGCAGTGGTAAAGAAAGATGACATCATGAGCTTTGCAGGTAAATGGCTGGAGCTAGAGGACATCATGCTGAGTGAAGTAACATAGTCCCAGAAAAACAAACAATGAATGGTATCCCTCATCTGTGGATGCTAGCACCAATTACCTAATTGTATGGCAAACTGAGCAACATCAATGTGATCTGAAAACAACTGTGCTCTTATATTGTGAATTCCTTAAAATATAATAAAAAAATAAAAATTAGACTCACTGAATTATATATGTATATTTATAAATGTGTGTATATGAGACAATAATAATCAAAGGTCAAGAAATTGAAAGTGAAATGGGAGAAGTTGGAGGATGATGGAGTTTGGAAAAGATGTAAATGTAGTACTCATGTATGACAATCTCAAAAAATAAAAATGGAAATTAATGCAGTCACAAAACCTAAAACAATTCCAGGACCAAGGAGGCCGTGGTCTGGAGGATCTCCAACTCCAGCCAGCCTATGTCCTTCGGGAAAGCCTAATTCAAATAGAGAAGGGAAGAGGAAGGAGGAGGAGATGGTGGGGGAGGGTTGGGGGGCACGGATGATTAGACTAGTGGAGGACTAGATTTAAATTAGGTATTGTATCTGTCTCTATGTGATCACTTGACACAGCACAGGTTCAGATCCTGTTTCTACAGTGCCTCACTTTTCTTTCTCTGGCCATTTTGGTTGGTGTCCTCTGATGAGAGTAGACACTTTGTGATTTTATGCTTCCTGTACCGATTTTTCTGTTGTTTGACTCACAACTAAAGTGTGTGGCTTATGGGCCAGGTAGCAGGTATTATAACATTGTTATAACTAGGTGTCTTTCACTTTCTAGGTAATGAAAAGGAATATCTGCAAGCTCTTCCCTGGTGTATCTTGTACATTAGCACCTTTAAGCACTTGTCCTTCTCCTGGGGGAGCTAGTGAGTGTCTTTGCTGTGTAGATTTGTACCACATAGAACACTTTGCAATTATGACTCCAACTTCTGTCATCTAGCAAGAGGTGTTCTGCACACAGGACTCAAAAAATATTCTATGACATTTGCCCTGGGTTCTCAGAATAGGTTGTGCAGGAAGGACCTTTATTTCTAGAACCGCCTGAGGGAGGAGAGGCCTCTTCCACACCCATGTGATATACAGACCATGAGATTACTGTGGGTCTCCTCTTACATGGCCTCTCACATTTTCTCTATATAAATTATCTGCTACTGAAAGTAGAGTGATTTTTCAGAGTCCTGAGCCATGGCTTCAACCCTCTTCACTCACTGTGCTCACTCTGTACTCACTCTACAACCCTCTCTACTCACTCTGCACTGAGAGAACACTACTCCCCAGTTGAGGCTCGGCCTTAACTCGACCTACTCTCCTGTTTCACCTTTTGGATTTTCCTTTGTCTTTGGTAGGAAACTACTGATTTTTCTGTTGTTACCCACCTGATAGGATAGTCACTCTCCAACTATTCCTAGTTTATTTCCAAAGATTCTAAAAATCGGTGCATGGGTGCCTTCTATCTGCCAGTTCCCATGTAACACTCTGTGTGTATGCGAGTGCCTGCGTGCATATGTGTGCTCACGTGTGCATGTGTGTGGGGGCCAGAGGTCAACATTCTGTGTCTTTTTCAGTTGCTCTTCCCTTATTTTTTGAGACAAGGTCTATTTCTGAACCTAGAGCTTGCTGTTGTCATTAGCCTGACTAGCAGCAAGCCTTGGGGGTCCTTGTGTTTCTATTTCTCCACAGGTGGGGTTACAGACATGGACTGCTGTGCTTGGCTTTATTTAATGTATTTATTTTTGTTCTCTTATATGTGGGTGCTGGGAATTGAACTCAAGTCCTCATGCTTATGTGGCAAGCACTTTTCTCATGGAGACATCTCAGCAGCTGCTGACATCCTGTTTACAGGGAAACTCACACTCCAACCAGAGGTCACCAAGCCTTTTCCCCACTACAGTTTTCCCAAAGCTCTTGTCACCTCCCAGTATGCCATGTGACTCACTCATCTTGAGAGTTTGTAGCTTATCTTCAGAAAGCAAGTTCTATTAGTTTAGAATTTGTGTTTGTTTTCTTTATTGCTCTGTCTACAACATATGGAACATTGCTTGGCATAAACACCCAGTATATTTTGTTAAATAAATGATCTAACCAATAGATATATAGAAAGAGCATTGAAAGGAAGTGCAGAAAATGTCAATAAAGGACAGCTCCAGTTTCTATTAATATAGTTGACTTTCATTTCTTTATTTTTGTACTTTGTAAATTATTCACAATAAGTACATATTATTTGCTTGGTGAAAATAAAACTACTTTTTGGAAAATTTTAATTTTTTGAAATTTGTTTTTTCCTGTTTATTTTAACATTAAGGGAATTGTTCATTTATCAATAAGCATGATTTTTGTCCCAACGTATATTTTCACATAAAGATTTGTGGGCAGAGGTGGCTCAGCTGCAAAGGCAAGAGGACAAGGGGAGAAATATGAGAAGCTGAGAGTTGAGACTTGAGCCAGAGTAAGAGAATATTGAATATTGTTCTAGAAATCAGTTCCATATGTCTCCGTGTGACTCTGGACAGCTTTTTTTTTTTTTTTTTTTTTTATAAACACCAAACATTTGAGATTCTTAAAATTTTTTTTTATTTACCTTAAACATTTTTTTTCTTTTTCTTTTGAGTCAGGGTCTCCCTGTAGCCTTAGCTGGCTTGGAGCTTTAAGTGTAGATCAGGCTGGCCTCCATCATGTATAAGTTTGCCTCCCTCTGTTTCCAGAGTGCCGGGATTAAAGGCATGTGCAACCATGCCCAGCCTTGGGCTGTCTGTGTTTTAGTTTCTCTTTTAAGCCAAAGTAGTGCCAATTATTCCTTTTGCTGTTATTCTTGAGCTTTAAGACAGTTTCAAGCTATGCTATATTTTCAACAAATTAAATTATTTTTTGGATCTATGCAATACTAAAGAATGTAATAACACCATGGTTAAGTGAATGCCATTGTCCTATTCTTTGGGATGTTCAGTATACTGGGATGTTTATAGCAATAACAATATTTGCGGTCTGGTATATGGCAACTAAGTAAAGAACTGACTGAAAGAGTAAAGTTCTCCCCAAAACAACAATCCTCTGCTTTGCAAAACTTTAAAAAGACTCTGAAAAAGATTCAAGTTATGTATAGCAGAATGCATGAACTCAGGGGGGTGGGGGTGGGGCATGGAAAGGGAAATGAGTCTAAATTGGACTGAGAAATGATGTATGAAATGTACAAAACTTCGATAAAAATATTAAAAAAAAGAAAAAGAGAAGTTTCCCTGGATCTGAGTCTTAGAACTTTACATTCAAAGGAACTGGATTAATTTCACATAGTTACTTCTGCTAGACTGAAATTTGCCTTCTAGCCTGAGATGCAAAAAGATGCTTCTCATGCAGGGTGAGAGCTGTTGACAGCAGTCTTTCTATTCACCTGTCCCCGCCTCCCTCCTCCTCAGTCTCACCTGGATCGAAAGGACAGGCTGAGAAGTACATTTTAAGACTCAGATCCAGGGAAACTTTTCTTTTTTTAAAAAATATTTTTATTGAAGTTTTGCACATTTCATACATCATTTCTCAGTCCAATTTAGACTCATTTCCCTTTCCATGCCCCCCAACCTGAGATCACGCATTCTGCCATACATGCCTTGTATCTTTTTCAGAGGAGTCTTTTTAAAGTTTTTCAAAGCAGAGGGTTATTGTTTTAGGGAGAACTTTACTCTTTCAGTCAGTTCTTTGTCCCAGTTATTTTGTTGTTGTTGTTCCCTCCAATTTGTATTGCTTCAACACATGCATGTATGTATGTGACACCTATACTAAAATTATGTCTTTTGAAAATAAACTGTATGTTATTTCCCAATCATGTTTCAGGATTCACATTTTCCCTTTTAATTTTATATTACTCTAAAATAAGCCTACATACCCTCCACCCTATATACCAAGATTACAAAATCTGAAAATAAGTAGTAGGTTAATTCTAGAGCCTGTTAAGGGATTAACATTATAAGAGCACAGTTGCTTTCAGCTAAAAACGAATATAACATTGATGTTGCTCAGTTTGCATTACAACTAGGTACTTGGTGCTAGCAACCACAAATGAGGGATACCATTTGTTGTTTGTTGTTTTCTTTCTGGGACTATGTTACTTCACTTAGTATAATATCTTCTAGTTCTATCCATTTACCTGCAAAGTTCATGATGTCATCTTTCTTTACCATTGCATAGAAGTTCATTGTGTAGATATTCCACATTTTCTTTATCCACTCATCTGTTGAGGGGCACTTGGGTTGGTTCCAGCTCTTTGCTATTATGAAGAGAGCTACAATAAACATGGACGTGCCTGTATCTCTGTGGTAGGATGAGTCTTGTGGGTATATACCCAGGAGTGGTATGACTGAGTCAGGTGGGTGGCAAGCTCATTTTGAGTCTTCCAAGGGCTCTCCACTTTGCTTTTCATAGTGGCTGTACAAGTTTACATTCCCACCAGTAGTGGATGAGTGTTCCCTTTTCCCCAGAACCTTTCCAGCATTTGGATCATTTGTTTTCTTGATCTTAGCCAGTCTTATCAGAGTGAGATATCTTAAAAGTGGTTTTAATTTGCATTTCCTTAATCATTAGGGATGTTGAACATTTTTTAAGATGTTTCTCAGCCATCTCTATTTCCTCACTTGTGAAGTCTCTGTTCAGCTCTTTACTCCATCTTTTGAGTGAGTCATTTGTTTTCTTAGTTCTTCATTTTTTGAGAAATTTATATATTCTAGAAGTTAATGGTCTGTTGGATGTATCTGCAGTGAAGGTTTCCTCCCACTCTGTGGGTTTTCTCTTCACTTCACTGATTGTTTCTTTCAGTGTACAGAAGCCTTTGAGTTTAATGAGGTCCCACTTGTCAATTGTTGACCTTATTTCCTGCATGGCTGCTGTCTGATTTAGAAAGTCTTTTCCTATGCCTATGTCTTGTAGGTTGCTGCCAACATTTTCTTCTATCACCTTCAGAGTTTCAGGTTTCATGTTGAAGTCCTTGATTCATTTGGAGTTGATTTTTGTACAGGGAGAGAGGTAGGGGTTTAATTTTATTCTCCTACATATGGTGATCCAGTTTTGCCAACATTTGCTGAAGATTCTCTCTTTCCTCCGCTGAATCTTCTTGGCTACTTTGTCAAATGCAAGGCGGCTGAAATTGCATGTGCTCGTTTGGATCTTCAATTTTTCTAAGAAGAAAGTTGTCTATTTGCTTGATGCAAGTTTCTTGCAATGCACAGGACTGAAAATGGAACAGCATATGAAGAACCTGGGGATTTTGAGTGAGATGGAATTTGATTTAAAATTTATCTTTACCACTTACTGGTAATATTGCCTTAGCTAGGAGCTAAATTTTCAGAACCTCTATAAGTGGAGAAGATATAGTCTAAAGAAGATGGCATTTATAAAAAGCTCACTATTATGTTTGATTGCTAGCAAGCACTTAAATTCTAGGTGCTATTACTTGTATTGCTGTGACCACCAACCCTTCTGTTCCCCTTAAGATGGGGGATGGGGTGTCATGTAGCCTAGGCTGGTCTCAAACTCACTGTGTAGCTCAGGGTGACCTTGGACTTCTTATCCTCTTGCCTGCTCTAGAGAGATTATAAGCATGTGCCAACCATGTCTGGTTTGTGTAAAGCTGGGGATTGAACCTACAGATTCATATATGCTAAGGAAGCACTCAAGAAACTGAGGTACACATTCAGCTTTCTGTCCTATTTCCTTAACTGATGTGTGCTTGGCTCACCAGGAAACAGGCTGCCAAACTGGACTTTACAAAGTGAAGAGAGGGAGAAATTGTGAAAAAAATAATTTTAAAATCTATATGTAAAATTCTTAGCACTGCACTTAGTGGAGGGTATTGACTATATTGCCTTTTTGAAATTCAATAGTAGACCATTACTGAAGCTCCTATCATGTCATAAAATGCTATATAACTTGACCTTGGATGATAGTACTAGGTCAAGCTGTTACTTCAGTGTTTCAGCAATTGGTACCTGCCCTGAATCACAGCCTTGTGAGCAAATCCATGCTTTTTTGATGATTAAATAAATAAAAGAATCTAGAGCGCTACCAGGCTGCAAATATTTCCCCTCCATAAGCATGTAAGACATGAAATCCAGTGAACAGACCATTGAGAATTAGGAAAATCTCCATAGATTGTGAAAACCAGTATCAGAGGAAAAGCCAATTCATTAAGAGTATACATTTGCTTTTTATCAGGATTTCCTCAAATTAAATGTGTGTCGATGAGTAATGACATCCCATGTGACACTGAAACAGATGTTTGCTTCCATAAGGAATCAGCCATCATTCCTTCATGGCAGGCTTTTGTTGCCTTGTGGCTTTCTGTTTTTGAACCAAGGCTCATTGCATTAATAGCTCAAAACCTTCTCAGGCATGTTAAAAATAGATTGTAAGAGAACTGAATGCGTGTTTCCTCCTCCCTCCCACTCCTTCTCTTGACTGCAGTGTAATGGCAGTCTTCGGAAGCAGTCCACGGGAAATCAGGATTTCTCAGTGGCTTGTGTGGGAAGTGCAGACTATTGTGTGTGAGTGTTGCAGCCTACTGTTTGGCAGGAAATCATGTTTTTAGAAAAGTTAACTGAACAAACACCTTCCATTGTCTACAGAGATTGACAGTCCCATGAAACTTCTTCATTGCTATCTCTAAACAGACCTGGTGGCTGGGACTACATTTAACCCATTAACTACCAGGTTTCTTGAAGGTTCTTTCTCCCAGAATTTTTTTTAATTTAAATATTTTATTATTTTTACTTTACATGTACGAGTATATTGCCTGCCTGTTTGTACCTGGGTCATGAAATGCCTGTGCAGACACCCAGGTCAGAAGATGGTGTCAGATTCCCCTGGACTGGAGTTACAGATGTGAGCTGATATGTGGGTTTTGGGAATTGACCCTGTGTCTTCTGCAAGAGCAGTTAGTGCTTTTAACTGCTGAGCCACTTCTCCAGCTCCTCCCCAGTATTTTTTTTTTTTTTTAACATATCTTGATTCTCCTTTGAGAATGTGGTGGGATAATACATTCAAGTGTTCATTTTTTTTCAGGGGATTTCTCCCCCTTTCATATCTAACTATTCTATTACAGGTATGAATAATTAATTTTCAAGGGAAAACTCCAAAGCAAGAGGAGAATCTCTCTGCCACTCCATGACATTTCTTATTTCTTTCTCTGCAAGCTTATAGTTACAATAAAAGATTTTTAAAAGTGCTGTTGAGAACATTTTAAAAGCTGCTAATCATGTTCATAGTCTTATTTATTAAAGTGAAGAAACATGTGTGTAGTTTTCTCCACTGTAATACAACTGAGTCAAATTTCACATTATAAATGAGCATATTAAATAAGTAGACCATAGGGCAGAGAAAGAATAGGCTACATTTAACCTTAAGATGATTGCTACCACAGTAAATATTTGAAGATATTTGAAAGGCATTTGTAGAGATGTAGTTGGCCCAGAATGATCCTTTTATCAGGCTTCAAGAAGTATTTTGCAAAATTCTGTTTCATTTTTAAACATATTTCTGTTAAACTCAAGCCCCTTAGCTGCTTAACAGTAGAACCGATTGACACAAAAGAGAGAGTCTTAGTTTCTCCCCTGTTGCTGTGATAAAATACCCTGACAAAAGCATCTTAAGGGAGAGATGGTTTGATTTAAGTCATAGCTGTAGATCGCAGTCCATCATGGCAAGGAATTCAAGGTGTCAGGAACTTGAAGCAATGGGTTACATTTCATCCACAGTGAAGAGAGCCCTGAATGTGTGCCTGCTAGTCCTCAGCTTGCATTCCCCACTCCTCTGCAGACCAGGATCCCCTGCCTAGGAAATGGTGCCACTCACTATAGGCAGATATTCCCATGTCAATAAGCATAAGATGATTCCCCTACCCGTATACTCAGAGGCCATCTCCCGGGTGATGCTAGATTTCATCAAGTTGAC
Organism: Rhizomys pruinosus; assembly: GCA_009823505.1. NCBI lineage: Eukaryota > Metazoa > Chordata > Mammalia > Rodentia > Spalacidae > Rhizomys > Rhizomys pruinosus. The sequence continues at coordinate 2,816,215 of VZQC01001693.1, forward strand.
AATGAGCACTAACCATCACAGCTAGTGAGCTTGTTTTCATGGAAGAGAAGCACTTCACATGATTTTTTGGCATATCAGAGAGAGCTGTTCTGTTTTCCTGGGTAGATAATCTCTCTTACACTTTACAATAAAAATTCCATAAGGGATTTAGTTGGTCTTTAGAAAGAAAAGTCTCTGAGAAGTTTCCTTTCCTTTTCCTCAGTGCCTTTGCCCAAGGTCTTAGTTTTATTAGTGTTGAGATGGAATTCACCTCTCCAGTAACATTTATGCCCCTTATAATCTTGAATCTCCATGATGCCCTTAAATGAGAAGTAAAACTTGGTTCCTAATAGCTTAAAAGTAACAAAATATCATTTGATCCTCTGGGAATTGGTTGATATGATTCAGGAAATGTGAAACCCAGCGTTTCCTTTAAAGAAACAATGCATCTGAATACAATCTCATTAAGAATTTCTGTTCCAAAGCTAGAGAGGTGGCTCAGCAGTTAGAGGAATGACTGGGTTTGCCAAGGAGGATCCTCCAAACATGACATCTTTCAGCCTGAAAAAAAAGAAATCATAAGCCGAAGATGCTAAAAGATATATGTGGCATACACATATACATATTTTGTAGTGATGCAAATTGGAAGGAACAACAACAACAACAACAACAAGACTGGGTCAAAGAACTGACTGAAATGGTGAACTTCTGCTCAAAGCAGTAAACTTCTGCAACGAAAATTTTAAAAGAGACTGAGAAAAAGATGAAAAACATGTTTGGCAGAATGCATGAGCTCTGGTGGGGGGGGCAAGGAAGGGGAAATGGGCCTAGACTTGATTAGAATTTTTGTATAAAATGCACAAAGCCTCAACAAAAATTGGCTTTGTGAAAAAAAAAGAGCACTGACTGATCTTGTAGAGGACCCAGGTTTGATTCCCAGCATCCACATGGAGGCCAACAGTCATCCTCAACTCCAGTTCCAGAGGATATGATGCCCTCTTTTGACCCCCATGGGTATTGCCCTACATGGGTGTACTTACAAACATGTAGGCAATCCACTCATACTCATAAGCTAAAAATATTAAATAATTTTTTATGTGTATGACTGTACTGTCTGCATGTAGGTTTGTGCACCTGTGTTGTGCAATGCCGTGGAGGTCAGAAGAGGCTGTCGGATTCCCCTGGAACTGGAGTTAAAGATGGTTCTCAGTCGCCATGTGGGTGCTGGGGATCAAACCCGGGTCCTCTGCAAGAGCAGAGGACATCTCTCCAGCCCAAATAAAACATTTTTTAATGAATTTCTGTTCCAATCATTATCAGTAGCTATAATTTGAGACTTCATATATTAAATTATTGCACATTTTTTGGTCAATGATGATAGCTGCTGTTATTTGTGTTGAGTGTAGATTATAAATTGTTAGGTCAAACAATGATGATGATTCATACCTATAGCCATGTTTCAAGTGGGAGTTCTCTTTAGTAGACGTCTACAACGTCTACAATCCTGAATCCTTTACATAATTCTGTAGATGACATATGAATTTGTCAGCTTTGGCTTCCGTACTGAAATGCCATAGAATGGTGACATAAATCACAGGAATTCACTTTCTCTGCATCGTGGAAGCTGGAGGTTCCTTGTATGTGACAGTGCCACAGAGTCAGGTCTGAGAGAAGGCTCTCCTTCTTTGCACATGGCCACCTTCTTGCTATGTGCTCATTTCCCTTCCCTAGCTTCTTGCTGTAAATCTTTCTGTCTGCTTTTTCTTATTAGTCTATCAATACTATCAGATTAATACCTAACCTTTATTACTTGATTTAACCTTCATTATCTACTAAAAGGCTTATCTCTAATTACAATTCCATTGAAAATTAGGTACATAGCAATACCATATATATCTACATTATAATGTCATCACACCTGTGATCTGCTCTTGTGACGTAAACTGACTTTGAAGACCACAAATTTCCAATATAATTAATGCTGTTAAACATGTATATATATGGTAGGGAGGGAGGTGTTAACCAATAAGCAATTTTTTTTTGTCTTTTTGACACAGGGTCTCCCCCTAGTCCCAGCTGTCCTGGAACTCACTCTGTAGACCAGCCTGGCCTTGAACTCACAGAGATTTGCCTGCCTCTGCCTCCCAAGTGCTAGGATTAAAGGCATACACCACCACACCCGGCCCAATAAGCAACTTTAACTGCTTAGTAAATGAAGAAAACAGCCAGACATAGTAAAAACATACATCTTCTTTTGCCTATACACTTAAATCATAATGAGGCCAAAGAGCCTTTGAGTTTTGTCATTGGAAATTTGAAACTTTTCCTCTAGAAGATAAGAACAAATCAAAAGCACATTAAAAAGAGAAGCTGGTATGTATCATTGAGTGATGTGATTATGCGAAATATGTAGTTGATGTTGAATATCATTGCAGAATGAGAGATCCGAGAAAATTATGATTTTAGAGGCTGTAAGGTGTAGGAGGATATGGACAGCGATGCAAATTTAGGATGTGAGGAGATTGGAGAAGTCTTGAAAGAGGTGATGACTAAGCAGGCAAGGGAAAAAGTAGGATAAGGATGTAAGAGATCAAGCAGGGAGTTACAGGGGCAAGAGAGGGCATACACAGTCTGCACTGGAGGGCGCAGGAGCAGAGAGTGCTAATTTCTTTCTCTGCTCTGAGGACCTGCACATCCTTTTTTGTATGCCTGCCTTCATGAGCACAAGCCCTATTATTTGAGTTCTGTGTGGAGACAGGGTGTGAAAGACGTAAAGAAAATCAAACTGATGAGTGCTAGAGAGGCATGGATATCAGTCATAGAAGGGTTTGGAAGAGCGTGGGGTGACTCTCAGGTTCTCCTCTGGATTGGTGCATTGCAACAACCTGGAGAACAGGTGAACAGGAAGGCTCGGAGATGGAGATAGCAGAATACCTCTTTGGGTACTGGGAATCAAACGTGGGTCCTCTACAACAGCAGTCAGTGCTCTTAACCACTGAGCAATCTCTCCAGACATAAAATACCTCTTTGGGGGAGTAGAATATGATTTGCCTGTGAGGTCTGGGTGGAGATGAACAGTAACTGTCTGATATGAGCACATGGGGCATGGGATAAAGGCCAGGGGTGGGTGGTATGACTGAGTGGTAGGTGAGTTTTAGGTGAGACTGGAGTGAGAAACAAAGGAAAATGGAGACAGGGTACAATGTGGTACAGAAGAAAATGGGGTGGAGGTTCATGCCATAGACTACTTTGCTTCCATTTACCCTTTCATTTTAGTCCCTTATGTTGCAAAACTATAGTGAAATTTGACAAAAGCCCTGTAGACAGAAAAACTTTTTTAAATTTATATTTATTTATTTATTTATTTATTTATTTTTATTATTACTGTTTTTTTCTCAGGGAGCTAAGCACAGGAAATACTTACAACTGGGTAATTGGCACTAGCATCCACAGATGAGGGATACAATTCATCGTTTGTTTTTCTGGGACTGTGTTACTTCACTCAGTATGATGTCCTCTAGCTCCAGCCATTTTCCTGCAAAGCTCATGATGTCTAGACAGAAAAACTTTTATGCTGGTCCAAGCTTTAGCCAACACCAACATCTAGTGAGGTTGAATTCTTATGAATTACTTTTTCTTACACTTGGGAGACACCTCTGACCTCTTTTCATATAATTAGAGAACAGTTACAATTCAGTGTTTTAAAAATTTGAAAATAGTATTATAAAATAGGAATTTGAGTTTGGGTGATTTTCTGTTATTAAAAATTACTGCTCAGGGGCTGGAGAGATGACCTAGTGGTTAAGAGCGCTGACCGCTCTCAGAGAGGACCCAGGTTTGATCCCCAGCACCCACATGGTGGCCGAGAACCGTCTGAAATTCCAATTCCAGGAGAACTCCAGTTCCAGGGGAATCTGACACCCTCTTCTGACCTCCACGGCATTGCACGACACGGGTGCACAAACTTGCATACAGACAGTACATTCATACACATACAGAAATAAATAAAATTAATAAAAAATTTACTGCTCAGGGCCTGGAGAGATGGCTCAGCGGTTAAGAGCACTGGATACTCTTGCAGAGGACTCTGGCTTGATTCCTAGCACTCACATGGCAGAAAATAACCGTCTGTAACCCCAGCCTCAGGGGATTCAAGGCCCTCTTCTGACATCCATGGCCATTACATGGTATGGGTGCACTCACATATATGAGGCAAAACACTCATACACATACAAGAAAAATAATAAGTAAAATATATTAAAAATTACTGCTTAGGTAATTTTAAAGCAACTAAAGCAGGGATTCTCTGAATATTAATTTTTAAATATTAATTTTATGTATATGAATGTTGCATGCAGTTCCTGGAGATGCAAGAAGAGGGCGTCAGATCCCCTGGAAGTGGAGTTAAAGATGGTTGTGACCTATCCTGTGGGTGCTGGGAACTGAACCTGGGTCCTCAGGAAGATCAGTAAATGCTCTTAATTGTTCAGTCACCTCGCTAACCCCATAAATATTATTTTTAAACAAAGCAATGTATTTCCACCAGAAATTATTTCTTCCAAATTAGCATGCAAAGAAATGCATAATCTATTGTACAGCAAAGAAAAGTGTGGCCAAATGTGCCCAAGATTCTTTTCTTCTTTATTATGAAGAAAAATATCTTCTTAGAGGAAGAGAGAGAATAGTAAATATATATCACAGGATGAGGATAAAGAGGCTTCATCTTATGATAGATGAAGGTGAGTGGAGAATTCCTTTGAAGTCAAGTGTGTGGTAAGTTGAATAATTCAAACTATCTACAGTGGCTGATATGAGATTCAGTGTTGGCATTTCGTAGAACCGACATTTTTCATTATCTCTCAGACTTACTCAAATGCTGCAAAAAATGTTCCTTTCCAGCAAGAGGGAGTACTCTATCTTCTAAGTATTGACCAATTGAAATAGGGCTGGCTTCCACATCTGTGTTGTTACCGAGGGCACTGAATTCTCTTTCTGCAAAGGGTCAGTGGACAGGCAGGAGCAAGGAAAGCAAGGGCAGCTGCCTCTCAGCCACAGCAGTTAAATCTGTCTTGGCTGGCTGTACAACACGCCTCAGCCAGGCCTTTCTTATCTCTCTGTGGTCAATTAGAGGACCATCTCATGAGGAATGAAAGAAAAGGAATGATGTAATTTCTCTTTGACATCATTTGTATGAATATTCATTATTACACCTGGGACATATACATTTTATCAGATTTGGGCACCTTTGTGAAGAAAGAATAATTTAACATGAATTATGTATTTATTATAAGGAGGTATGAAATGTTCAGGGCTCCTATAAATTTGGGACACTGGCATACACCAAATTGTTTTTGAATGTTTATTGTCTTCTCTCTACCCACAGTTGTCTAACTTTGGCAACAAATATTTTTGTCTTCAATTGAAAATATGACTGAGTAAAAATTATCATGTGCAATAACCTTCAGTTCATTTCATAATAATACATATTAGCATTAGATTTTACAATGGTTTCTCATTTTTAAAACTAGAATCTGCAAAGATAGATACTATACTCTTCATTGTTTTTATAAAGACAGAGAGTTCTCCTATTAACATTTTCAGATATCATGGATGAAGAGGTACTTTAAGTATGGGTTACATATATTACAAGCTCAGGCTGGGCGAGTGGTGCACTCCTGTAATCCCAGCTGCTTGGGAGGCTGAGGCAGGAGAGTGTCTGATAAGTTCAAAACTAGTCTGAGCTCCAGGTGGTGTAAATGCTTGCAACAGTCCTGAGTGTGGGCCTGCCTCTTAAAAAAAGAAAAAGAAAAAAGAAAGAAAAACAAGTTCTATGTTACATATTTTAGAGATATATATTTTACTAATGCATTCATTAAATAGAAACTTTAACATGTCAAAAGCAAAAATAAAGTAAGGAATAAAATCAGGGGCACGTGTTGTGTTCAGGTTTGCTTTAACTCGGATCTCTCTCCTGCGGTAGCTCTGTGTGCAGGCTTCCCTTGCTCATTTCATATTTCAATATTAATACATTGCAAGCAGTATCTTTCATTAATTGTTTCCCAGATGTGCTTCTTCAGTACTCTTCTCCTTCTTGGACCATCACATTCCCATTAATTCCATTGTTTAGGTCAACAATTTTAGTCCATTAAATTAAATTATTTTAATTTACTGATCGATTGATGTGTATGGCCGTGCCGGTCTACAACTGTACTTGTGGAGGCCAGAGGTCAACTTTGGGCATCTTCCTCTTTAACTTTCCACTTGATTTAAAAATATTTTATTAGTTTTTAGTTTATCTGTATGAGTGTATTGCCAGTATGTGTGTGTAAGTGCACCCGTGTTGTGCAGTGCTAGTGGAGGTCAGAAGAAGGTGTCAGAGCCTCTGGAACTGGAGTTACAGATGGTTGTTAGCCACCATGTGGGTGCTAGGAATTGAACCCAGGTCCTTTGCAAGAGCAATCAGTGCTCTTAGCCACCGAGCCATCTCTCCAGCCCCCTCCATCTGATTTTTCAAGACATGATCTCTCACTGAACCTGGAGTTTGTTGTTTTTTCACATAGGCCAGCTGGCCAGTGAGCCCCTGGGGTCCACCTGTCTCTCCATTCTCTGTGCTGGGGTTACAGGCATGTGCTGTCATGGCTGGCTTTTAAATAGACACTGGAGATTCCAGCTCAGGTCCCCAGGCTTGCACAGCAAGCATTTTATCCATGGATTCATCTCCCTAGTCCACAATTCTAGTTAATTTTTCACTTTTCTTCTGACACATGTCTATCCTTGAACACATCCCGCTGCTTCTTCATTCAAAATCTTTTTCCTTGGTGTTATTTTGCCCCTGTTTGGTTTGTTTGTTTGTTTTCTGTGGAGCCATTTCATATAGGAGGACACTGAAAAGCCCTCCCTCTTCAGATCAAAGCACCCTTAATCTATCCCGTAAGCATAAGACGCTTCTTTAACCTAATTTTTTACTCAATAGTCAAATGATTTTAGACACACACACCAACACACACACACACACACACACACACAGAGAGAGAGAGAGAGAGAGAGAGAGAGAGAGAGAGAAAGAAAGAGAGAAAGAGAGCTACTTAGAATGAATCACTGATCATCCATCTAAATATCTCTACATTTGGAAGCAATCTTAAACTCCCTGGCCCACCCCACGCACACTGAATGATCTGCTCTTTCCTCTCTCTGTCTGGTCCTACCTCTTTCCATGTTCTACTGGTTCTCTACTTTATACACAATGCAATATCAAACACAAGAGTATGTGCTTAGTACATTTGTCCAGGTAATGAACAAATATGTATGGATATATGAATGTATGTATGTATAATACCTATGTATCTGTCTATCGACCTACCAATCACACCTCCCCCAAACACAGTGAGATTGCAAGCTAGTGCAACCCCTATGGAAAGCAATGTGGAGAACTTTTTTTTTTTTTTGTCTTTTCGAGACAGGATCTCCCTATAGCCCCAGCTGGCTTTGAACTCACAAAGATTCTCCTGCCTCTGCCTCCTGAATGCTAGGATTAAAGGCGTGCACCACAATGCCCGGCCCAATGTGGAGAACTGTTAAAAAGTTAAAATGAATCTACCATATGATTGGTTATACTGCTCCTTGGCATATACCCAAAGGACTCATCCTACTGCAGAGATACTTGTACATCCATGTATGTTGCTGTTCTTTTCACAATAGCTAAGAAATGAAAGCAATCAAAGTGTCCCTCAACTGACAAGTGGATAATGAAAATGTGGTATATCTACACAATGGAGTTCTACTCAGTGGTAAAGAAAGATGAAATAATGAAGTTTGTTGGTAAATGAATGGTACTAGAATCTGTTATACTAAGTGAAGTAACACAGACTCAGAAAAACAAATTACATATGCTTTCCCTCATTTGCAGATCTTAGGACCAAATCCTTATACATGAGTAGGTATCCTGATGAAACTGAAGAAGCCAGGAAAATAGAAAGAAACCATGGAAGTGAAGGGGAAAAAAGGAGTCCGAGAGAGAGGAATAGTAGGAGACAGGTGTCTCCAAGGGCAAAATGGGTAAAATGTGGGTATTTAGCTGGGAGGGAAAGAAGAAGGGCTCTACAAGGAACCACAGGGGTGAAGGGGAAGAAGGAGCTTAATAGAGGGGGGATCATTGGAGATGGGTATTATCAAGCATAAAATGGGGAAAATGGGGAGGGAGGAGGGAGGGTTAGACAAGGAGAGAGAGGAGAGATAAGTAATGCTTAGGTGGTATGAGAAACCAGCAGGAAATGTATTCAAAAGCCTACTAAAAATACACATACAATATCTGTACACGAGTGCATGTGCATAGCTGAAGGCAATATAACAAGAAGCGCAGTGCCAGACAGGAGAAAGTTCCCTCCAGTTGTTGGTCAGTGTAGTCCCAGAGACTCTCAAATTTACACAGACTATTGCTGCAGCCCTTGATTGTCCCCCAGAACTTGAAGGTAAGAGCCTATTGCTGAAGACAGGACATACTTTGGATACAGGACTTAGAGCAGTGGAGCTGGAGGTAGCCCAGAAGGCACCTCCCTGAAGGCTAGCTCTCATCATTTTGGAGGACACTATGCAAGCTGCTAAGGGACAAAATCAAACAATGATCAGACCCCCAGCTTTAAAGCCTAATCACAACAATGACTTACACAGCAAACTATATTGGGGGCAGTACTGACACTTCTTTTTTGAGACAGGGTCTCCCTGTAGACCAGGCTGGCTTGAACTTGCAGAGAACCACCTGCCTCTGCTTACCAAGTGCTAGGATTAAAGGTGTGCATCACCACGCCTGGCTTGAAGATGGTTCTTAACCACCATGTGGATGCCGGGGTCCTCTGTGAGAGCAGTTGGCACTCTTAACCCCTGAGCTATCTCTCCAGCCCCAGTATTGACACTTTTATCTTGGAGGTAATCAACAGCTTCCTAACTAGACTTAAAGTCTGCTTTGTAGGAGGAAACTCATGTGTGACATTGTAAACAAACCCAAATACACATGGCTAGAAATGTTATAGATTGCAGAGAAAACCCTAAGTCCATCACATTCATAGATGAGTGTAATTTCTTACTATACACTAAATATGGGTCCTTATATTTACTGACAAATATGCTGGTTACCGCTCATCAAAGAAACTTCTTTTGTAACAGATGGAGACTAGTACAGACTTCCACACTGGTCACCCACAGAGTAAATGTCTGTCAGATGTCCAACCCTAAGTGACACATTTCCAATGGAACCTCTACACCTAAGTCTCACGGAACATACTGGAACAAGGGGTAGAGAGAATCTAGTACAACTCTCAGCTCTCATCAGTGAAGCTTCCTTATGCAACCGATCGTGATGAACACCAAAGGCCATAACTGAGCAAAGTGTAGAGAATAAGAGACTGGAGAATGTGGCTCTCTGGATGGAGCTCCTATACTAATCTTCACCCATGCAGGGCTCAGGGACCACTGTGGAAGAGTGGGCAGAGGGATTGTACAAGCAAGGGGAGGAGTGTGTGAGTCTTACAAGCTCTTGGGACCTTGGTCCTATGAGCTCAATGCAAAGGTGACAGCACGCACAAGAGCCATGCATAATCACACAAAAACCAGCATAGAACTTGGGCAGGAGATCACAGCTGTGGTGAGGAAGTACTGACAACTGATCACTGCTGGGTGAGAGAGAGAGTTGTTCTTCTTTAAGGGAGTGATGTTAGACAGGTGGAACAGACTCCAGGGGATAAACTCATACAGAGGGATATCTAGGTATATAAACTTGACTCAGAAGGCCTTAACATATAGGAGACAATGCAAGAAGTCCTGTGGTGGGTTGTGGTGGTGCAGATAGGGAACGGTATATCAATATAATTAAGATGTATTATAGGAAGTGTAAAAGTTCAATAAAATGTATTTTAAAAAGCGAATCAGTAACTTCAAGTCTGCTATCAAACCTCTGGTCTTCCTTGTATCATCAGCTACATGTGCCTGACCTTGCAACCTTCCTAGGTAGGACTGGCGCAGGATCCTGCATTTTACCATCAGGTGACACAGCTTGATGCTTCATTAATACCAGATCAATCCTGATCTTAGGTACTCACATGTGACGTTCTGATTTATTTCTGAGCTTGTGTTCTTAATTTTTAATTTTTAAAATTTCTTCTTAGGCAGGGTCTCACTTCAGCCCCTGGAATTTACCATATAGTGCAAGAAGCATGGCTTTGCACTTGTGGAAATCCTCCTGTGTCATCCTAGCAACTGCTACAATAATAGGCATGAGGCACAATGCCCCACCTACCAAATTTATATCCTTAAAATATTTTATTGAATTTCTGAGAATTTTATATAATGTATTTCGATATTTCAATAATATTCAGACCCCCTCCCTTATCTGCACCCCCTTACAACCCCCCCACTGGATTTATTCTTTTTTTTTTTTAACATTTTTTTATTGATGCTTTGTGCATTTCATACATCATTTTCCAATTCAGTTCAGGCATATTTCCCTTTCCCTTCCGCCCCACCCCTACCCCAACCCAGATCATGCATTCTG
>VZQC01001693.1:2829099-2860043 GCA_009823505.1 Rhizomys pruinosus
GACAGATTTTACTGTTAAGGTGGAAATGTGAGAAAACGGACATGAAAATAGAAGTAAATTTTACCAAAGCCTTTCACTGAATCTAGTGAGTTTCACTTTCCATAACTGATAATGTGCTGTTGACTGAAGTCCATTGACCTAAGGATTAAGTTTGTGTTAAGGATAAGAGCTAAACTGGGTCCCTTAAAAGATGCTGATTGATGTCTTAGTCCCAGGACCTGTGTATTAGCTACTTTTCCCATGGCTGTGACAGACTACCAGACAGAAACAAATTAAGAGAAGGAAGATTTATTTTGGCTCATGGCTTGAAAGGGTCTGGCATGGCAGGGCAGGCCTGTCCTGAGATTTCACAGCTATGGCAGCCTGGGAGGGAGGCATCCGGGAGGGAGGCAGCAGGGAGGGAGGCAGGAGGGAGGGAGGCAGGAGGGAGGGAGGCAGGAGGGAGGGAGGCATTGGGAGAGGGAGGCAGCAGGCCCTGCGTTTTGGTAGTCAGGAAACAGAGGCCCAGAGCTGGAGGCTCCGCTGGCCTGGAACCCATAGACCCCAACAACCCACTTCTTCCTTGTGGGCTCCCATTCCTAAAATTTCTGCAACTCCCAAAACAGCATCAGCACTTGGGGATCAAGTGAGCCTCTGGAAGACACTTCATATTCAATAACAACCTGTGAATGTGACCTTATTTGGAAAAATGATCTTTGCAGATTGACAAGTTAAGATGAGGCTATTAAGGCAGCCCTAACCCACAATATCTGGTGTCCTTATAGAAAGGGGCTATGCAGACACAGGCACAGGTGTGTACACAGGGGGTATCCGTGTGAAGTCACAAGCAGAGACTGGTGTGTGCGACTACAAGCTGAGGGGCACCAAATGTGGCCACAGGCTGCTAGGTGCCAGGAGTGAGAAGCAGCAAACCCTCCCCTGAGTTCTCAGAAAAAGCTAACCCTGCCAGCACCTTGATCTTGGACTTCTAGGTTCTGGGACTATGAGTCAATGAACTTCCATTGTTTAAGCCACCCACGCTTTGCTATGGTCGCAAAAGCAAATCCACACAACTAGTCAGGTAGTTTTCGGTACCGGGGGAGCCCCTCCTCCATTTATAATCTGTTCAGCAAAAATAGCATTACTGCATGCCCACATTTCTACCTTAAAATAGCTCTGGTTATTTTTCATTGGTTCTCTCTGATCTCCCTAATATCTCTTCTGTTGCTCTGAGCACAGAGTAACACTATGAGTGCAATTAATAGGCAGAGAGTTTTAGGGAGGAAGGAAACGAGCAGGACATGTAGAGAAGGGTGGGGAAAATAAGAACAAAATAGAGGCTCATATGTATAAAAATACCATAAGGAAACCCATCACTTTGTATACTAACTTAAAATTTTTCATAATAGGGGCTGGAGAGATGGCCTAGAGGTTAAAAGCACCTACTGCTCTTACAGAGGACCCGGGTTTGATCCCCAGCACCCACATGGCGACTGAGAACCATCTGTAACTCCAATTTCAGGAGAACTCCAGTTCCAGGGGAATCCGACGCCCTCTTCTGACCTCCGCGGCACGACATGGGTGGACAAACCTATATGCAGACAGTACATTCATACATAAAATAAATAAATAAACCAAAAATTTTCATAATAAAATATGAAATTAAATAAAAAAAAATACAGCCGGGTGTGGTGGCGCATGCCTTTAATCCCAGCACTCGAGAGGCAGAGGCAGGCAGATCTCTGTGAGTTCAAGTTCAGCCTGGTCTACATAGCGAGCTCTAGGCCAGCTGGGACTAAAGGGAAATCCTGTCTCAAAAACACACACCCACACACAAAAACCAAACACAAATTAAAAAAAAATTCAATGGACCTTGCTTTCTGGCATCTGCTCAAGCTTCACTAACAGGGAACATAAGACAATGCAAAAGCAGAGGGGCTACTGCTTTGGTGCAGTCCCTGGAGTCCCTTTTCCGAAGGTCATGGCTCTCAGGTTCCAGAGATGATTCCATGTAACATTGTCTCTCTTTGACCATCCCCTCCCCTCCAAGCCCAGTATGCTGCCCTAGCCTATGTGGATTCTCACCCCTGTCCCCACAGGATGAAATCCTCAATGTTCTGTATCCCACCTTCCGTGAACCTCTTGCTCCTGGCTGGCAAGTCTGATGTATGCAAAAAGGCAGCATGGAAAACATGTAAAGATGAAGCTGACTGCTTTAAGGGAAGGGATCCGGTCTGGAATCTAAGTTCGAAATTTTCCAAAGATATGCCCCGCCTGTGAATATCAGCCACTAGTGTCCTGGATTCTTCTAACCTAGAGTCACAAATGTGAATACCCCAAATATCCATTCAGGTAATAAGAATGAGCAGAGGGGTTGGGGAGGGTGGTGATGGGGACTTGGAGAAAGTGTCATTGCTAATGGCCCATAAGTACTCAGCTTTGGGGAATGAGTTACCACTTAGGAATGTCGACACAGTGTCACCAGAACTGAGCTTTCAAACAAGAAAATCCAGAAGTCAAGAGTTTCATGTTGGTGAACATCCTTTGCTTTTAAATCATGTTGGCAACTATTTGAAAAAAAAAAAAAAAGAAACCCAGCATGGTGGAAAAATAGCTTTTATTTCTAGATTTGTGTCACATCAGAAACCTGTGATGTATATTTCTGCACCATCTTTGAATCTTCCCTAATTGCCTGGGCTCCTTTACCTTAGACCCTTTAGAGGAGCTGCAGGACAGCAGTGTGCCTGGATTTTCACCGAAGGAGAGGTTGATAGCAAGGAACATATCTTAACACTTGTCTGATCTACTTTTGAAGATTGTTTCCCATTGGATTCAGTTCTCTACTAAAGATGAATAAAAGAAATTCTTATTAAGGATTTAGCTTGAGAAAAAGCCTTCCATGTTGTTCTTTGTTACCTTACTGTCCAAGGGAACTGTAGCAGGGTAATTCTCATGCCAGGCATCGTGCAAGAGGTTGTATTTAGAGTGGGCTGGGCTCATACTGAGTAATGGCTCTGAGGCACACCAGCTGAACACTTCCAGTACACTGTGTGGGTCAGGCTACTCTCCAGAGTTCCTGCCTGACTGTGATTAAAGCTGCCTGGATGTGGTGGAGTCACCAACCATGAATGCCCTTTAACTTGATGCAGGCCTATATGGACTCACCGTGTAAGAGATGTGTTGTGTTTGTTTAAAATGCATTGGTCAAAACTCATTTCCTGCCCCCGCGCTACTTTAAAAGGTTGAAAGCTTCAGCTTTCCACCCACTTAGGAAGGACAGGAAGTCAGAAGCAACAAGCACAAGCTCCATCCTCCTGGGCGGCTTTCATATGTTATCTGATGTGCGGGGGGAGGGGGGGATCCTTCACAATTGACTTTCTTATTTCCTGCCTTTGACTATAGGAAACTCAGAGATGCTAATTCTAGGATAAGTTTGACTATATGAAACTCAGAGATGCTAATTCTAGGATAAGTTTTTCTTTCGTCCTGTAGGTTTGGTTTTATTTTATTTACTTACTTTTATTTTATTATTTGATTATTTTTTTACAGCACAATGATTTTATTATTATGTTTTCCAGGACAGCTGTCCACCATGAACCAGCACTACCAATGAAGATCAAGGAACAACAATATATAAACAATTTTGCAAGAGGGGAATATGCTAGGTGCTTGGCAAGTATTCTGAACTAAGTGGAGTGAAATAACAAAACTTAATTATTATTATTGAGCTGTAGAAATTATGTACAGTTTATGGGGCTTAGGTTGACTCAGCAGTTAAGAGAACTGGCTGCTCTTGCAAAGAACCAAGTAGTTTTATTCCCAGCATAGGATAAAGTTTTTCCTAAAGACTCATCAGATAGTTTTTCTTCTCCCTTTCTTATCATCATGTTCTTTATTACTGTAATAGTTTTATTGTTTGCATTTGTTTCTTTCTTATCTTTGGTGGGCTGTCTCTGATTCATATAGGGAGAATAGGGAAGAACAATCAATGAACCAATTCATGGAAATGAACAGGGAAAATTGAAGTATACAGATGGTGGCTTCAGAGCTGTGGGAGTCCTGCCTTCCTCAGAAGCTTCAGTCCAAAGAAGGGCAAATCAGCGAGTGCTCTGAGCAGCAGCCCGGTGACAGGAGCCACAACCTTGTTCTATACTCGGCAGGAAACTGAATCTTCCTAGACCTTTCTCCACTCTATTAAGATTCTCCAGTAAAACAGACCAATAACATGTATACACAACGAGATTTATGTGACTCACACGATTCTGGCAGCTATCACACCCCAAATCTATCATTCAAGTCTTAAGGTTATCACACTGAAGACCCAGGAAATAGCTGACACTGCAGTTCAAGTCTGAACTCCCTTGGAAAGAGCCTGGGGCAAGGCTGAAAACCCCCTTCATGCCATTTAAATTCAGATTGTCTGCTGGGAGAATTCCCTCCTGAATGAAGGGGGTATGACAAATGGCTAGTATGTGGACACAGTTGGGAGGGGAGCAGCCTTCTGTGAGCTAAGAGTATTTGCTGTTTTCCTTAGGCTTTCGGTTGTTTGGGTGAGGCCAACCTGTATTATGTGGAGAAATCTACTTTGTTCAACATCCACTGATATAAATGTTAATCTCGGGGGTGGGGTTGTGGTTGAAGAGACTGCTCAGTGGTTAAGAACACTGGCTATTCTTGCAGAAGACCCAGCCAGGTTCACATCCCAGCACCCACATGGTAGCTAACAACCATCTGTAACTCCAGTTCCAGGGGATTTGATGCCCTCTTCTTTCCTCTGGGAGCATTGCATGACTCAAGTGCACTTGCATACATGCATGCAATATATGCTTAGACATAAAATAAAAATAAAAATAAGCTGGGCCTGACGGCACAAGTCTTTAATCCTAGCACTTGGGAGGCAGAGGCAGGTGGATCTTTGTGAGTTCAAGGCCAGCCTGGTCTACAGTGAGTTCCAGGGCAGCTGGGGCTACAGGGAGAACCTATCTCGAAAAGACCAAGAAAAAAATAAAGAAAAATGTTAATCTCCTCTAATAACATCTTCATAGAAACATCTAGAACAACAGTTGACCATCTATCTGGCACCATGGTCCAGTCAAGTTGGCATTAAATTATCCCTGCTCTTGCCTCTTTTTGCAAGCTCACTACTATTCTGATCTGGCTTCACAATGGAACTTCGCTGAGTTTTCTCAGGACTCCTCTTCATTCCAGTTCCCGAGAAGACTAGTTCCCCTCTCACAGTTTTGTTGTAGCCTTTCCTCTGTGTAAGTGATGTCAATATCTCAGGAAGCTGCTAGTCACTCAGTGATAAGCATTTCTGTGGACATTTCAAGAACCTTACTCATGTGGCCAGGAGATTTCTTTTAATTTGTTCTTCTCAGAAGATGCTATGGGTTGGTTATGGATTGAGGCTTCCGTGGTAGCATCCTACCTCTGGGTGCAGCCCTGTTGAGAGGAGATGAGACTGTACAGCCAGTGGAAGGTGACTAAGTCACTGGGGCTCTGCCCTTGGAAGGGGTTAACATAGCTGTTGTAGGACCCTATGATTTCCTGTGAAAGCAGCTTTTTATAAAATGAGACTACCTCACATACTTGGTCTTTTCTGTCTACACTCAGTTCTCTTTCTGATTCTCTGCCATGTTATGGCATGGCCAAGCGTGACCTCCCCAGAGGCTGCATACATAGGTTGATCCTAGACTTCCAGCCTCTGTTCAGGTTTGAGTCTAAAATGACTCTTGTGCTTTGGATGCTGTGGAGCTGTAGGAGGTGGGGCATGGCTGGCTGAAATAGGTCAATAGCGGCAAGCCTTCGGAGGTTATAGACCAGTTCTGTCACGGTCCTGCTCTTTCTGCTTCCTGGTCTGATGGGGAATGAAGAGCCGCTGCCACACATTCCCACTGTCATGACTCTGCCAGGCCCCTTCCACTATGAACACATTCTCACTGCCATGGCTCTGCCAGGCCTCTTCCACTATGAACACATTCCCACTGCCATGGCTCTGCCAGGCCTCTTCCACTATGAACACATTCTCACTGTCATGACTCTGCCAGGCCTCCTATGCTATGATAAATTTGAAACCATCATCCCAGATTTTCCCTTGAGATGTTTATATCTGGTATTTGGTCACGAGGATGAGAAAGATAACTGATGTAGCTTCTGAAACTGTGAGATAAAGGGATATTTATTTTAATATAAAGTCCCCAGCCTTAGGTATTTCCTTATAGCAATGAAAATGGACTAACAGAGACACTGGTTTATTTTATCTTAGGATCTTCTAGAGATTTTGTTGATTTTTGAGGTTGAGCCTATTGCCACTCCTAAAGGTTTTCTCTAAGGGACTGTGAAATTGTCACATATGGAGGAGGACATAGGATAGGTGCAAACAAGTTGTGAATGTGTGAGAACAACACATGTTTATTATAATAAGTTCAAGTACTTGCCATTGAATATACAATATATGACAGGGTATTCCATGTGTTTTTAAACTTTACAGCAAGATATGAGTCATAGAGTACTTCACAGATAAGAAAACGGAATCTCAAAGAAATGAACTAGCTTACAGCTAAACAGCTTCAACAGCACTTGGATAATCAGCAGTCATCTATCAGGCATCTCAACTTTCTTGTCTTACAGGATGCGGAGCACATACACAGATAAAACTTCTGAAAGTCTAACTATGTAATTGTCCAGGGATATAAATTGTTCAATATATAATAATTAACTATTCTGTAATGGCCCATGTATTTGGCAAACATTCAATCAGATTCTGCAAGATTTCAGACTTAAGAGGTTTAAAGAGAAATTGGTTCCAATGAGGCATGTTCTTTATTTAAAGCTGGCCTATGAAGGAAATGAATTTATCTTCAGAGATAATCTCTTTAAACAAGAAGGAAAGCCTATGTCAAATTTCTTAGAATCATCTCTAGAGTTGCTTCCTTGACAGGGATAGGAATTATGGGTAAAGTCGGAGTGCTCTTTCAGAAGCTACAGCTGAGATTTTCATCTTGCTAAGGTCAGCAAGCACTCTCAAAGTCAGCAGGAAAATATTGAAGTTTAGGTTTCCCATTCCTTCTGAGCTTTATCAGGCTTTCCTGCTGAAGAGAACAGAGAACCTGCTGGAGACAGGGATAAATAAGTTCCCTCTGGTGATATGAAAGAGCCATCACCTCTCTCTCTCTTTCTCTCTTATTTTGTATTTATGCTGAGAAGAAACAGAAGTGGTGAAGTAAATTATGAGTAACTGTCGTCATGTAAAGGAAGCATGCCATTGGACTTAGGTTCATTAATTCCATGAATAAACAAATCTTACTATTAGTCACCAGCTTCATTATTTAACCCATCACTTACTTTTTATTAACATATCGTAATCACATATATCAATGGGATAGAGTGTGAATTTTGAACACGTGCATGCAGCATGCACTAATCGAATCTGGGCCCTTAGTATCCCCTGCCCTTTCCATTCCTTTATGTTTGGAGTCCTTGAAGCTTCTTCCTCCAGACCTTCATAAAGTGTGTAACAGGTTATTAAAACTGTCATTACCTCACTGTGCTGGGGAACACCAAACCTTATCCCTTTTGTCTAACTGTTAATTTATTGCACTAAGTTTTTCATCCTTCTTAGTCTTGAGGAAAAGAAAAGAAAAGCAAGAAATAATCCCACCATGGTCTTTCATGTAAAATATTTTCACAAGGCCTTTTGACAACAAAACCTGTGAATTTATAGATATCAAGACAGTTTTAGAGAACTTTTTTTTTGTGCTAAGAGATTGGTGAACATTCCAAGAACCAAATTTGGAAAATACCCTGGATTTCATATGCTTTCTTAAAAATAAAAAAGTGCTGTCTATGCCTCCCAAATATTAAACAGCCACTATTTTATTTTATTGTATTTCACTTAAAATCAAATGTATATGCATGCATATTAAATTAGTCAATTAGTCTATAAAACAGACTAAAACAAAGTTCCCCTAATATAACAAAAGAAATGGTCAATTAACTCTCCTTTTCTTCCATTTTTGCTAATAGTCCTGAAACAAGACTACATCTGTGACTGATAGTTTATGGTAATTAAGATTCATGGAGAAGATGACCTGCTTTAGATGAGCTCACATCTTCACGCTGTACCAATTTATATTTAAGGATGCTGAAGTAACATTTTAGGTTTATTTTAGATCTCTTTGAAATTCTAAGCAACCACTGAAAATCTGGAAAATGAGAGAGAACCCAAGATGGATAAATGACCTAATTTTTTGGAAAGAGAAATTTCTGGTTATGTTCTAGAGAAGGATTTCACAGTATAATTCCTAAGTATTTAGAACCAAAGGTCACTGGAGATCAATCTTTAAAAAATTGTGTTTTTTTGAGAATTTTAGACATGAGTTCTATATTTACATCATTTCTGCCCCTGCCTTTCCCCCCTCCAGTTCTTCCCCTGCCGCACCACTCCCTCTCCATTTCCTGGCCTCCTCTTCAGTTACTATTGTTACACACACACTCACACACACACACACACACACATACACACACACACATACACACTCACACACATGGTACAGCTTTCTTTTTACAAGAGATGTTGACTATTGCAGATGACCATAACCGGAGGGCAATCATAACTGGAAGCTAGTCTTGCTTTCCTCACTCTGGATTCCTAGGGAGTTCAGTGTGTTGGATGGGATAAGGATGCAGGGTGATAACAACTTCTGTAGGAAGATCCAGTTTGAATTGGGGGCTGGTTCTCAGCTAGCACCCCTCAGGGCACCATGTCTATGGGAGTCAGGGGATTTCTCTGACCCCACCCCAAGGAGGAGCAGACAATGTGGCCCAGGTGCATGATGCTGGGTGGGGCAATGGTGTGCAGTGGCGCGGAGTTGGGGCCTCTGATTGGCTCTGGGAGCCGACGTTGTTTGGCTTAGGAAACCAGGTTGTAGTAGGCAATAAATCGAATTCTCCATCACCATCATTACAGAATTCCCGGCCACCATTTGTGTGTGTGTGTGTGTGTGTGTGTGTGTGTGCGCGCGCGCATACAGGCCAAAGCACGCCTGCAGTTTGTTCAGGTGGCCAGTGGGTTAGACAGGGATCCTCGGACCACCAACTTGGATAGCTGGTGTGGTGAAATGAATTGTGAGTGGACATAGGCTGAAGATAGGTCATTAGCCATCAGCCTGAAATTCCTGTCCAGTGGCCAGTAGTCTCTGGGCAGGTGGGAAATCACGTCCAAGAGTGGGAAACGTTCCGTTGTCTCAGGCTAAGGGCCTGAGGTGGAAGTACCTCTCAGGTCGGGTTATGAAAGTAGCCAGCTGACCTCTGCCATTGAGAAGTCAGTTCCCTACAGTGGCTGCAGGCAGGCACTGTGATCCCCTTTCCCTTAGCAGGGCCGTGTTGTACCTACTCCTTTTCAAAGGAAGCTTCCTACCAACTTCCTTTTTTCTTTTCTGCTCGAACCCTTACCCCAATAGCCTTTGTTTTTACCCAACAACTTAGAAAAAGCCTCCTTTCTTGCTTTCGAGAGGTTTGGGAACACTCCCCAGTGATGATGTAGCTAGGTTTTAGAGTTTGTGAATCACATGGAGAAAAAGGTGCTCTTGAATGATGTAGCACAGTGCTGAGAATCGTTCTGAGGCAGGCTGAGCAGTCATGTGTCCTCCTTGTCCTCTCCACCTCAAAAGGATACTCTGGGGAGATGTCAGTTGTGAGCACAACTGAGTGAACTATAAGAGTTGAGACTGCAGGCATCATGGAAGGAGTGGGGAGGTGGGCTTTGCAAGGATCTATTTTGGCAACCTCTCAAATAAAATCAAATTTGCGACTTCATGGTTACATTTCCCAAGGATAGTATCTCTTGAGTAAATATTTTTTAAGCCACAAAATGAACTTTACAAAGAAGGAGAAAAGCAAAACAAAAGACTTTCATATTTCAGATTTAGGCCTCTAGTCTTGGAGCTGCGCCTAGTTCTATCCCTACACGGCTATCCACCATGCACACCATCCTATATTAAATATCTAACAAATACTTTGTTAAAAAGCAACTTTATTCTTCTTACATTAAAAAAGCACTATATAGGGGCTGGAGAGATAGCCTAGCAGTTAAGAGCACCGACTGCTCTTGCAGAGGACCTGGGTTCGATCCCCAGCACCCACATGGCGGCCGAGAACCATCTGTAACTCCAATTCCAGGAGAACTCCAGTTCCAGGGGAATCCGAGACTCTCTTCTTCTGACCTCCACGGCATTGCACGACACAGGTGCACAGACCTGCATGCAGACAGTACACTCATACACATACAGAAATAAATAAAATAAAAAAGCACTATATAAAGTTAAATGTGCTTTATTAACGAGCACCTCAGAAAACTCATTTTTACCATGATGCCAATAGGAAGACAGTTTTATTTTATTATAATGTGATTACTAATACCAAATAAAGTTCTGTGCAATGCATGAGTGGAGTCCAGTGAAACACCTGGAATCAGACCAACATTTCTCATTTCGTTTCCTTGTATAATTCTCCTTAGCCTTTTGTTTTCAAGGAAAACCCTCCTTAAAGAAAATTTCATCTGCATTTTGTAATTTGTGATTGCATGTGAAAATTTGACATTGGCACATCAATTACCTTTTCAGTGTGATATGTTGCTCAATTTCTGGAAAACTTGAACTTATTTTTTTGACAGTTTGGCCATCAGGAGGTCACTGTTTTACTGTTCAGGGTGTTACTCAGTTCCACTGTCCAGATTTAATAAATCCTGCCATGTGGTGGTTAGGTTTTATTTGTTCTTGTGCTCACCCAGACTCTTGAGAATCAGTGAAAATGCCTTTTATGTCTAGTTGCTGTTAGTTTTGTGCCCTGAATGGAAATGAAATGAAAATGCTTTCTTTGCACTATCCCCTTGTTAATTTATCACGTCTTTAAACACAGCAACATATTGGAAAGCCTTGCTGTTTTGTAATCTTAAGATTCTTTGCACAATGATATTATCAACAAATGAGTAAAGATAAACCAATGGGAATACCATGTTCATGGGGCACCTGGCTGCAGTCTTACAGCTATTAGTCTGTGGTGTCTGGTGGAATTGCTGGGATCCACTTGCTCTCTTCATGACAGAGCAAAAAGGAAGAGGAAAAGTAGTCTCTGGAATTAGAGGAGATGAAGGATATACCACCTCAAGCCCCAGCCCTCTCTCCAATATAACAGTTTATTCTCTCTTGAAAAAGGTGTTTCTATACAGCTAATACTGCATGGTCTTTTAGTTAAATTTAATAACAAGTGATTACAAAAATAATATAGAGCTCCAACTCTCAGGAAAGGAAGTGGGAAAGCGTTTTGCAGGGTAAGGCATAAACTATGCACCAATAAAGATTGGTGGACTCGCTTGACGGTGTGTGAGGAAAACTGGGGATGTTCCACTGCTGCATCGACACCGCTAGGAGCAGAAATGCTAATCACAGCCAGATGTTGGGAGCCATCCAAGGGTAAACTCATGGGAGGAACATGGAGTAAGTGAGGATGATGTACATGCGAAGAGAAAGATAAGGGGAAGGTGCCGAAACTTGTTCCAGCCCCTCTTTCTCAGCACTTTCTTATCCACATTTGAAGCTCTCATTAATCAGACTTGGTTTTAAAATTTGCCTTGGACAGCTGCTCCCTGATGCTTCTTTCCTTCACGTGTCCCCTGCTCGGTGGTTCACGTGCTCTCTATATCACAATGATTATGTTTCAAAAAACACAAATGCTACTTTCAATGGAATTTCTTTTATAACAGAGACATTTTATTTTATTTTTTTAATGCATTCTGCCAAACATGCTTTTCAACTCTTTCTCAGTCTTTCTCAATATTCTCCATGAGGAAGTTGACTGTCTTGAGCAGAAGTTCACTGTTTCAGTTAGTTCTTTGATGCAGTCCTTTCTGTTGTTGTTGTTGTTGTTGTTGTTGTTGTTATTGTTGTTTCCAATATGCATTATGCCCCAACTGCTTTGGACAAAAGCTCAGGGGGCCATACACAAGAAATACTTACAACTAGGTAATTGGCACTAGCATCCACAGATGAGGGATACCATTCGTCGCTTATTTTTCTGGGACTGTGTTACTTCACTCAGCATGATGTCCTCTAGCTCCAGCCATTTTTCTGCAAAGTTCGTGATGTCGTCTTTCTTTACTGCTGCACAGAACTCCATTGTGTAGATGTACCACATTTTCTCTATCCACTTGTCAGTTGAGGGGCATTTGGGTTGGTTCCAGCAAACAGAGATATTTCAAGTGACATTTTCATATCCTATCACTCACTTAAAAATGTATTAACCTTTTTGTGATTCCTGCCTTTCAGTTAAAAAATAGTCTAATGCATATAATGTATTTGAATTAAACCCATGCTTACTGTCTCCTCTCTAAATTCTCCATTTTTGCCTCCCAACTTCATGTGTTTTCTTCTCTTTTTGAGTCGGCTTAGTGCTACCTACATGTACACGGCAGTGCAGGGGCACAGATGAACTCACAGAAGGTGGGACTGAATGCACAAGATTTGTACAAGATCAAGCAAGCCAAAATCTCAGCACGGGTGGGGGGGGTCCCATGAAGTGCCACTATTTTCTAAAGAGCTATTGGAAAATTAATGCTGACTGGGGGTGGAGGGAGGAAGGGTCAGTTTTCTTTAGGGTGTGGCTCCTGAGAAGCTACCCATGCTTCAGCTGCCTCTCATTTTTAAAGTTAATGTAAGGTCTTGATCAACAAGTGCAATGGAAACCATCCCTGAAGATAGTTTAAAACTGTCTGGTCCACAGAAATCTATTTCAAGTGTTTGCTTCTACTTATATATTTCTTAGTATCACATTCTGTTATTGACCAGTTATCTCTCTAGCTTCATTTCTTCCTTTCTTTCTTCCCTTCCCTTCTTTCCTTTTATTTATTTATTTTTTTGGCTTTCATACGGTGGGTAGAGTGTTTGTAAGAGAGAAAGAGAATATTTTAGAGGGGAAATTAAGAGTTCAAGTACAGACAGACATGTCTCATGTTTGAAATATTAATAGAGCTCCAAGTAAAGATGTCAAGGTGCAACATATATGAGATAGGAATCCAGATGAGAGGATTGGGTTATAGATATAAATTTGAAAGTCAACAGCGAATCCATATATTTATAGCCATGATATTTAATCACATAACTTAAAGAGTGGGTGCAGGTAAAGAAGAAAACTGGCTAAGGACTAAACTCAGAGAACTGTGACATTTAAAGGTCATGAAAAGAGGAGAAATAATATTTAAATGTGTTAATAGAGTTTTATTTTAAAGAATCACCATTTATTTTGCAGTTGCCATCGAACATGGTCTTTAGAACTTCTAAAAGTTTGCTAGCATATAGGTAAATGTCTGAGCCTGGACTGTGCTGTGAAAGCAATCCATGGGTTATGAGGACTGTTCTTAGATAATGGGGCTTTGTAGACAGGGCTACTACAATATGTGATCAAATACCAGACCTACCAAGCTGTCAGCACATGTAAGGAAGAAGATGGGAAATGCAGTTTGGAAATGAGACAGGAGTTTCTAGAGCCGAGAGTCTCACTAAAGTGCAAATACAGAGCAGGCAGGAGCCCAGTCAAACAAAGGTGGCCTGTACTGCCTCAGAATAAGGCTGTCTGGGAGGAAGCTGGTAGGCTGAAGAGGCTCAGAACCAATCTCCTGAATGCTTTCCGCAGTGCTCCTGTTATGCTGGCCAGAAACATCTCAACCGTATCAGATGAAATCTACCACCACATTCTTTTGCCCTTTCTCATTGTAAAACAGTTGTTTCTTCATGATTGTTTTTGCTTTTAATGCTGTTGGTTAAAATCACATCCACTGTTTCCTTCTAAGCATAAGAGTCACATTCAGATTTAATTAACACAACTGAGTATCAACTCTCCATGAGGCACCAGGCTGGTGACCTGTACATATATCAGTTTTGCTAGGGATTAAATCGTCATCACACAAGGCAGAAGTTCACAGATGCAGCTTATACTGCCATGTGTGCATACGCCAAATCCTCTGTGTGCAATATTTGCTTAATAGTCTGTCTCATCTGGAATATTTGAAAATTCAGTCCTGTGTGATTTAGGGGCTGTGTCAGGGGAAGTCTTCACAGCTAATTTTCTGCTTTTATGCAGAGAAGGACACATCTGACATAATAGAACAGGTTGCACTGCCAGGGAAAAAGTAAATTGCAAGCTATAAGCAAACAGTAAGAAACAAGTCATGAAATGAAAGTGCCAAACACTCTGACGGGGCCTTAGCCTGGCTTTGAATGATTTGTCCAGCTAGGTTTCTGGCTGATGTAGGCAGTTGTCTCCTTTGGGACTAGGCACTTTCTTTTTGGGTTGTGTTCTTAAGATCTTCAAATAAATGAATGGGGCTATAGAACTGTTTTCAAGATTTTAGCCAAAGAACTTGTTATTCCTATTTCTCTGGGACAAAGCTAAACCAGCAAAACAGAGCTCTGTGCCTTTATTTCTCTTTCCAACTATACCATGTTATCATTTTTAGGATTTCTTTTGTGTGTGTATGTGTATTTGTATATGTAGGTATGTATGTGAGTGTAGTGCATGTCTGTATGTGTGTGCATGGGGACGTGTGTGTGTGTGTGTGTGTGTGTGTGCGCGCGTGCGCGCGCATGCCAGAAGAGGATGTTGGGTATTCTGCTCTATCACTCTGCATTATTTCTTTGAGAAAGGGTCTCTTATTGAAGCTGGAGTTAGGCTGGTGGCTGGCAGGCCATGATGATCCTCCTGTCTTTCCTTCCCTGCCTCCCCCAGAGCTGAGGTTACAGGCCCAGGCCCAGGCAAGTCCAGCTTTTTATGTGGGTTTTGGGGTTTGAATTCAGGTCCTCATCCTTGTGCACTCACTCACGAGCATCTCTCCAGTCCTCCATATTATCATGTCTGACTCTGAAACCTTAACCTGTTTTTCTAGCTTCAGTTCTGTATCACCCTTCTAGTGGGATCCTGTTTATTCCAGCATGAAAAATGCTATGTCTTCAAACTTAACATTACAAGTGAGTTCATGGATACAATGATGTGAGTGAGCTCTCCCAACATCATATCCCCAACTGGGAGTGGGCCTGGTCCTCTGAGGAGGTGGGAGGGAAAAAAACTAATCTTCCCTGTGCCCAGATGCTGAGTGAATGAGCATTCACAATTCCCACTGCAGAGTCCTCCAGTACCCTCTCTGTTTGATTTCACTGTATACATGTTACCACATGTACATGTCACAGACAACTCCATGGTTTATTATTTGCCTAGGGCCAAGAAACAAAGGTCCATCCTCAAAACTCAGAAAGTCCAAAGTATGAAAGTTTCTCACAGATATGTGTAATTTGCATTCCTCTTCATTCCTTGTTTCTGGTGCAAACTTCCCTCAGGAGAGATTCCCAGAAACTAGACATTACCATTTTGGACATTTATTAATATTAGCACTTTTTTTTTGAGACAGGGTCTCCCTATAGCCCCAGCTAGCCTGGAACTCACTCTGTAGATCAGGCTGGCCTGGAACTCACAGAGATCTACCTGCTTCTGCCTCCTGAGTGCTAGGATTAAAGGCTGGCTTAAAGACAGTTCTTAGCCACAATTTGGGTCCTGGGAATCAAACCCAGGTCCTCTGCAAGAGCAATTGGCACTCTTCACCACTGAGCCATCTCTCCAGCCCCAATATTAGCACTTTTTAAAGCTCCCTAGGTGAGTACTGTGTGCAGACAAGGGTGTCTATCATTGCCATAGGCCTTCGGGCCTTATCCAATTTCAAGAAGATCAAGAGTAAACCCTTTCTCTAAGGGTGGGAGCAATCATGAGTGGACCAACACCGCCCACTTGGAGCAAGACTTTTGCCTCTACTTGGTGAAATTGTGCTCTTGATTGATTTTACTCCTGAGGTTAAATGACTTCAAACCACTCCATATTCCTATCAGTTTGCTTTTTCTGTGTTGCTTTCTTTCTGCAAGGTCTGTCTCTCTCTCTCTGCAAGTTCTGACTGATCTTCAGAATGCCTCCAGAGTTTACTAGTTAGTGTTTTGGTGTCTTGCTTACTTTCTCTTGTTATTATTGTTCTCTCTCTCTTTAAAAATGTTTTTGATTTATTTTTATTTTGTGTGTATATGCATCATGCCTACATGTATGTGACTACACCCATATCGTTCAGTGTCTGCAGACAGACAAGGGTGTTGGATCCCCAGGAACTGGAGTTACAGATGGTTGTTAGCACGATGTAGGGGCTGGAATTTAAACCTGGTCCTTTTGCAAGAGCAGCCAGTGTTCTTAACCACTGAGCCATCTCTCCAATCCCTTATTTGTCTCTCAATAGTAGTTCATATCTCATAGAATGGGGACAGAAAATAAGAGATTTGAGGTAGTTAAATGGCTGGTGATTATATTAGTTACTTTTCTGTTGCTGTGATAAAACACCACGACCATGGCAATGTATAGAATGAAGAGTTTGTTTGGGCTCATAAGAGTCATTACGGTGGGGGGCTTGGCAGGAGGAAGCCGAGCAGAAGCTGAAGCTCATGTCTTCAAGCATGTGCAGGAAGCAGGGAGGGAGCGCAACTGGAAGTGGCTCAAAATCACGACTAATGACATGCTTCCTGCAGTGTGCCCACGCCTCCTAAAGGTTCCATGGTCCTCCCAAATAGCATCACCAACTGACCAACTGTTAAAATACTTGAGACTGCTCTTGCAGAGGATCTGTGTTCGATTCCCAGAACCCACATGGCGGCTAAGAACTTTTACTCCAGTTCCAGGGGGATCCGACACCCTCTTCTGACCTCCACAGGATTGCACTACACAGGTGCACCAACCTACATGCAGACTGTATACTCATAGACATAAAAAATAATAATAAAACATTTTTAAAAATTAAAATACTTGAGCCTGGGGGCTGGAGAGATGACTCAGAGGTTAAGAGCATCAACTGCTCTTGCAGAGGACCTGGGTTCGATTCTCACCCCCATGGCAGCTAAGAACCATCTTTAAGCTGGGCGTGGTGGCACACGCCTTTAATTCAGGCACTTGGGAGGCAGAGGCAGGCGATCTCTGTGAGTTCAAGGCCAGCCTGGTCTACAGAGTAGGCCAGCTGGGGCTACAGGGAGACCCTGTCTAAAAAAAAATACTTGAGCCTATGGCAGGGGATCACTTTTCATTCAAACCACCACAGAGGGAGATGTCTGCACTTTGGCCAGTGAGGGAAGATTACACTCACCAAATACAGACAGTTGAAGAAAGCTTGGGCTCAAGTTAGCAAAGACTTCTTCCTGACCTTAGATTTCTACTCATACCACATCAGTCCTAATCACAGCTTTTATAAGCTCTAACCTCCAGAGCCACAGACTAAATCTCTATCCAGTAGAGAGTCTGTTTGTCTCCAACCTCAGTGATTTATAATTAAATAAATTCACAACGTCTCCAGCTATAGTTACAATTTCTCCTGAAGTCACTTGCACCAAAATTCTTTTTGTAGCATCAGCCTATGTCATGGCCCAGGCACATTAATTTCTATGCTTTTCCCTCACCTGGTGGCATGATTTGTACCTCCAGTTTGAAGGACTCAAACCCTATTGCTCCTTCTAATACAAATATCATTCAATAATAAGTCATGTCCTTGCTTCCTTTATAGAATGCTCTTGCTATTTTTCCACCAGAATGAAAATCTGGCTTTCGCATGAATGATACATGATTCCCACTGGGTCTTCTCAAAGGAAGGGATCCAGGAGTTGAAAGGTGGTGCCATTATTCTACACAAAATGGTGTGTACAATCCCATTGACATTCTACAATCCTGAGCAAAAGTTCTGCTACTCACTAAAGATTCTGTCATCTGTAAGGCATTCTTTGTTCTTGTGCTTGTTGCCTACTTTCCTATTGGTGAGTCCCTAGTAGTGAATAAAAATGTGAGCATCTCAAGGTGGATGGGCACAAAGTCCCCCCTCAAGATACAGAGCTACAGGTAATCAGTGGATGTCGAGGGAGGGAGAATCAGGTTTCTCTAGAAACTAGAACCTTGAGAGTTTATCTAATCTCAAGTGGGCAACTGTAAACACAGGTGTATATGAGAACCACTAAATGGAGTCAGTGCATTATCTATCTATCTATCTATCTATCTATCTATCTATCTATCTATCTATATCTATCTATCTATCTATATCTATATATCTGTCTATATCTATATACCTATGTGTGTATGTAATAATAATAATCAATGATGAGGACAAGAAATTGAGGAGTGTGGGGACATGGGAGGAGGTGGGGGACTGAGAGAGGGGGAAATAAGGCAAAAGAAAATAATCATATGAAGTTCTTTTTTTTTGGTCTTTTCAAGAAAGGGTCTCCTTTTAGTCTCAGCTGGCCTGGAGCTCACTATGTAGACCAGGCTGGCCTTGAACTCACAGAGATCTGCCTGCCTCTGCCTCCCAAGTGCTAGGATTAAAGGCGTGTGCCACCGCTCCTGGCTCCATATAAAGTTCTTAAAAAAAAAAATTAAGATGTGGGCATCTATTTTATCATGCTTTACATCACAATCTTACCATTCTTCTGTTTCTACTGGATAGGATATTTTTTTCACAAGGATAGAAAGGTGATAATTAATATGGTATATTTAATATGCATAAAATAGGATGATTTTTTCTTATTTTCTATTCATATTTATTTAATGTAATTTTTTCTTTCTTTTTTAGTTATTATTTCTTATTGAATGTTTTATGTATTTTGTACATAATTTTCAATCAGCCTTAATTGCCATTATAACCTGCTCTCCCTTGGCACTCTCCTGAAGCCACCCCACCCGACCCCTGTGAGTTCACACCTTCTGTCATTTGCTAGGGTCCATTGCGTCCAATCACTCTCCCTGCTTACTCCTTAGTGCCAGACAAAAGTTAGTAGCCTTTCTAAATGTTAATAGCAAGCAACTGGAGAAGGAGTTCATGAACATCCTCCCATTCACAATAGCCTCAAAAAATAATAAGTAAAATATCTTAGAACAAACCTGACCACAGATATTAAATACCTCTACAGGTTAGGAGATGTTATAAGCCACAGTAAGACCCTGTCATATTTAACAGGAAAAAATGTAATTCATGGATTAACATATCATCCAGACATATGTGTCTATACCAAAGTAACCTACCATAACTATTAGTGCTGTTTAAGTACCTATATATCTAATTGCTTGTGCTTCATTAGTAGGATCGAAAGGTTACTCCTGGACAAACTGTCAGCCCATGAAAGGAAACAGCCAGAATTGACCAGAGTCCAAGACAACAGCTCCAGAGAGAGAGTGGACTGTTTGACTTCTCATCCACCTGTGCCCCTTTTCTAAGCCTAGGGAACAATCTGCGGAAGAGGGGGCACGGTAGAATGTAAGGGCTGCGATTGGGGTGAATGGTGAAACTACAGCAATGTAGTCTGGACACTCATTTGATCAACTTGATTGAACATACAACCCCTCACCCCCCGCTGGATGGTGGGGCTGTGGGGGTTTGGGCACAACAGCCTGCAAATTGGTTTTATATGAAGGATGCTTGTACTCATGGATTATCACTTATAGCTAAAAAATGAAAAAAAACTGAGAGAGAGAAATATGCAGGACAATTATAGAAAAATGAATGATCTGGAGGGGGTGGGGGGGGGGGGGGAAGGGAAAGGGAAATATGCCTGAACTGAATTGGAAAATGATGTATGAAATGCACAAAGCATCAATAAAAATTGTTAAAAAAAGAAAATTTTAAATCTTTGAAGAAGGAGGTTGAGGAAGACACCAGAAGCCTTTGATTGCCTCCCAGAACATGAAGGTAAAACCCTATTGCTGAAGACAGTACATACTTCGGAGACCTGGAAGCCACCACCCTTGTGAAGGCTAGCTTTCATAGCTGTGGAGAGCACTATGGAACCTACTAAGGGTTGGACCATCAATTGATGGTCCAACATCAGCCTCAAGAACAAATATCCACATCAGTGACCAGCACAGCATATGACATTGGTAGAACAGTGGCTCTTCTATTTTGGGAGAAATCAATGGCTAACTAGTAGGATCCAAAACCCACCCAGTGGAAGGAAACTCATGTGTGGTATTGTTAACAGAACCAGATGCACACAACTGGAGAGGTCATAGATGTTAGACAATTCCCCAAGGTTGACACATCCCTAGGCTAAGGTAACATTTTACTAACTACAAAAGAAGTATCCTTATATTTACAGAGAACTATCCCAGACACTACCCAGAAAAGAAGCTTCTTTTACACTAAATTAGCATAGTACAGAGTCCCACAACTGGACACACAGACATGGTCTGTGAATTGCTCATGCCTAGGCGACACATCTATAATGCAACCTCTCCACATAAGCCCCCAGAATCAAAGAACAAGGACCCAAGAAGACATTAACTACCTCTTAACTCTCTTAAGGAAGCTCCTCCATGCAACAGGAGACCAGGGCCTGAATGATGAAATTATGAAGTTTAAGGGTCTACAGAGTGTGGTTCTATGGACAGGCTGCCTGTATTCAGCTTCACCCACCCAGAGCTCAGGGAACATTACTGAAGAAGGGGCAGAAAGATTGTAAGAGCCAGGGAGGTCATACATGACCAAATGGAAATGAATCCTACAAGCTCTTGAGACCTTGTTCATATGAACCTACAGCATTGGAATCAGCAGGCACAAGACCCATGCAAGCTCAGCTGGACAAAAACCCAGCACAGAACTGCAGAAATGAGTAGCAGAGCCCAACCTTGGCTGAGGAAATATTGGCAGCAGATGGCAGTCCAGTGAGAAAGACCTGGCTTTCTTTAGAAAAGAGATTCAGGGCTGGAAGGATAGTGCAGCTGTTAAAGGGTGAGGCTAAGAACTGCAAAAAAAGAAATAGAAAAGAGATTCAGATAGAAGATATATCAGATATTAAACTGATAAGAACAGATACTACACTTGATCTTAGCCCAAAGGCCGAGCCTGGTGTGGTGGCACACACTTTAGCACTCGGGAGGCAGAGGCAGGCAGATTTTTGTGAGTTCAAGGCCATCCTGGTCTACATAGTGAGCTCTAGGCCACTATGAGATTAATTTTGTAACTCGTCAGTTTACTAAAACTGTTAATTGTTTCTAGGAGTTTTATGGTGGATGTTTTTGGCATCCCTTAGGTATAATATCATGTCATCTGCCAAAAGGGGTCGTTTGACCTCTTCTTTTCCAATTAGTACTCCTTTAATTTCCTTCTCTTGTCTTATTGCTCTAGAAAGAGTTTCAAGCTCCATATTGAAAAGGAGTGGAGATAGTGGGCACCCTTGCAGGGTTGCCGACTTTAAGGAAAGTGCTTCTAATATGTTGACTGTGGGTTTGTTGTATACAGCTTTAATTATATTGAGGTATGCTCCCTCCAGTCCAATTCCCTCTCCGACTTTAAAAATAAAGTTATGTTGAATTTTATCAAAGGCCTTTTCTGCATTAATTGAGATGACCATGTGGTTTTTGTCTTTGAGTCCAATATGATTTATGACATTTATTGACTTAAATCTGACTTGATCATAGTGGATGACCTTTTTGATGTGTGCCTGTATGGGGTTTGCAAGTATTTTGTTGAGAATTTTTGCATCTATATTCATTAAGGATATGGGTCTATAATTTTCTTTTTCAGTAGTATCTTTCCCTGGTTTTGGTATTAGAATGATGCTGGCTTCATAGAAAGAATTTGGGAGATTTCCCTAGGTTTCTGTCCTTTTGAATAACTTAAGTAATATTGGTTGTAGGTCCTCTTTAAATGTCTGGTAGTTGTCTACTGTAAATCCATCTGGGCCTAGACTTTTTTTAGTTGGGAGGTTTTGTATTACTATTTCAATTTCCTTATATGTTACGGGTCTTTTTATGCTGTTGATCTCTTCTTGGTTAAGCTTTGATGACTCCTATGACTTCAGATAAATTTAATAGAGGTAGGTTTTTTAAGTATTCCCATATAATGTTCTTGATCTTTTTGTTTTCTGTTGTGATGTTCTCCTTCTGTCTCTAATTTTGTTGATTTGAAGTTTTTCTTTCTTTTGGTCTGTCTATCTTGTTTATCCTTTCAAAGAACCAGCTCCTGGACTCAATGATTCTTTGTATTGTTTTCTTTATCTCTATTTCATTATTCTCTGCTCTGATTTTTGTTATTTCTTCTTTTCTGCTGGGTTTGGGTTTTGTTTGTTTTGTCTTTCAAGTGTCTTGAGAACATTCCATGGGGTTCTAAATAGAAAGTATATTCTTTGGTGCTTGGGTGGAATATTTGGTAAATGTCTGTTAGGTCCATTTAGTGTATTGTATTTTTCAGTTCATGTATCTCTCTATTGTTTGTCTGGTTGACTTGTCTAATGGACACAGTGGAGTACTGAAGTCTCCTACTACAAGTGTTGAGGTTCATATGTGCATTAAAGTCCTATAGTATTGTGCGTATGAAGTTTCGTGCACCAGAGCACAATCATATTCATGATTGTGATATTTTTTTGGTTAAATCTTCCTTTAATAAGAATGGACTGACCCTTTTTATTTCTTTGGATTAGTTTTAGATTGAAGTCTATTTTGTGTAATATTGGAATAGCGACTCCTGTTTGCTTCTTAGTGCCATTTGCTTGGAATATTTTCTTCCACCCTTTCACCTTAAAATAGTGCTTGTCATTGAGGTGATATGGGTTTCTTGCAGACAACAAAAGATGTATTTTGTTTCTTTTTTAAAATTTTATTTATTTATTTATTTATTTTATTTTTATGTGTATGAATGTACTGTCTGCTTGTGGGTTGGTGCATGCATGTCATGCAATGCCACGGAGTTAAAGACTGATCTTAGCCACCATGAGGGTGCTGGGAATCAAACCCGGGTCCTCTGCAAGAGCAGTTGGTGCTCTTAACCACTGAGCCATCTCTCCAGCCCCAGATTTTGTTTGTTTTTAAAAATTTTTTAATAATAGGTCATAAGTAATGAATACAAGCATCCTCATGTAAAACCAATTTGCAAGTAGCTATGCCCAAACTTATACAACCCGAGGTCCCCATTGTCCAGCTGGGGGAGCTTATATGTACTATCATGTTGACCAAATAAGAGTCCAGTCTATGTTTCTGTAGTTTCGTAGTTCACCCCAATCGCAGCCCTTACATTCTACCATGCCCCACTTTCTTCAGATTGTTCCCTAGGCTTTTTAATCCATTCTACTAGCTATGTCTCTTGATTGTGGAGTTCAGTCCATTCATATTTAAAGTTATTATTGAGAGATGTGTATTGTGTCCCATAATTTTAGTTTCTGTGTACATTCTTGGTCTAGGTTAGTATTTCCACATTTATACCTTCATTAATTACTTTCTATTGCTGCTTGTGTATAGTTGTTCCTTTCTTCCACTCTTTGTATTGCTTTAAGTTGTTCTCTGAAGGGCTGATTTTCTGGACATGAGTTTTTTCAGCCTATTTATGTCATGGCAGACTTTTCTTTCTACTTCAGCTATAATAGACTTTTTTTTTTTTTGCTGGGTAAAGTATTCTGGGTTGGCCTCTATAGTCATTTGGAACTTAGAATACTTTTGTCCAAGCTCTTCTGGCTTTCATCATTTGCACTGAAAAGTCAGCTGCAATTCTGGTGGGTTTCCTTTATATGTGACTTGTTTTTCTTTTGAACCTTTCAATATTCTCTCTTTGTTTTGAACATTTAGTGTTTTTACTATGATATGACATGGGGAATTTCTTTTCTGGTCCTGTCTATTTGGTGTTCTATGTGCTCCTTGTATTTGTATGGGTATGCCTTTCCTTAATTTGGGGAAATTTTCTTCTACAGTCCTGTTGAAGATCTCATCAATACCATTATCCTGAGATTCTTCTCTTTCCTCTGTACCTATGATGCATAGGATTTGTCTTTTCATGGTGTATCACATTTCTGAAATATTCCATTCCATTCCTGTTTTTGTTTGTTTGTTTTTTGGTCTTTTTTTGAGACGAGGTCTCCATGTAGCACCAGCTGTCCTGGAACTCACCATGTAGACCAGGCTGCCCTTGAACTCACAGAGATCCATCTGTCTCTGCCTCTCAAGTGCTGGGATTAAAGACATCTGCCCCTACGCCTGGCCCATTCCTATGTTTAAAATTTTTTTATAATCTTTACTTGAACAGTCCAATTCTTCCACTTTATCATCCAGTCTTGATATTCTATTTTCTATTTCATTCATTCTGTTTCTAGGCTTTCTCCCATCCTTTCCAAATGGCTTATTGAGTGTTCCACTTCTTTTTTTTTTTCATCTCAGCCTGAGTTTTCTTCAGTATTTCTTTCTCTCCCTTTTGTGAAGTCAGTCAAAAGTTTATCCTTACCTTCTTTTAGATTATTCTCTATCTTCTGTGGCCTTCTCAGAGATGGACAAATGTATTCTTAGTTCTCTTAACAGTGTACCCTCCATGTACCCTTTAGAGGGCCAGGGAGAATAACCTCATTAGGTTACTGAGTGTCAAGGGCTGAAGTCATTCTCTGTGTGGGCTGTTTACTATATGAACTGGTTTTCTTCCTTCCTTCCTTTCTTCCTTCCTTCCTTCCTTCCTTTCCTTCCTTCCTTCTTTCTACTTTTCTTTCTTCTTTCCTTCCTTCCTTCCCTTCTTTCTTTCTTTTTTTCTTTTTGGTCTTTTCAAGACAGGGTCTCCCTGTAATTCCAGCTGTCCTGGAACTCACTCTGTAGACCAGGCTGGCCTTGAATTCACAAAGATCCGCCTGCCTCTGCCTCCCAAGTGCTAGGATTAAAGGTGTGCACCACACTTTGGTCTTTTTGATACAGGGTCTCCTTGTAGCCTCAGCTGGCCTGGAACCTGCTGTGTAGACCAGGTTGGCCTTGAACTCAAAGAGATCCATCTGCCTCTGCCTCCTGAGTGCTGGGATTAAAGTTGTGTGCCACCATGCCCATCTTACTGACAATTTTTTATTGAGTTTTTGTGCATTTCATATAATACATCTTAATCAAATTTAGATTCCTCCCCTTTTCCTTCCCCCCATAACCTCTCAACCAGATTTTAGGTATTTTGTCATATATGTTAAGTTCTATCTGGTCAAGCAATTGTATCCAATGTCCTTTGGTGCAACTTCATCCAAAAGAGTCTAGTCAGCTTATCTAGTGTTATTCCCTTAAAGAAGATCTACTCTCCCTCAACCATCAGTAATCAGGTATCAATAGTTCCTTGGCTAGGGTTGTGGCCTGCTGTTCATTCCCCCATTCAGAGCTGTGTTTTTGTCTGATTGAGTCAGTATGGGTATTATGCATGCTGTCACCTTTGTTGCAGGTTCATGAGCACATTCCTGGAGGCCTGAAAGCCTCTGTTACCTTATGTTAGTGCACCAATTTTGGCTCTTACAATCTTTTCTCCCCCCTCTTCTGCAATGGTCCCTGAGCTGTGGCTGGGTGAGGTTTAGCATAGGAGTCCTATTCAAGGACATGCACTCTCTAGCTCTTATTCTCTAAAACTCACAACTTAGCCAGATGTGGCCTTCTGTGTCCATCACACTCTGTTGTATGAGGAAGCTTTGCTGTTGAGAGTTGCCTCTTGTCTACTATGTTCCATGAGACTTAGGTGTAGAGGTTGCAAGGTAGATGTGTCACTTAGGGCTGGGCATTTCTAATACATATACTCTCAGTTGTGAGTATTGCAGAAAGAAGCTTCTTTGATGAATGGCATATGGTATATTTTTCTGCAAATATAAGGTACATATTTAGCATACAAAAAGAAATTTTCATTTGTCTAGAGTCTGAGATTTCTGACTTCTCTGGCCATATGTATTTGGCTATATTTATTGTGCCACCCATGTGTTCCTCCAATTGAGAGGCCTTTAAGTCCAATTAGATAGCTGTTGATCACTCCCTAGATTAAATTGACACTATTGGACCAGTAGAGATAGCTTTCTCTGACAGTCATTGTGGTTATTAGGCTTCACAGCTGGGATGGACCATTGCTTGATTTTTTTCCCTTAGCAGCTCGCACAGTCTCCTCTAGAACTATGAGAGCCACTCTTCAGGGAGAAGGCTTCCAGGTCAGTTTCAGCTTCATTGCTCCAAGTCCTGTGTTTGAATTATGTTCTGTCTTCAGCAGTAGGGTCTTACCTTCGAGTTCTGGGAGGTAATCAAAGGCCAGCACGCATGTTTCTAGACAGGGTCCTGTGTTTCTTACCATGTAGCCTTTGGGTATACACATCCACTTACGGTCAGCTATCGTATATGTTTTCTAGAGGGCAAAAGAAAAATGTAATTTGTGAAGACCTGAATTGTTAATTATTGTTGTTATAATTAAATCTCAAATTTGTTGCTCAAAGTGATAATAGACTAGTTTCCTTGCCTTCACTTTCTTATTAGAGAAAGCAAAGAAGTTGTCCAAGTTGTAACCTTGATTTGACGAATCCTTGAATTGCTGTGGCTATGCTAACCTTCCCTCTTAAATTATAGATCACCCTAAATTGGCCCTGTTAACTTGGCAAATCTCTTTTGAGCATTTAATATTATCAAATTTCTGTAAAAGAAAGGTCCTTCTTAACTTTGCTCAGTGTGACTGTCCAAAGCTGAGAGTCTACCTTCTCTGCAGTGACACTTATCATCCTGTTTGTTTACTTTTGTGTTTTGTAATCATACTTCTATTTCTCAAAACTCTTGCTTTTCTACAGCTCATCAGTGTAAAAGCATCATATTACAGTTCAAGCAGAATTATGCATCAGTTTGTTTAGTTGAGTCTAAGTTGTATTCTATTTTGAACTCAAATCTGCATAGATAATTTCATGGACCTTTTGGGACTGGCTCATCATAAGTAGACATAGGAGTCTTTAAGAACTGTACCTATATTAAGAACCTCACTAGAGTATAAGAGTGCCATCTTCCATAAGTGCTCATGAATGAAGCCATGGCTTTACTATATCACTTGTTAGCCTACATAGAGATATGTTATGAGGATGAAGTAATGTCTCCTGGAATAAAGCAGATTAGCCACACACTCAGGGTTCATAGCCACTGTGCCATAGCTGTGGATAGATTTGGTAGGAGGTGCATATTCGGGATCTTCTGGGTATGTTGCATTGGTGAAGATTTCAGGTTTGGGCAACAGATAGATTGGAGTAGAATCTTGGTTCTGCTCCTTGATAAATGGTCTTAGACAACTTCTGTCACCTCCTTGAGCTTCAGTCCTTCAAAGCATTCAGATAGAAAGTCATGTTGGTATACAATAAATGTTCAGCCAAAGGAGCTATCATTACTAATAATCAGGCATCACCTTAAAAGTGTGGAACAAGGGTGAGGAAAATAAAGCCATGAAGAAGACGAAAAGTCAGTTTTGGAAGGCTCAGGTGAGAAACATTTTGGGACTTTGTAAAATAATTAAGGAGAGGAGGGTTGATGGGGTTGAGATTCTCCCATTGTCTTGTGTCTAAAGAACTGAAGGGCACTGAATGATCCCTTTTTCTCACCATGGGAGTGCCTGACTCAGGGAAATGGAAGTTTCACTGGAAGCATTAAAATGAAACCAAAAGCTATTCATGGACTCTTCAACCTCTGGATTCATTAGGACAAAGTCTTGTATTCTAGTCTCTTATGTGAGATTAGGAACTGTTTCTGAATTTGAACTTTATAAATACTATATCACTATGCTTGACCTTTCTGGGATGTTTTACAGAATTGACTATGCTTTTTTTCTTAGGAGTTTCTCTTGTCTGGCCTTTTATAAATTAATCTCTATTGGTTCTTTCCCACTACTCAGGCCTTGTTATTTTTATTCTTAGAAATCAAGGTCTCCTTCCTTGCCCCCTTGAGTTTTCTCCTTTGAACAAATTAACTATCCATATTTCCCAAGATTAATGAGCTCTTCAGTCTTTTCATGTTAATGATTTCTGGTACATCTAAAATTCTACAGTTAACCCACCATTTATAGACAAATGACTTCTAATTCTAGTTGCAGAACTTAGAAACTTCTCTTCATCTACTTGATCAATACACTTAACTCTGGAAGAATCTACCAAGAAGCCTTAAAGGAGAATTTTGGGGACTGAGCTATAGCTATCAAAAGCAGGAGGATGTTTCCACTCACATGGGGCCCATGTGGTGCCAGGCATGTTCTACCACCAGATCTAGGTGGGTTCGCCTTGACAGGGAGAGAACTGGCATTGTATCTGAGAGCTGGGTAAAGGATTTGCAACAGTTGTCATGGGTGTAAGTTTGGGAAACTTGTAAAACTCTAAAGATTAGCTGGGCATCATGGTGCATGCTTTTAATTTCAGAACTCAGAATGTTAGGGTAGGCAGATCTCTGTGAGTTCAAGGCTAGCCTAGTCTACATAGTGAGTTCCAGGCCAGCCAAGGTTACATATTGAGAAATTAAACAAACAAACAAACATACAGACTAAAGATTCTATTCTTAATATAATAATATTGTATGCCTTTCTAACAATACCATTTTTTGTTAGCCCAGTGTGAATCCAGGATGTATATATGTTCTTTGTTGTGTTTCATAAATTTTATTTTTAGTATATTTTACTTGAAAAGGAAGGGGACTCTCTATATACATTTATGATGATGTTGAGTGGTATCTTTCTTTGGCAATATTTCATTTTAAATTACTTCTTCTCTACTGGCTTAATACAGCTTTCTAGAGCTTGTATTGTGCTGTTACCTTGGTAACCCAGCCTTTATACCATTAGCTAGAATGTCCCAAGGCTGTCCATTATATTCTAGTACCTTCTCACCCTCAAGAATACAAGTGTCTAACATACTAGAATTAGCCATTAACCCTTAGCAGTATGTTGTCCACACTTTAGAACTTGATGTTTTAAAAAATGTTTGAATTGCCTTGTAGACCTTTTTGTGGGGAGGGGATGGAAACAGAGTCCCCCCCCCATAATTTTGCTCCGAGTTATAAATGTTTGTGGTCTATAATTTTTATGATCAAGAAGTGTATTTTCTGGAAAAAGAAGTATATTTTCTGTCAATAAATAATTAGATGACAAAATAATTTGAAGAAACTCCCTTCTTTTAGCATGTTTGCTTTTGTAATTTGAGGAAAATGGGAGGGTTCTCTTTGGACATACTATGATTCCCAGACAACAATATAGGTTGGAGACAGACTTTAACCTGTCATCTCCAGTTGATGCTCCATCTTCTGATAGTCAGGCTGTTTCTTTACCATTCTGCTTCTGTTGGAGTCTGGATTCCTTGTCCTTAGGAAAACAGTGATGATAGCCTTCTAAATCATTAGTATCAGCCTTCTTGATGTTATTAAATCTATTTCTGGGGCTAGGGAGATGGCTCAGTGGTTAAAACACTGCCTGATCTTGCAGAGGACTTGGGTTCAGTTCTCAGGATCCACATGATGGCTAACAACCTTCCCTAACTCCTGTTATAGGAGACCTGGCACCCTCTTTTTGCCTTCTCAGGCATTACATGACACGGGTACACATATACATGCAGGCAAAACACTCATACACATTAAAAAAATTTGTTTCATATTGGTTAGCCATTGAGTTCCCCCAAGATAGAAGTGGAACTATTGCAATGATATATTTGCTATGCTGGTCACTGATGTGGATATTTAGTCTTAAGCCTGATGTTGGACCATTGATTGATGTTCTCCCTTAGAGGCTTGTCCAGTGCTCTCTACAGCTATGAGAGCCACTCTTCAGGGGTGGTGTCTTCCAGGTGAGATCCAGCTCCATTGCTTAAGATCTGGTCTCCAAAACCTGTCCTGACTTCAGCAATAGCGTTCTTATATTCAGGTCCTGGGAGAGAAGCAAAGGCTGTGGCAATAGCCTGTGTAATTTTGAGAGTCTCCTAGACTACCCTGGCCCTCGAACCAAAGGAAGGTTTCTTCTGTCCGGTACTACTTCTTCATACGCAGCCTTCCTCTTTGCATATGGACTCCTGTAGAAGTATTGTATGTGTAATTTGTCAATAGATTGTTAGAAAAATATGATTTGTAGTTAGTACTCTCTGGCACTAGGAGATGCAAACTGTGTCTGCTGGATTAAAGGGAAAAGGGGGAGGAGTTACCATTCGCTTCTCTTGGGAGCTGGCATAAAAACGCAGCATGAGAGCAGCTAGCTGTGGGGACTCCCACCCCACAGCCTGATCTGGCTTGGCTACTTACCCGATACAGACCCTTGGCCTTGGGGAGCCAGCTGCCTCCCCATTATGGCCGCATTAATTCCATCTGCCAGGGACTGACCACACCCTGAGACAGATTCCCCAGACTGGTGGCCTCCTGTAAGCCTCTGTCCAGCTAAAACCCAGCTGGCAAAATACTCTCTTCCCAGGTTGGTAGGTCAACAGGAGGACCCTATTTCAACCAATTCTGCTAGCACTCAACACTCAAACACAAGCCTGATGGGCTTAATTTACATATGTGAAGAAAAGAACAGACTTGGTAATCTCGTCAGGTTGGCAATGGAGATTCAAATTATTGTTTATAGTCTTTTTTTTTTTTCAATTTTTAATTCTTTTACCATTTGATTTCTTAAAATTTTTTTTGTTATTTTTTATTGAAGTTTTGTGCAATTCATTGATTTCTCAGTCCAATTTAGACTTAATTCCCTTTCCATGCCCCCCACCCCATCTGAGTTCATGCATTTTACCATATATTTCTTGTATCTGTTTTTCAGTCCTTTAAAAGCTTTTCTATGCAGAAATTTATTGTTTGGGGCTAAAGTTTACTGTTTCAGTCAGTTCTTTGACCCAGTCCTTTTGTTGTTATTCCCCCAAATTTGATTATGATGTCTGAAAGTAAACTGTATATTAATTCTGAAACATGTTTAGGAATTCACATTTTCCCCTTTAATTTTATATTACCCTAAAGTATGCATACATACCCTCCCCCATACACCACAATTACAAAGTCTGAAAGTAAGTGGTAGGTTAATTCTATAGCTCGTTAAAGTATTCACATTAAAATGGCACAGTTGCTTTCAGGTAATATATACATATATATAATATATATTATACATATATTATATATAATATATA